>JBBPBS010000604.1:1001889-1024658 GCA_037974835.1 Cicer judaicum | reverse complement strand
AAGATTGGTTAAAAACCCTAATTGGACAAGAGTTAGCCTACGATGGACGAAAATGACCTAAATGTCCATCCAATGACACAAAAACACCTAATGGATGCACAAGATTGGTTAAAAACCCTAATTGGACAAGAATTAGCCTAGGGAGGACGAAAATGACCTAAATGTTCATCCAACGACACAAAAACACCTAATGGATGCATAAGATTGGTTAAAAACCCTAGTTGGACTACATTAAGTGTAGGGAGGACGAAAATGACATAAATGTTCATCCAATGACACAAAAACACCTTATGGATGCATATGATTGGTGAAAAACCCTAATTGAACATGATTAAGTGTAGGGAGGATGAAAATGACCTAAATGTTCATCCAATGACACAAAAACACCTAATGGATGCACAAGATTGGTTAAAAACCCTAATTGGACAAGAATTAGCCTAGGGAGGACGAATGTCCTAATTGTTCATCCAATGACACAAACACACCTATTGGATGCACAAGATTGGTTAGAAACTCTAATTGGACAAGAATAAGTCTAGGGAGGTCGAAAATGACCTAAATGTTCATCCAATGACACAAAAGACCTATTGGATGCACAAGATTGGTTAAAAACCCTAATTGGACAAGAGTTAGCCTAGGGAGGACGAAAATGACCTAAATGTCCATCCAACGACAGAAAAACACCTAATGGATGCACAAGATTTGTTAAAAACCCTAATTGGACAAGAATTAACCTAGGGAGGACGAAAATGACCTAAATGTTCATCCAACGACACAAAAACACGTAATGGATGCACAAGATTGGTTAAAAACCCTAGTTGGACTACATTAAGTGTAGGGAGAACGAAAATGACCTAAATGTTCATCCAATGACACAAAAACACCTAATGGATGCACAAGATTGGTTAAAAACCCTAAGTAGACTACATTAAGTGTAGGGAGGACGAAAATGACCTAAATGTTCATCCAATGACACAAAACACACCTATTCGATGCATAAGATTGGTTAGAAACCCTAATTGGACAAGAATAAGCCTAGGGAGGTAAACAGTGACCTAATTGTTCATCCAATGACACAGACACAACTATTGGATGCATAAGATTGGTTAGAAACCCTAATTGGACAAGAATAAGCCTAGGGAGGTCGAAAATGACCTAATTGTTCATCCAATGACACAAACACAACTATTGGATGCACAAGATTGGTTAGAAACCCTTATTGGACAAGCATAAGCCTAGGGAGGAAGAAAATGACCTAAATGTTTATCCAATGACACAAAACACCTATTGGATGCACAAGATTGGTTAAAAACCCTAATTGGACAAGAATTAGCCTAGCGAGGACGAAAATGACCTAAATGTTCATCCAATGACACAAAAACACCTAATGGATGCACAAGATTGATTAAAAACCGTAATTGGACAAGAATTAGCCTTGGGAGGACGAAAATGACCTAAATGTTCGTCCAATGACACAAAACACCTAATGGATGCACAAGATTGGTTAAAAACCCTAAATGGACTACATTAAGTGTAGGGAGGACGAAAATGACCTAAATTTTCGTCCAATGACACAAACACACCTATTGGATGCACAAGATTGGTTAGAAACCCTTATTGGACAAGAATAAGTCTAGGGAGGTCGAAAATGACCTAATTGTTCATCCAATGACACAAACACAACTATTGGATGCACAAGATTGGTTAGAAACCCTAATTGGACATGCATAAGCCTAGGGAGGATGAAAATGAGTTAAATGTTCATCCAATGACACAAAACACCTAATGGAGGCACAAGATTGGTTAAATACACTAATTGGAATACATTAAGTGTAAGGAGGACGAAAATGACCTAAATGTTCATCCAATGACACAAACACACCTATTGGATGCAGAAGATTGGTTAGAAACCCTTATTGGACAAGAAAAAGTCTAGGGAGGTCGAAAATGACCTAATTTTTCATCCAATGACACAAAAACACCTAATGGATGCACAAGATTGGTTAAAAACCCTAATTGGACAAGATTAAGTGTAGGGAGGACGAAAATGATCTAAATGTTCATCCAATGACACAAAACACCTTTTGGATGCACAAGATTGGTTAGAAACCCTAATTGGACAAGCATAAGCCTAGGGAGCATGAAAATGACCTAAATGTTCATCCAATGACACGAAACACCTATTGGATGCACAATATTGGTTAAAAACCCTAATTGGACAAGATTAAGTGTAGGGAGGACGAAAATGACCTAAATATTTATCCAATGACACAAACACACCTATTGGATGCACAAGATTGCTTAGAAACCCTAATTGGACAAGAATAAGCCTAGGGAGGTAAACAATGACCTAATTGTTCATCTAATGACACAGACACAACTATTGGATGCACAAGATTGGTTAGAAACCCTAATTGGACAAGCATAAGCCTAGGGAGGATGAAAATGACCTAAATGTTCATCCAATGACACAAAACAAACCTATTGGATGCACAAGATTGGTTAGAAACCCTAATTGGACAAGAATAAGCCTAGGGAGGTAAACAATGACCTAATTGTTGATCCAATGACACAGACACAACTATTGGATGCACATGTTTGGTTAGAAACCCTAATTGGACAAGAATAAGCCTAGGGAGGTCGAAAATGACCTAATTGTTCATCCAATGACACAAAAACACCTAACGGATGCACAAGAGTGGTTAAAAACCTTAATTGGACTACATGAAGTGTAGGGAGGACGAAAATGACCTAAATGTTGATCCAATGACACAAGCACACCTATTGGATGCACAAGATTGGTTAGAAACCCTAATTGGACAAGCATAAGCCTAGGGAGGATGAAAATGACCTAAATGTTCATCCAATGACACAAAACACCTATTGGATGCACAAGATTGGTTAAAAACCCTAATTGGACAAGAATTAGCCTAGGGAGGACGAAATTGACCTAAATGTTCATCCAATGACACAAAAACACCTAATGGATGCACAAGATTGGTTAAAAACCATAATTGGACAAGAATTAGCCTTGGGAGGACGAAAATGACCTAAATGTTCATCCAATAACACAAAAACACCTAAGGGATGCACAAGATTGGTTAAAAACCCTAAATGGACTACATTAAGTGTAGAGAGGACGAAAATGACCTAAATGTTTATCCAATGACACGAAACACCTATTGGATGCACAACATTGGTTAAAAACCCTAATTGGACAAGAATTAGCCTAGGGACGACAAAAATGACCTAATTGTTTATCCAATGACACAAAAACACCTATTGGATGCACATGATTGGTTAGAAACCCTAATTGGACCAGATTAAGTGTAGGGAAGTCGAAAATGACATAAAAATCATCCAACGACACAAACACACCTATTGGATGCACAAGATTGGTTAAAAACCCTAATTGGATGCACAAGATTGGCTAAAAACCCTAAATGTACTACATGAAGTGTAGGGAGGACGAAAATGACCTAAATGTTCATCTAATGACACAAAACACTTATTGGATGCACAAGATTGGTTAAAACCCCTAATTAGACAAGAATTAGACTAGGGAGGACGAAATAGACCTAATTGTTCATCCAATGACACAAACACAACTATTGGAGGCACAAGATTGGTTAGAAACCCTAATTGGACAAGCATAAGCCTAGGGAAGATGAAAATGACCTAAATGTTCATCCAATGACACAAAACACCTATTGGATGCATAAGATTGGTTTGAAACACTAATTGGACAAGATTAAGTTTAGGGAGGACGAAAATGACCTAATTGTTCATCCAATGACACAAACGCACCTAATGGATGCACAAGATTGGTTAAAAACCCTAATAACACAAGAATTAGCCTAGGGAGGACGAAAATGACCTAAATGTTCATCCAATGGCACAAAAACACCTAATGTATGCACAAGATTGGTTAAAAACCCTAATTGGACTACATTAAGTCTAGGGAGGATGAAAATGACCTAAATGTTCATCCAATGACACAAAACACCTATTGGATACACAAGATTGGTTAAAAACACTAATTGAACAAGAATTAGCTAGGGAGGACGAAAATGACCTAATTGTTCATCCAATGACACAACCACACCAATTGGATGCACAAGATTGGTTAAAAACCCTAATTGGACCCGCATAAGCCTAGGGAGGATGAAAATGACCTAAATGTTCATCCAATGACACAAAACACCTATTAGATGCACAAGATTGGTTAAAAACCCTAATTGGACAAGAATTAGCCTAGGGAGGACGAAAATGACCTAAATGTTCATCCAATGACACGAAAACACCTATTGGATGCACAAGATTGGTTAGAAACCTTAATTGGACAAGATTAAGTGTTGAGAGGTCGAAAATGTCAAGAAAATCATCAAATGACACAAACACACCTATTGGATGCACAAGATTGGTTAAAAACCCTAAGTGGACAAGAATTAGCTTAGGGAGGATGAAAATTACCTAAATGTTCATCCAATGACACAAAAACACCTAATGGATGTAGAAGATTGGTTAAAAACCCTAATTGGACTACATTAAGTGTAGGGAGGACGAAAATGACCTAAATGTTCATCCAATGACACAAAACACCTATTGGATGCACAAGATTGGTTAAAAACCCTAATTAGACAAGAATTAGCCTAGGGAGGACGAATGTCCTAATTGTTCATCCAATGACACAAACACACCTATTGGATGCACAAGATTGGTTAGAAACCCTAATTGGACAAGAGTAAGTCTAGGGAGGTCGAAAATGACCTAAATGTTCATCCAATGACACAAAACACCTATTGGTTGCACAAGATTGGTTAAAAACCCTAATTGGACAAGAGTTAGCCTAAGGAGGACGAAAATGACCTAAATGTCCATCCAATGACACAAAAACACCTAATGGATGCACAAGATTGGTTAAAAACCCTAATTGGACAAGAATTAGCCTAGGGAGGACGAAAATGACCTAAATGTTCATCCAACGACACAAAAACACCTAATGGATGCACAAGATTGGTTAAAAACCCTAGTTGGACTACATTAAGTGTAGGGAGGACGAAAATGACATAAATGTTCATCCAATGACACAAAAACACCTTATGGATGCATATGATTGGTGAAAAACCCTAATTGAACATGATTAAGTGTAGGGAGGATGAAAATGACCTAAATGTTCATCCAATGACACAAAAACACCTAATGGATGCACAAGATTGGTTAAAAACCCTAATTGGACAAGAATTAGCCTAGGGAGGACGAATGTCCTAATTGTTCATCCAATGACACAAACACACCTATTGGATGCACAAGATTGGTTAGAAACCCTAATTGGACAACAATAAGTCTAGGGAGGTCGAAAATGACCTAAATGTTCATCCAATGACACAAAACACCTATTGGATGCACAAGATTGGTTAAAAACCCTAATTGGACAAGAGTTAGCCTAGGGAGGACGAAAATGACCTAAATGTCCAACCAATGACACAAAAACACCTAATGGATGCACAAGATTGGTTAAAAACCCTAATTGGACAAGAATTAACCTAGGGAGGACGAAAATGACCTAAATGTTCATCCAACGACACAAAAACACGTAATGGATGCACAAGATTGGTTAAAAACCCTAGTTGGACTACATTAAGTGTAGGGAGGACGAAAATGACCTAAATGTTCATCCAATGACACAAAAACACCTAATGGATGCACAAGATTGGTTAAAAACCCTAAGTGGACTGCATTAATTGTAGGGAGGACGAAAATGACCTAAATGTTCATCCAATGACACAAAACACACCTATTGGATGCATAAGATTGGTTAGAAAACCTAATTGGACAAGAATAAACCTAGGGAGGTAAACAATGACCTAATTGTTCATCCAATGACACAGACACAACTATTGGATGCATAAGATTGGTTAGAAACCCTAATTGGACAAGAATAAGCCTAGGGAGGTCGAAAATGACCTAATTGTTCATCCAATGACACAAACACAACTATTGGATGCACAAGATTGGTTAGAAACCCTTATTGGACAAGCATAAGCCTAGGGAGGATGAAAATGACCTAAATGTTCATCCAATGACACAAAACACCTATTGGATGCACAAGATTGGTTAAAAACCCTAATTGGACAAGAATTAGCCTAGCGAGGACGAAAATGACCTAAATGTTCATCCAATGACACAAAAACACCTAATGGATGCACAAGATTGGTTAAAAACCGTAATTGGACAAGAATTAGCCTTGGGAGGACGAAAATGACCTAAATGTTCATCCAATAACACAAAAACACCTAATGGATGCACAAGATTGGTTAAAAACCCTAAATGGACTACATTAAGTGTAGGGAGGACGAAAATGACCTAAATTTTCGTCCAATGACACAAACACACCTATTGGATGCACAAGATTGGTTAGAAACCCTAATTGGACAAGAATAAGTCTAGGGAGGTCGAAAATGACCTAATTGTTCATCCAATGACACAAACACAACTATTGGATGCACAAGATTGGTTAGAAACCCTAATTGGACAAGATTAAGTGTAGGTAGGACGAAAATGACCTAAATGTTCATCCAATGACACAAAAACACCTAATGGATGCACAACATTGGTTAAAAACCCTAATTGGACAAGATTAAGTGTAGGGAGGACGAAAATGACCTAAATGTTCATCCAATGATACAAAACACCTATTGGATGCACAAGATTGGTTAGAAACCCTAATTGGACAAGCATAAGCCTAGGGAGGATGAAAATGACCTAAATGTTCATCCAATGACACAAAACACCTATGGGATGCACAATATTGGTTAAAAACCCTAATTGGACAAGATTAAGTGTAGGGAGGACGAAAATGACCTAAATGTTTATCCAATGACACAAACACACCTATTGGAGGCACAAGATTGGTTAGAAACCCTAATTGGGCAATAATAAGCCTAGGGTGGTAAACAATGACCTAATTGTTCATCTAATGACACAGACACAACTATTGGATGCACAAGATTGGTTAGAAACCCTAATTGGACAAGCATAAGCCTAGGGAGGATGAAAATGACCTAAATGTTCATCCAATGACACAAAACAAACCTATTGGATGCACAAGATTGGTTAGAAACCCTAATTGGACAAGAATAAGCCTAGGTAGGTAAACAATGACCTAATTGTTGATCCAATGACACAGACACAACTATTGGATGCACATGTTTGGTTAGAAACCCTAATTGGACAAGAATAAGCCTAGGGAGGTCGAAAATGACCTAATTGTTCATCCAATGAGACAAAAACACCTAATGGATGCACAAGATTGGTTAAAAACCTTAATTGGACTACATGAAGTGTAGGGAGGACGAAAATGACCTAAATGTTCATCCAATGAAACAAAACACACCTATTGGATGCACAAGATTGGTTAGAAACCCTAATTGGACAAGAATAAGCCTAGGGAGGTCGAAAATGACCTAATTGTTCATCCAATGACACAAACACAACTATTGGATCCACAAGATTGGTTAGAAACCCTAATTGGACAAGCATAAGCCTAGGGAGGATGAAAATGACCTGAATGTTCATCCAATGACACAAAACACCTATTGGATGCACAAGATTGGTTAAAAACCCTAATTGGACAAGAATTAGCCTAGGGAGGACGAAATTGACCTAAATGTTCATCCAATGAGACAAAAACACCTAATGGATGCACAAGATTGGTTAAAAACCCTAATTGGACAAGAATTAGCCTTGGGAGGACGAAAATGACCTAAATGTTCATCCAATAACACAAAAACACTTAAGGGATGCACAAGATTGGTTAAAAACCCTAAATGGACTACATTAAGTGTAGAGAGGACGAAAATGACCTAAATGTTCATCCAATGACACGAAACACCTATTGGATGCACAACATTGGTTAAAAACCCTAATTGGACAAGAATTAGCCTAGGGACGACAAAAATGACCTAATTGTTCATCCAATGACACAAAAACACCAATTGGATGCACATGATTGGTTAAAAACCCTAATTGGACAAGAATTAGCCTAGGGAGGACGAATGTCCTAATTGTTCATCCAATGACACAAACACACCTATTGGATGCACAAGATTGGTTAGAAACCCTAATTGGACAACAATAAGTCTAGGGAGGTCGAAAATGACCTAAATGTTCATCCAATGACACAAAACACCTATTGGATGCACAAGATTGGTTAAAAACCCTAATTGGACAAGAGTTAGCCTAGGGAGGACGAAAATGACCTAAATGTCCATCCAATGACACAAAAACACCTAATGGATGCACAAGATTGGTTAAAAACCCTAATTGGACAAGAATTAACCTAGGGAGGACGAAAATGACCTAAATGTTCATCCAACGACACAAAAACACGTAATGGATGCACAAGATTGGTTAAAAACCCTAGTTGGACTACATTAAGTGTAGGGAGGACGAAAATGACCTAAATGTTCATCCAATGACACAAAAACACCTAATGGATGCACAAGATTGTTTAAAAACCCTAAGTGGACTGCATTAAGTGTAGGGAGGACGAAAATGACCTAAATGTTCATCCAATGACACAAAACACACCTATTGGATGCATAAGATTGGTTAGAAAACCTAATTGGACAAGAATAAACCTAGGGAGGTAAACAATGACCTAATTGTTCATCCAATGACACAGACACAACTATTGGATGCATAAGATTGGTTAGAAACCCTAATTGGACAAGAATAAGCCTAGGGAGGTCGAAAATGACCTAATTGTTCATCCAATGACCCAAACACAACTATTGGATGCACAAGATTGGTTAGAAACCCTTATTGGACAAGCATAAGCCTAGGGAGGATGAAAATGACCTAAATGTTCATCCAATGACACAAAACACCTATTGGATGCACAAGATTGGTTAAAAACCCTAATTGGACAAGAATTAGCCTAGCGAGGACGAAAATGACCTAAATGTTCATCCAATGACACAAAAACACCTAATGGATGCACAAGATTGGTTAAAAACCGTAATTGGACAAGAATTAGCCTTGGGAGGACGAAAATGACCTAAATGTTCATCCAATAACACAAAAACACCTAATGGATGCACAAGATTGGTTAAAAACCCTAAATGGACTACATTAAGTGTAGGGAGGACGAAAATGACCTAAATTTTCATCCAATGACACGAAACACCTATTGGATGCACAAGATTGGTTAAAAACCCTAATTGGACAAGAATTAGCCTAGGGAGGACGAAAATGACCTAATTGTTCATCTAATGATACAAAAATACCTATTGGATGCACAAGATTGGTTAGAAACTGTAATTGGAAAAGATTAAGTGTAGGGAGGTCGAAAATGACATAAAAATCATCCAATGACACAAACACACCTATTAGGTGCACAAGATTGGTTAAAAACCATAATTGGACAAGAATTAGCCTAGGGAGGACGAAAATGACCTAAATGTTCGTCCAATGACACAAAACACCTAATGGAGGCACAAGATTGGTTAAATACACTAATTGGAATACATTAAGTGTAAGGAGGACGAAAATGACCTAAATGTTCATCCAATGACACAAACACACCTATTGGATGCACAAGATTGGTTAGAAACCCTTATTGGACAAGAATAAGTCTAGGGAGGTCGAAAATGACCTAATTGTTCATCCAATGACACAAACACAACTATTGGATGCACAAGATTGGTTAGAAACCCTAATTGGACATGCATAAGCCTAGGGAGGATGAAAATGAGTTAAATGTTCATCCAATGACACAAAACACCTATTGGATGCACAAGATTGGTTAAAAACCCTAATTGGACAAGATTAAGTGTAGGTAGGACGAAAATGACCTAAATGTTCATCCAATGACACAAAAACACCTAATGGATGCACAAGATTGGTTAAAAACCCTAATTGGACAAGATTAAGTTTAGGGAGGACGAAAATGACCTAAATGTTCATCCAATGATACAAAACACCTATTGGATGCACAAGATTGGTTAGAAACCCTAATTGGACAAGCATAAGCCTAAGGAGGATGAAAATGACCTAAATGTTCATCCAATGACACAAAAACACCTAATGGATGCACCAGATAGGTTAAAAACCCTAATTGGACAAGATTAAGTGTAGGGAGGACGAAAATGACCTAAATGTTTATCCAATGACACAAACACACCTATTGGAGGCACAAGATTGGTTAGAAACCCTAATTGGGCAATAATAAGCCTAGGGTGGTAAACAATGACCTAATTGTTCATCTAATGACACAGACACAACTATTGGATGCACAAGATTGGTTAGAAACCCTAATTGGACAAGCATAAGCCTAGGGAGGATGAAAATGACCTAAATGTTCATCCAATGACACAAAACAAACCTATTGGATGCACAAGATTGGTTAGAAACCCTAATTGGACAAGAATAAGCCTAGGTAGGTAAACAATGACCTAATTGTTGATCCAATGACACAGACACAACTATTGGATGCACATGTTTGGTTAGAAACCCTAATTGGACAAGAATAAGCCTAGGGAGGTCGAAAATGACCTAATTGTTCATCCAATGAGACAAAAACACCTAATGGATGCACAAGATTGGTTAAAAACCTTAATTGGACTACATGAAGTGTAGGGAGGACGAAAATGACCTAAATGTTCATCCAATGACACAAAACACACCTATTGGATGCACAAGATTGGTTAGAAACCCTAATTGGACAAGAATAAGCCTAGGGAGGTAAACAATGACCTAATTGTTCATCCAATGACACAGACTCAACTATTGGATGCATAAGATTGGTTAGAAACCCTAATTTGACAAGAATAAGCCTAGGGAGGTCGAAAATGACCTAATTGTTCATCCAATGACACAAACACAACTATTGGATGCACAAGATTGGTTAGAAACCCTTATTGGACAAGCATAAGCCTAGGGAGGATGAAAATGACCTAAATGTTCATCCAATGACACAAAACACCTATTGGATGCACAAGATTGGTTAAAAACCCTAATTGGACAAGAATTAGCCTAGCGAGGACGAAAATGACCTAAATGTTCATCCAATGACACAAAAACACCTAATGGATGCACAAGATTGGTTAAAAACCGTAATTGGACAAGAATTAGCCTTGGGAGGACGAAAATGACCTAAATGTTCATCCAATAACACAAAAACACCTAATGGATGCACAAGATTGGTTAAAAACCCTAAATGGACTACATTAAGTGTAGGGAGGACGAAAATGACCTAAATTTTCATCCAATGACACGAAACACCTATTGGATGCACAAGATTGGTTAAAAACCCTAATTGGACAAGAATTAGCCTAGGGAGGACGAAAATGACCTAATTGTTCATCTAATGATACAAAAATACCTATTGGATGCACAAGATTGGTTAGAAACTGTAATTGGAAAAGATTAAGTGTAGGGAGGTCGAAAATGACATAAAAATCATCCAATGACACAAACACACCTATTAGGTGCACAAGATTGGTTAAAAACCATAATTGGACAAGAATTAGCCTAGGGAGGACGAAAATGACCTAAATGTTCGTCCAATGACACAAAACACCTAATGGAGGCACAAGATTGGTTAAATACACTAATTGGAATACATTAAGTGTAAGGAGGACGAAAATGACCTAAATGTTCATCCAATGACACAAACACACCTATTGGATGCACAAGATTGGTTAGAAACCCTTATTGGACAAGAATAAGTCTAGGGAGGTCGAAAATGACCTAATTGTTCATCCAATGACACAAACACAACTATTGGATGCACAAGATTGGTTAGAAACCCTAATTGGACATGCATAAGCCTAGGGAGGATGAAAATGAGTTAAATGTTCATCCAATGACACAAAACACCTATTGGATGCACAAGATTGGTTAAAAACCCTAATTGGACAAGATTAAGTGTAGGTAGGACGAAAATGACCTAAATGTTCATCCAATGACACAAAAACACCTAATGGATGCACAAGATTGGTTAAAAACCCTAATTGGACAAGATTAAGTTTAGGGAGGACGAAAATGACCTAAATGTTCATCCAATGATACAAAACACCTATTGGATGCACAAGATTGGTTAGAAACCCTAATTGGACAAGCATAAGCCTAAGGAGGATGAAAATGACCTAAATGTTCATCCAATGACACAAAAACACCTAATGGATGCACCAGATAGGTTAAAAACCCTAATTGGACAAGATTAAGTGTAGGGAGGACGAAAATGACCTAAATGTTTATCCAATGACACAAACACACCTATTGGAGGCACAAGATTGGTTAGAAACCCTAATTGGGCAATAATAAGCCTAGGGTGGTAAACAATGACCTAATTGTTCATCTAATGACACAGACACAACTATTGGATGCACAAGATTGGTTAGAAACCCTAATTGGACAAGCATAAGCCTAGGGAGGATGAAAATGACCTAAATGTTCATCCAATGACACAAAACACACCTATTGGATGCACAAGATTGGTTAGAAACCCTAATTGGACAAGAATAAGCCTAGGGAGGTAAACAATGACCTAATTGTTCATCCAATGACACAGACACAACTATTGGATGCATAAGATTGGTTAGAAACCCTAATTGGACAAGAATAAGCCTAGGGAGGTCGAAAATGACCTAATTGTTCATCCAATGACACAAACACAACTATTGGATGCACAAGATTGGTTAGAAACCCTTATTGGACAAGCATAAGCCTAGGGAGGATGAAAATGACCTAAATGTTCATCCAATGACACAAAACACCTATTGGATGCACAAGATTGGTTAAAAACCCTAATTGGACAAGAATTAGCCTAGGGAGGACGAAAATGACCTAAATGTTCATCCAATGACACAAAAACACCTAATGGATGCATAAGATTGGTTAAAAACCCTAATTGGACAAGAATTAGCCTTGGGAGGACGAAAATGACCTAAATGTTCATCCAATAACACAAAAACACCTAATGGATGCACAAGATTAGTTAAAAACCCTAAATGGACTACATTAAGTGTGGAGAGGACGAAAATGACCTAAATGTTCATCCAATGACACGAAACACCTATTGGATGCACAAGATTGGTTAAAAACCCTAATTGGACAAGAATTAGCCTAGGGAGGACGAAAATGACCTAATTGTTCATCTAATGATACAAAAATACCTATTGGATGCACAAGATTGGTTAGAAACTATAATTGGACAAGATTAAGTGTAGGGAGGTCGAAAATGACATAAAAATCATCCAATGACACAAACACACCTGTTAGGTGCACAAGATTGGTTAAAAACCATAATTGGACAAGAATTAGCCTAGGGAGGACGAAAATGACCTAAATGTTCGTCCAATGACACAAAACACCTAATGGAGGCACAAGATTGGTTAAATACACTAATTGGAATACATTAAGTGTAAGGAGGACGAAAATGACCTAAATGTTCATCCAATGACACAAACACACCTATTGGATGCACAAGATTGGTTAGAAACCCTAATTGGACATGCATAAGCCTAGGGAGGATGAAAATGAGTTAAATGTTCATCCAATGACACAAACATAACTATTGGATGCACAAGATTGGTTAGAAACCCTTATTGGACAAGCATAAGCCTGGGGAAGATGAGAATGATCTAAATGTTCATCCAATGACACAAAACACCTATTTGATGCACAAGATTGGTTAGAAACCCTAATTGGACAAGCATAAGCCTAGGGAGAATGAAAAGGACCTAAATGTTAATCCAATGACACAAAACACCTATTGGATGCACAAGATTGGTTGAAAACCCTAATTGGACAAGAATTAGCCTAGGGAGGACGAAATTGACCTAAATGTTCATCCAATGACACAAAAACACCTAATGGATGCACAAGATTGGTTAAAAACCCTAATTGGACAAGAATTAACCTTGGGAGGACGACAATGACCTGAATGTTCATCCAATAACACAAAAACACCTAACGGATGCACAAGATTGGTTAAAAACCCTAAATGGACTACATTAAGTGTAGAGAGGACGAAAATGACCTAAATGTTCATCCAATGACACGAAACACCTATTGGATGCACAACATTGGTTAAAAACCCTAATTGGACAAGAATTAGCCTAGGGACGACAAAAATGACCTAATTGTTCATCCAATGACACAAAAACACCTATTGGATGCACATCATTGGTTAGAAACCCTAATTGGACAAGATTAAGTGTAGGAAGGTCGAAAATGACATAAAAATCATCCAACGACACAAACACATCTATTGGATGCACAAGATTGGTTAAAAACCTAATTGGATGCACAAGATTGGGTAAAAACCCTAAATGTACTACATGAAGTGTAGGGAGGACGAAAATCACATAAAAGTTCATCTAATGACACAAAACACCTATTGGATGCACAAGATTGGTTAAAAACCCTAATTAGACAAGAATTAGCCTAGGGTAGACGAAATAGACCTAATTGTTCATCCAATGACACAAACACACCTATTGGATGCACAAGCTTGGTTAGAAACCCTAATTGGACCAGAATAAGACTAGGGCGGTCAAAAATGACCTAATTGTTCATCCATTGACACAAACACAACTACTGGATGCACAAGATTGGTTAGAAACCCTAATTGGACAAGAATAAGCCTAGGGAGGTCGAAAATGACCTTATTGTTCATCCAATAACACAAACACAACTATTGCACGCACAAGATTGGTTAGAAACCCTAATTGGACAAGCATAAGCCTAGGGAGGATGAAAATGACCTAAATGTTCATCCAATGACATAAAACACCTATTGGATGCACAAGATTGGTTAAAAACCCTAATTGGACAAGAATTAGCCTAGGGAGGACGAAATTGACCTAAATGTTCATCCAATGAGACAAAAACACCTAATGGATGCACAAGATTGGTTAAAAACCCTAATTGGACAAGAATTAGCCTTGGGAGGACGAAAATGACCTAAATGTTCATCCAATAACACAAAAACACTTAAGGGATGCACAAGATTGGTTAAAAACCCTAAATGGACTACATTAAGTGTAGAGAGGACGAAAATGACCTAAATGTTCATCCAATGACACGAAACACCTATTGGATGCACAACATTGGTTAAAAACCCTAATTGGACAAGAATTAGCCTAGGGACGACAAAAATGACCTAATTGTTCATCCAATGACACAAAAACACCAATTGGATGCACATGATTGGTTAGAAACCCTAATTGGACAAGATTAAGTGTAGGGAGCTCGAAAATGACATAAAAATCATCCAACGACAGAAACACACCTATTGGATGCACAAGATTGGTTAAAAACCCTAATTGGATGCACAAGATTGGCTAAAAACCCTAAATGTACAACATGAAGTGTAGGGAGGACGAAAATGACCTAAATGTTCATCTAATGACACAAAACACCTATTGGATGCACAAGATTGGTTAAAAACCCTAATTAGACAAGAATTAGCCTAGGGAGGACGAAATAGACCTAATTGTTCATCCAATGACAGAAACACACCTATTGGATGCACAAGCTTGGTTAGAAACCCTAATTGGACCAGAATAAGCCTAGGGAGGTCAAAAATGACCTAATTGTTCATCCATTGACACAAACACAACTATTGGATGCACAAGATTGTTTAGAAACCCTAATTGGACAAGCATAAGCCTAGGGAAGATGAAAATGACCTAAATGTTCATCCAATGACATAAAACACCTATTGGATACACAAGATTGGTTAAAAACACTAATCGAACAAGAATTAGCCTAGGGAGGACGAAAATGACCTAATTGTTCATCCAATGACACAACCACACCTATTGGATGCACAAGATTGGTTAGAAACCCTTATTGGACAAGAATAAGCCTAGGGAGGTCGAAAATGACCTAATTGTTCATCCAATGACACAAACACAACTATTGGATGCACAAGATTGGTTAGAAACCCTTATTGGACAAGCATAAGCCTGGGGAAGATGAGAATGATCTAAATGTTCATCCAATGACACAAAACACCTACCTATTTGATGCACAAGTTTGGTTAGAAACCCTAATTGGACAAGCATAAGCCTAGGGAGAATGAAAAGGACCTAAATGTTAATCCAATGACACAAAACACCTATTGGATGCACAAGATTGGTTGAAAACCCTAATTGGACAAGAATTAGCCTAGGGAGGACGAAATTGACCTAAATGTTCATCCAATGACACAAAAACACCTAATGGATGCACAAGATTGGTTAAAAACCCTAATTGGACAAGAATTAACCTTGGGAGGACGACAATGACCTGAATGTTCATCCAATAACACAAAAACACCTAACGGATGCACAAGATTGGTTAAAAACCCTAAATGGACTACATTAAGTGTAGAGAGGACGAAAATGACCTAAATGTTCATCCAATGACACGAAACACCTATTGGATGCACAACATTGGTTAAAAACCCTAATTGGACAAGAATTAGCCTAGGGACGACAAAAATGACCTAATTGTTCATCCAATGACACAAAAACACCTATTGGATGCACATCATTGGTTAGAAACCCTAATTGGACAAGATTAAGTGTAGGAAGGTCGAAAATGACATAAAAATCATCCAACGACACAAACACATCTATTGGATGCACAAGATTGGTTAAAAACCTAATTGGATGCACAAGATTGGGTAAAAACCCTAAATGTACTACATGAAGTGTAGGGAGGACGAAAATCACATAAAAGTTCATCTAATGACACAAAACACCTATTGGATGCACAAGATTGGTTAAAAACCCTAATTAGACAAGAATTAGCCTAGGGTAGACGAAATAGACCTAATTGTTCATCCAATGACACAAACACACCTATTGGATGCACAAGCTTGGTTAGAAACCCTAATTGGACCAGAATAAGACTAGGGCGGTCAAAAATGACCTAATTGTTCATCCATTGACACAAACACAACTACTGGATGCACAAGATTGGTTAGAAACCCTAATTGGACAAGAATAAGCCTAGGGAGGTCGAAAATGACCTTATTGTTCATCCAATAACACAAACACAACTATTGCACGCACAAGATTGGTTAGAAACCCTAATTGGACAAGCATAAGCCTAGGGAGGATGAAAATGACCTAAATGTTCATCCAATGACATAAAACACCTATTGGATGCACAAGATTGGTTAAAAACCCTAATTGGACAAGAATTAGCCTAGGGAGGACGAAATTGACCTAAATGTTCATCCAATGAGACAAAAACACCTAATGGATGCACAAGATTGGTTAAAAACCCTAATTGGACAAGAATTAGCCTTGGGACGACAAAAATGACCTAATTGTTCATCCAATGACACAAAAACACCTATTTGATGCACATGATTGGTTAGAAACCCTAATTGGACAAGATTAAGTGTAGGGAGGTCGAAAATGACATAAAAATCATCCAACGACACAAACACACCTATTGGATGCACAAGATTGGTTAAAAACCCTAATTGGATGCACAAGATTGGCTAAAAACCCTAAATGTACAACATGAAGTATAGGGAGGACGAAAATGACCTAAATGTTCATCTAATGACACAAAACACCTATTCGATGCACAAGATTGGTTAAAAACCCTAATTAGACAAGAATTAGCCTAGGGAGGACGAAATAGACCTAATTGTTCATCCAATGACAGAAACACACCTATTGGATGCACAAGCTTGGTTAGAAACCCTAATTGGACCAGAATAAGCCTAGGGAGGTCAAAAATGACCTAATTGTTCATCCAATGACACAAACACAACTATTGGATGCACAAGATTGGTTAGAAACCCAAATTGGACAAGCATAAGCCTAGGGAAGATGAAAATGACCTAAATGTTCATCCAATGACACAAACACACCTATTGGATGCACAAGATTGGTTAGAAACCCTTATTGGACAAGAATAAGTCTAGGGAGGTCGAAAATGACCTAATTGTTCATCCAATGACACAAACACAACTATTGGATGCACAAGATTGGTTAGAAACCCTAATTGGACAAGCATAAGCCTAGGGAGGATGAAAATGAGTTAAATGTTCGTCCAATGACACAAAACACCTATTGGATGCACAAGATTGGTTAAAAACCCTAATTGGACAAGATTAAGTGTAGGTAGGACGAAAATGACCTAAATGTTCATTCATTGACACAAAAACACCTAATGGATGCACAAGATTGGTTAAAAACCTTAATTGGACTACATGAAGTGTAGGGAGGACGAAAATGACCTAAATGTTCATCCAATGACACAAAATACCTATTAGATGCACAAGATTGGTTAAAAACCCTAATTGGACAAGAATTAGCCTAGGGAGGTCGAAAATGACCTAATTGTTCATCCAATTACACAAACACAACTATTGGATGCACAAGATTGGTTAGAAACCCTAATTGGACAAGCATAAGCGTAGGGAGGATCAAAATGAGTTAAATGTTCATCCAATGACACAAAACACCTATTGGATGCACAAGATTGGTTAAAAACCCTAAGTGGACTACATTAAGTGTAGGGAGGACGAAAATGACCTAAATGTTCATCCAATGACACAAAACACCTATTGGATGCACAAGATTGGTTAGAAACCCTAATTGGACAAACATAAGCTTAGGGAGGATGAAAATGACCTAAATATTCATCCAATGACACAAAACACCTATTGGATGCACAATATTGGTTAAAAATCCTAATTGGAAAAGATTAAGTGTAGGGAGGACGAAAATGACCTAAATGTTTATCCAATGACACAAACACACCTATTGGATGCACAAGATTGGTTAGAAACCCTAATTGGACAAGAATAAGCCTAGGGAGGTAAACAATGACCTAATTGTTCATCTAATGACACAGACACAACTATTGGATGCACAAGATTGGTTAGAAACCCTAATTGGACAAGCATAAGCCTAGGGAGGATGAAAATGACCTAAATGTTCATCCAATGACACAAAACAAACCTATTGGATGCACAAGATTGGTTAGAAACCCTAATTGGACAAGAATAAGCCTAGGTAGGTAAACAATGACCTAATTGTTGATCCAATGACACAGACACAACTATTGGATGCACATGTTTGGTTAGAAACCCTAATTGGACAAGAATAAGCCTAGGGAGGTCGAAAATGACCTAATTGTTCATCCAATGAGACAAAAACACCTAATGGATGCACAAGATTGGTTAAAAACCTTAATTGGACTACATGAAGTGTAGGGAGGACGAAAATGACCTAAATGTTCATCCAATGAAACAAAACACACCTATTGGATGCACAAGATTGGTTAGAAACCCTAATTGGACAAGAATAAGCCTAGGGAGGTCGAAAATGACCTAATTGTTCATCCAATGACACAAACACAACTATTGGATCCACAAGATTGGTTAGAAACCCTAATTGGACAAGCATAAGCCTAGGGAGGATGAAAATGACCTGAATGTTCATCCAATGACACAAAACACCTATTGGATGCACAAGATTGGTTAAAAACCCTAATTGGACAAGAATTAGCCTAGGGAGGACGAAATTGACCTAAATGTTCATCCAATGAGACAAAAACACCTAATGGATGCACAAGATTGGTTAAAAACCCTAATTGGACAAGAATTAGCCTTGGGAGGACGAAAATGACCTAAATGTTCATCCAATAACACAAAAACACTTAAGGGATGCACAAGATTGGTTAAAAACCCTAAATGGACTACATTAAGTGTAGAGAGGACGAAAATGACCTAAATGTTCATCCAATGACACGAAACACCTATTGGATGCACAACATTGGTTAAAAACCCTAATTGGACAAGAATTAGCCTAGGGACGACAAAAATGACCTAATTGTTCATCCAATGACACAAAAACACCAATTGGATGCACATGATTGGTTAGAAACCCTAATTGGACAAGATTAAGTGTAGGGAGCTCGAAAATGACATAAAAATCATCCAACGACAGAAACACACCTATTGGATGCACAAGATTGGTTAAAAACCCTAATTGGATGCACAAGATTGGCTAAAAACCCTAAATGTACAACATGAAGTGTAGGGAGGACGAAAATGACCTAAATGTTCATCTAATGACACAAAACACCTATTGGATGCACAAGATTGGTTAAAAACCCTAATTAGACAAGAATTAGCCTAGGGAGGACGAAATAGACCTAATTGTTCATCCAATGACAGAAACACACCTATTGGATGCACAAGCTTGGTTAGAAACCCTAATTGGACCAGAATAAGCCTAGGGAGGTCAAAAATGACCTAATTGTTCATCCATTGACACAAACACAACTATTGGATGCACAAGATTGTTTAGAAACCCTAATTGGACAAGCATAAGCCTAGGGAAGATGAAAATGACCTAAATGTTCATCCAATGACACAAAACACCTATTGGATACACAAGATTGGTTAAAAACACTAATCGAACAAGAATTAGCCTAGGGAGGACGAAAATGACCTAATTGTTCATCCAATGACACAACCACACCTATTGGATGCACAAGATTGGTTAGAAACCCTTATTGGACAAGAATAAGCCTAGGGAGGTCGAAAATGACCTAATTGTTCATCCAATGACACAAACACAACTATTGGATGCACAAGATTGGTTAGAAACCCTTATTGGACAAGCATAAGCCTGGGGAAGATGAGAATGATCTAAATGTTCATCCAATGACACAAAACACCTACCTATTTGATGCACAAGTTTGGTTAGAAACCCTAATTGGACAAGCATAAGCCTAGGGAGAATGAAAAGGACCTAAATGTTAATCCAATGACACAAAACACCTATTGGATGCACAAGATTGGTTGAAAACCCTAATTGGACAAGAATTAGCCTAGGGAGGACGAAATTGACCTAAATGTTCATCCAATGACACAAAAACACCTAATGGATGCACAAGATTGGTTAAAAACCCTAATTGGACAAGAATTAACCTTGGGAGGACGACAATGACCTGAATGTTCATCCAATAACACAAAAACACCTAACGGATGCACAAGATTGGTTAAAAACCCTAAATGGACTACATTAAGTGTAGAGAGGACGAAAATGACCTAAATGTTCATCCAATGACACGAAACACCTATTGGATGCACAACATTGGTTAAAAACCCTAATTGGACAAGAATTAGCCTAGGGACGACAAAAATGACCTAATTGTTCATCCAATGACACAAAAACACCTATTGGATGCACATCATTGGTTAGAAACCCTAATTGGACAAGATTAAGTGTAGGAAGGTCGAAAATGACATAAAAATCATCCAACGACACAAACACATCTATTGGATGCACAAGATTGGTTAAAAACCTAATTGGATGCACAAGATTGGGTAAAAACCCTAAATGTACTACATGAAGTGTAGGGAGGACGAAAATCACATAAAAGTTCATCTAATGACACAAAACACCTATTGGATGCACAAGATTGGTTAAAAACCCTAATTAGACAAGAATTAGCCTAGGGTAGACGAAATAGACCTAATTGTTCATCCAATGACACAAACACACCTATTGGATGCACAAGCTTGGTTAGAAACCCTAATTGGACCAGAATAAGACTAGGGCGGTCAAAAATGACCTAATTGTTCATCCATTGACACAAACACAACTACTGGATGCACAAGATTGGTTAGAAACCCTAATTGGACAAGAATAAGCCTAGGGAGGTCGAAAATGACCTTATTGTTCATCCAATAACACAAACACAACTATTGCACGCACAAGATTGGTTAGAAACCCTAATTGGACAAGCATAAGCCTAGGGAGGATGAAAATGACCTAAATGTTCATCCAATGACATAAAACACCTATTGGATGCACAAGATTGGTTAAAAACCCTAATTGGACAAGAATTAGCCTAGGGAGGACGAAATTGACCTAAATGTTCATCCAATGAGACAAAAACACCTAATGGATGCACAAGATTGGTTAAAAACCCTAATTGGACAAGAATTAGCCTTGGGACGACAAAAATGACCTAATTGTTCATCCAATGACACAAAAACACCTATTTGATGCACATGATTGGTTAGAAACCCTAATTGGACAAGATTAAGTGTAGGGAGGTCGAAAATGACATAAAAATCATCCAACGACACAAACACACCTATTGGATGCACAAGATTGGTTAAAAACCCTAATTGGATGCACAAGATTGGCTAAAAACCCTAAATGTACAACATGAAGTATAGGGAGGACGAAAATGACCTAAATGTTCATCTAATGACACAAAACACCTATTCGATGCACAAGATTGGTTAAAAACCCTAATTAGACAAGAATTAGCCTAGGGAGGACGAAATAGACCTAATTGTTCATCCAATGACAGAAACACACCTATTGGATGCACAAGCTTGGTTAGAAACCCTAATTGGACCAGAATAAGCCTAGGGAGGTCAAAAATGACCTAATTGTTCATCCAATGACACAAACACAACTATTGGATGCACAAGATTGGTTAGAAACCCAAATTGGACAAGCATAAGCCTAGGGAAGATGAAAATGACCTAAATGTTCATCCAATGACACAAACACACCTATTGGATGCACAAGATTGGTTAGAAACCCTTATTGGACAAGAATAAGTCTAGGGAGGTCGAAAATGACCTAATTGTTCATCCAATGACACAAACACAACTATTGGATGCACAAGATTGGTTAGAAACCCTAATTGGACATGCATAAGCCTAGGGAGGATGAAAATGAGTTAAATGTTCATCCAATGACACAAAACACCTA
>JBBPBS010000604.1:974828-992624 GCA_037974835.1 Cicer judaicum | reverse complement strand
TGTTGAGAGGTTGAAAATGTCCTAATTGGACAAGATTAAGTGTTGGACAAGAATTAGCCTAGGGAGGACGAAAATTACCTAAATGTACATCCAATGACACAAAAACACGTAATGGATGCTGAAGATTGGTTAAAAACCCTAATTGGACTACATTAAGTGTAGGGAGGACGAAAATGAACTAAATGTTCATCCAATGACTCAAAACACCTATTGGATGCACAAGATTGGTTAAAAACCCTAATTGGACAAGAATTAGCCTAGGGAGGACGAATGTCCTAATTGTTCATCCAATGACACAAACACACCTATTGGATGCACAAGATTGGTTAGAAACCCTAATTGGACAAGAATAAGTCTAGGGAGGTCAAAAATGACCTAAATGTTCATCCAATGACACAAAACACCTATTGGATGCACAAGATTGGTTAAAAACCCTAATTGGACAAGAGTTAGCCTAGGGAGGACGAAAATGACCTAAATGTCCATCCAATGACACAAAAACACCTAATGGATGCACAAGATTGGTTAAAAACCCTAATTGGACAAGAATGAACCTAGGGAGGATGAAAATGACCTAAATGTTCATCCAACGACACAAAAACACCTAATGGATGCACAAGATTGGTTAAAAACCCTAGTTGGACAAGCATAAGCCTAGGGAGGATGAAAATGACCTAAATGTCCTTCCGATGACACAAAACACCTATTGGATGCACAAGATTGGTTAAAAACCTTAATTGGACTACATGAAGTGTAGGGAGGACGAAAATGACCTAAATGTTCATCCAATGACACAGACACAACTATTGGATGCATAAGATTGGTTAGAAACCCTAATTTGACAAGAATAAGCCTAGGGAGGTCGAAAATGACCTAATTGTTCATCCAATGACACAAACACAACTATTGGATGCACAAGATTGGTTAGAAACCCTTATTGGACAAGCATAAGCCTAGGGAGGATGAAAATGACCTAAATGTTCATCCAATGACACAAAACACCTATTGGATGCACAAGATTGGTTAAAAACCCTAATTGGACAAGAATTAGCCTAGGGAGGACGAAAATGACCTAAATGTTCATCCAATGACACAAAAACACCTAATGGATGCATAAGATTGGTTAAAAACCCTAATTGGACAAGAATTAGCCTTGGGAGGACGAAAATGACCTAAATGTTCATCCAATAACACAAAAACACCTAATGGATGCACAAGATTAGTTAAAAACCCTAAATGGACTACATTAAGTGTGGAGAGGACGAAAATGACCTAAATGTTCATCCAATGACACGAAACACCTATTGGATGCACAAGATTGGTTAAAAACCCTAATTGGACAAGAATTAGCCTAGGGAGGACGAAAATGACCTAATTGTTCATCTAATGATACAAAAATACCTATTGGATGCACAAGATTGGTTAGAAACTGTAATTGGACAAGATTAAGTGTAGGGACGTCGAAAATGACATAAAAATCATCCAATGACACAAACACACCTGTTAGGTGCACAAGATTGGTTAAAAACCATAATTGGACAAGAATTAGCCTAGGGAGGACGAAAATGACCTAAATGTTCGTCCAATGACACAAAACACCTAATGGAGGCACAAGATTGGTTAAATACACTAATTGGAATACATTAAGTGTAAGGAGGACGAAAATGACCTAAATGTTCATCCAATGACACAAACACACCTATTGGATGCACAAGATTGGTTAGAAACCCTAATTGGACATGCATAAGCCTAGGGAGGATGAAAATGAGTTAAATGTTCATCCAATGACACAAACATAACTATTGGATGCACAAGATTGGTTAGAAACCCTTATTGGACAAGCATAAGCCTGGGGAAGATGAGAATGATCTAAATGTTCATCCAATGACACAAAACACCTATTTGATGCACAAGATTGGTTAGAAACCCTAATTGGACAAGCATAAGCCTAGGGAGGATGAAAATAACCTAAATGTTAATCCAATGACACAAAACACCTATTGGATGCACAAGATTGGTTAAAAACCCTAATTTGACAAGAATTAGCCTAGGGAGGACGAAAATGACCTAAATGTTCATCCAATGACACAAAAACACCTAATGGATGCACAAGATTGGTTAAAAACCCTAATTGGACAAGAATTAACCTTGGGAGGACGAAAATGACCTAAATGTTCATCCAATAACACAAAAACACCTAAGGGATGCACAAGATTGGTTAAAAACCCTGAATGGACTACATTAAGTGTAGAGAGGACGAAAATGACCTAAATGTTCATCCAATGACACGAAACACCTATTGGATGCACAACATTGGTTAAAACCCTAATTGGACAAGAATTAGCCTAGGGACGACAAAAATGACCTAATTGTTCATCCAATGACACAAAAACACCTATTGGATGCACATGATTGGTTAGAAACCCTAATTGGACAAGATTAAGTGTAGGGAGGTCGAAAATGACATAAAAATCATCCAACGACACAAACACATCTATTGGATGCACAAGATTGGTTAAAAACCCTAATTGGATGCACAAGATTGGCTAAAAACCCTAAATGTACTACATGAAGTGTAGGGAGGACGAAAATCACCTAAAAGTTCATCTAATGACACAAAACACCTATTAGATGCACAAGATTGGTTAAAAAACCTAATTAGACAAGAATTAGCCTAGGGAGGACGAAATAGACCTAATTGTTCATCCAATGACACAAACACACCTATTGGATGCACAAGCTTGGTTAGAAACCCTAATTGGACCAGAATAAGCCTAGGGCGGTCAAAAATGACCTAATTGTTCATCCAATGACACAAACACAACTATTGGATGCACAAGATTGGTTAAAAACCCTCATTGAACAAGAATTAGCCTAGGGAGGACGAAAATGACCTAAATGTTCATCCAATGACACAAACGCACCTAATGGATGCACAAGATTGGTTAAAAACACTAATAACACAAGAATTAGCCTAGGGAGGACGAAAATGACCTAAATTTTCATCCAATGACACAAAACACCTAATGCATGCACAAGATTGGTTAAAAACCCTAATTGGACAAGAATTAGCCTAGGGAGGACAAAATTGACCTAAATGTTTATCCAATGACACAAAAACACCTAATGGATGCACAAGATTGGTTAAAAACCCTAATTGGACAAGAATTAACCTTGGGAGGACGAAAATGACCTGAATGTTCATCCAATAACACAAAAACACCTAAGGGATGCACAAGATTGGTTAAAAACCCTAAATGGACTACATTAAGTGTAGAGAGGACGAAAATGACCTTAATGTTCATCCAATGCAACGAAACACCTATTGGATGCACAACATTGGTTAAAAACCCTAATTGGACAAGAATTAGCCTAGGGACGACAAAAATGACCTAATTGTTCATCCAATGACACAAAAACACCTATTGGATGCACATGATTGGTTAGAAACCCTAATTGGACAAGATTAAGTGTAGGGAGGTCGAAAATGACATAAAAATCATCCAACGACACAAACACATCTATTGGATGCACAAGATTGGTTAAAAACCCTAATTGGATGCACAAGATTGGCTAAAAACCCTAAATGTACTACATGAAGGGTAGGGAGGACGAAAATCACCTAAATGTTCATCTAATGACACAAAACACCTATTGGATGCACAAGATTGGTTAAAAACCCTAATTAGACAAGAATTAGCCTAGGGAGGACGAAATAGACCTAATTGTTCATCCAATGACACAAACACACCTATTGGATGCACAAGCTTGGTTAGAAACCCTAATTGGACCAGAATAAGCCTAGGGCGATCAACAATGACCTAATTGTTCATCCATTGACACAAACACAACTATTGGATACACAAGATTGGTTAGAAACCCTAATTGGACAAGAATAAGCCTAGGGAGGTCGAAAATGACCTTATTGTTCATCCAATGACACAAACACAACTATTGCACGCACAAGATTGGTTAGAAACCCTAATTGGACAAGCATACGCCTGGGGAGGATGAAAATGACCTAAATGTTCATCCAATGACACAAAACACCTATTGGATGCACAAGATTGGTTAAAAACCCTAATTGAACAAGAATTAGCCTAGGGAGGACGAAAATGACCTAAATGTTCATCCAATGACACAAACGCACCTAATGGATGCACAAGATTGGTTAAAAACCCTAATAACACAAGAATTAGCCTAGGGAGGACGAAAATGACCTAAATGTTCATCCAATGGCACAAAAACACCTAATGTATTCACAAGATTGGTTAAAAACCCTAATTGGACTAAATTAAGTCTAGGGAGGATGAAAATGACCTAAATGTTCATCCAATTACACAAAACACCTATTGGATACACAAGATTATTTAAAAACACTAATTGAACAAGAATTAGCCTAGGGAGGACGAAAATGACCTAATTGTTCATCTAATGACACAACCACACCTATTGAATGCACAAGATTGGTTAAAAACCCTAATTGGACAAGCATAAGCCTAGGGAGGATGAAAATGACCTAAATGTTCATCCAATGACACAAAACACCTATTGGATGCACAAGATTGGTTAAAAACCCTAATTGGACAAGAATTAGCCTAAGTAGGACGAAAATGACCTAATTGTTCATCCAGTGACACGAAAACACCTATTGGATGCACAAGATTGGTTAGAAACCTTAATTGGACAAGATTAAGTGTTGAGAGGTTGAAAATGTCCTAATTGGACAAGATTAAGTGTTGGACAAGAATTAGCCTAGGGAGGACGAAAATTACCTAAATGTACATCCAATGACACAAAAACACGTAATGGATGCTGAAGATTGGTTAAAAACCCTAATTGGACTACATTAAGTGTAGGGAGGACGAAAATGAGCTAAATGTTCATCCAATGACTCAAAACACCTATTGGATGCACAAGATTGGTTAAAAACCCTAATTGGACAAGAATTAGCCTAGGGAGGACGAATGTCCTAATTGTTCATCCAATGACACAAACACACCTATTGGATGCACAAGATTGGTTAGAAACCCTAATTGGACAAGAATAAGTCTAGGGAGGTCGAAAATGACCTAAATGTTCATCCAATGACACAAAACACCTATTGGATGCACAAGATTGGTTAAAAACCCTAATTGGACAAGAGTTAGCCTAGGGAGGACGAAAATGACCTAAATGTCCATCCAATGACACAAAAACACCTAATGGATGCACAAGATTGGTTAAAAACCCTAATTGGACAAGAATGAACCTAGGGAGGACGAAAATGACCTAAATGTTCATCCAACGACACAAAAACACCTAATGGATGCACAAGATTGGTTAAAAACCCTAGTTGGACAAGCATAAGCCTAGGGAGGATGAAAATGACCTAAATGTCCTTCCGATGACACAAAACACCTATTGGATGCACAAGATTGGTTAAAAACCTTAATTGGACTACATGAAGTGTAGGGAGGACGAAAATGACCTAAATGTTCATCCAATGACACAAAACACACCTATTGGATGCACAAGATTGGTTAGAAACCCTAATTGGACAAGAATAAGCCTAGGGAGGTAAACAATGACCTAATTGTTCATCCAATGACACAGACTCAACTATTGGATGCATAAGATTGGTTAGAAACCCTAATTTGACAAGAATAAGCCTAGGGAGGTCGAAAATGACCTAATTGTTCATCCAATGACACAAACACAACTATTGGATGCACAAGATTGGTTAGAAACCCTTATTGGACAAGCATAAGCCTAGGGAGGATGAAAATGACCTAAATGTTCATCCAATGACACAAAACACCTATTGGATGCACAAGATTGGTTAAAAACCCTAATTGGACAAGAATTAGCCTAGGGAGGACGAAAATGACCTAAATGTTCATCCAATGACACAAAAACACCTAATGGATGCATAAGATTGGTTAAAAACCCTAATTGGACAAGAATTAGCCTTGGGAGGACGAAAATGACCTAAATGTTCATCCAATAACACAAAAACACCTAATGGATGCACAAGATTAGTTAAAAACCCTAAATGGACTACATTAAGTGTGGAGAGGACGAAAATGACCTAAATGTTCATCCAATGACACGAAACACCTATTGGATGCACAAGATTGGTTAAAAACCCTAATTGGACAAGAATTAGCCTAGGGAGGACGAAAATGACCTAATTGTTCATCTAATGATACAAAAATACCTATTGGATGCACAAGATTGGTTAGAAACTATAATTGGACAAGATTAAGTGTAGGGAGGTCGAAAATGACATAAAAATCATCCAATGACACAAACACACCTGTTAGGTGCACAAGATTGGTTAAAAACCATAATTGGACAAGAATTAGCCTAGGGAGGACGAAAATGACCTAAATGTTCGTCCAATGACACAAAACACCTAATGGAGGCACAAGATTGGTTAAATACACTAATTGGAATACATTAAGTGTAAGGAGGACGAAAATGACCTAAATGTTCATCCAATGACACAAACACACCTATTGGATGCACAAGATTGGTTAGAAACCCTAATTGGACATGCATAAGCCTAGGGAGGATGAAAATGAGTTAAATGTTCATCCAATGACACAAAACACCTATTGGATGCACAAGATTGGTTAAAAACCCTAATTGGACAAGATTAAGTGTAGGTAGGACGAAAATGACCTAAATGTTCATCCAATGACACAAAAACACCTAATGGATGCACAAGATTGGTTAAAAACCCTAAGTGGACTACATTAAGTGTAGGGAGGACGAAAATGACCTAAATGTTCATCCAATGACACAAAACACTTATTGGATGCACAAGATTGGTTAGAAACCCTAATTGGACAAGATTAAGTGTAGGGAGGACGAAAATGACCTAAATGTTCATCCAATGATACAAAAACACCTAATGGATGCACAAGATTGGTTAAAAACCCTAATTGGACTACATTAAGTGTAGGGAGGACGAAAATAACCTAAATGTTTATCCAATGACACAAAACACCTATTGGATGCACAAGATTGGTTAAAAACCCTAATTGGACAAGAATTAGCCTAGGGAGGACGAAAATGACCTAATTATTCATGCAATGACACAAACACACCTATTGGATGCACAAGATTGGTTAGAAACCCATATTGGACAAGAATAAGCCTAGGGAAGTAAACAATGACTTAATTGTTCATCCAATGACACAGACATAACTATTGGATGCACATGATTGGTTACAAACCCTAATTGGACAAGGATAAGCCTAGGGAGGATGAAAATGACCTAAATGTCCTTCCGATGACACAAAACACCTATTGGATGCACAAGATTGGTTAAAAACCTTAATTGGACTACATGAAGTGTAGGGAGGACGAAAATGACCTAAATGTTCATCCAATGACACAAACACACCTATTGGATGCACAAGATTGGTTAAAAACCCGAATAACACAAGAATTAGCCTAGGGAGGACGAAAATGACCTAAATGTTCATCCAATGGCACAAAAACAACTAATGTATGCACAAGATTGGTTAAAAACCCTAATTGGACTAAATTAAGTCTAGGGAGGATGAAAATGACCTAAATGTTCATCCAATGACACAAAACACCTATTGGATACACAAGATTGGTTAAAAACACTAATTGAACAAGAATTAGCCTAGGGAGGACGAAAATGACCTAATTGTTCATCTAATGACACAACCACACCTATTGAATGCACAAGATTGGTTACAAACCCTAATTGGACAAGCATAAGCCTAGGGAGGATGAAAATGACCTAAATGTCCTTCCGATGACACAAAACACCTATTGGATGCACAAGATTGGTTAAAAACCTTAATTGGACTACATGAAGTGTAGGGAGGACGAAAATGACCTAAATGTTCATACAATGACACAAAACACACCTATTGGATGCACAAGATTGGTTAGAAACCCTAATTGGACAAGAATAAGCCTAGGGAGGTAAACAATGACCTAATTGTTCATCCAATGACACAGACACAACTATTGGATGCATAAGATTGGTTAGAAACCCTAATTGGACAAGAATAAGCCTAGGGAGGTCGAAAATGACCTAATTGTTCATCCAATGACACAAACACAACTATTGGATGCACAAGATTGGTTAGAAACCCTTATTGGACAAGCATAAGCCTAGGGAGGATGAAAATGACCTAAATGTTCATCCAATGACACAAAACACCTATTGGATGCACAAGATTGGTTAAAAACCCTAATTGGACAAGAATTAGCCTAGGGAGGACGAAAATGACCTAAATGTTCATCCAATGACACAAAAACACCTAATGGATGCATAAGATTGGTTAAAAACCCTAATTGGACAAGAATTAGCCTTGGGAGGACGAAAATGACCTAAATGTTCATCCAATAACACAAAAACACCTAATGGATGCACAAGATTAGTTAAAAACCCTAAATGGACTACATTAAGTGTGGAGAGGACGAAAATGACCTAAATGTTCATCCAATGACACGAAACACCTATTGGATGCACAAGATTGGTTAAAAACCCTAATTGGACAAGAATTAGCCTAGGGAGGACGAAAATGACCTAATTGTTCATCTAATGATACAAAAATACCTATTGGATGCACAAGATTGGTTAGAAACTATAATTGGACAAGATTAAGTGTAGGGAGGTCGAAAATGACATAAAAATCATCCAATGACACAAACACACCTGTTAGGTGCACAAGATTGGTTAAAAACCATAATTGGACAAGAATTAGCCTAGGGAGGACGAAAATGACCTAAATGTTCGTCCAATGACACAAAACACCTAATGGAGGCACAAGATTGGTTAAATACACTAATTGGAATACATTAAGTGTAAGGAGGACGAAAATGACCTAAATGTTCATCCAATGACACAAACACACCTATTGGATGCACAAGATTGGTTAGAAACCCTAATTGGACAAGCATAAGCCTAGGGAGGATGAAAATGAGTTAAATGTTCATCCAATGACACAAAACACCTATTGGATGCACAAGATTGGTTAAAAACCCTAATTGGACAAGATTAAGTGTAGGTAGGACGAAAATGACCTAAATGTTCATCCAATGACACAAAAACACCTAATGGATGCACAAGATTGGTTAAAAACCCTAAGTGGACTACATTAAGTGTAGGGAGGACGAAAATGACCTAAATGTTCATCCAATGATACAAAAACACCTAATGGATGCACAAGATTGGTTAAAAACCCTAATTGGACTACATTAAGTGTAGGGAGGACGAAAATAACCTAAATGTTCATCCAATGACACAAAACACCTATTGGATGCACAAGATTGGTTAAAAACCCTAATTGGACAAGAATTAGCCTAGGGAGGACGAAAATGACCTAATTATTCATGCAATGACACAAACACACCTATTGGATGCCCAAGATTGGTTAGAAACCCTAATTGGACAAGCATATGCCTAGGGAGATTGAAAATGACCTAAATGTTCATCCAATGACACAAAACACCTATTGGATGCACAAGATTGGTTAAAAACCCTAATTGGACAAGAATTAGCCTAGGGAGGACGAAATTGACCTAAATGGTCATCCAATGACACAAAAACACCTAATGGATGCACAAGATTGGTTAAAAACCCTAATTGAACAAGAATTAGCCTTGGGAGGACGAAAATGACCAAAATGTTCATCCAGTAACACAAAAACACCTAAGGGATGCACAAGATTGGTTAAAAACCCTGAATGGACTACATTAAGTGTAGAGAGGACGAAAATGACCTAAATGTTCATCCAATGACACGAAACACCTATTGGATGCACAACATTGGTTAAAAACCCTAATTGGACAAGAATTAGCCCAGGGACGAGAAAAATGACCTAATTGTTTATCCAATGACACAAAAACACCTATTGGATGCACATGATTGGTTAGAAACCCTAATTGGACAAGATTAAGTGTAGGGAGGTCGAAAATGACATAAAAATCATCCAACGACACAAACACACCTATTGGATGTACAAGATTGGTTAAAAACCCTAATTGGATGCACAAGATTGGCTAAAAACCCTAAATGTACAACATGAAGTGTAGGGAGGACGAAAATGACCTAAATGTTCATCTAATGACACAAAACAACTATTGGATGCACAAGATTGGTTAAAAACCCTAATTAGACAAGAATTAGCCTAGAGAGGACGATATAGACGAAATTGTTCATCCAATGACAGAAACACACCTATTGGATGCACAAGCTTGTTTAGAAACCCTAATTGGACCAGAATAAGCCTAGGGAGGTCAAAAATGACCTAATTGTTCATCCATTGACACAAACACAACTATTGGATGCACAAGATTGGTTAGAAACCCTAATTGGACAAGCATAAGCCTAGGGAAGATGAAAATGACCTAAATGTTCATCCAATGACACAAAACACCTATTGGATGCACAATATTGGTTAAAAACCCTAATTGGACAAGATTAAGTGTAGGGAGGATGAAAATGACCTAAATGTTCATCCAATGACACGAAACACCTATTGGATGCACAAGACTGGTTAAAAACCCTAATTGGACAAGACAAAGTGTAGGGAGGACGAAAATGACCTAAATGATCATCCAATGACACAAATCACCTATTCGATGCACAAGATTGGTTAAAAACCGTAATTGGACAACAATTAGCATAGGGAGGACAAAAATAACCTAAATGTTCGTCCAATGACACAAAAACACCTAATGGATGCACAAGATTGGTTAAAAACCCTAATTGGACAAGAATAAGCCTTGGGAGGACGAAAGTGACCTAAATGTTCATCCAATGACACAAAAACACCTAATGGATGCACAAGATTGGTTAAAAACCCTAAATGGACTACATTAAGTGTAGAGAGGACGAAAATGACCTAAATGTCCATCCAATGATACAAAACATCTATTGGATGCACAAGATTGGTTAAAAACCCTAACTGGACAAGAATTAGCCTAGGGAAGACGAAAATGACCTAATTGTTCATCCAATGACAAAAAAACACCTCATGGAAGCATAAGATTGGTTAAAAACCCTAATTGGACTACATTAAGTGTAGGGAGGACGAAAATGACCTAAATGTTTATCCAATGACACAAAACACCTATTGGATGCACAGGATTTGTAAAAAACCCTAAATAGTCAAGAATTAGCATAGGGAGGACGAAAATGACCTAATTGTTCATCCAATGACACAAACACACCTATTGGATGCACAAGATTGGTTAGAAACCCTAATTGGACCAGAATAAGCCAAGGGAGGTCGAAAATGACCTAATTGTTCATCCAATAACACAAACACAACAATTGGATGCACAAGATTGGTTAGAAACCCTAATTGGACAAGCATAAGCCTAGGGAAGATGAAAATGACCTAAATGTTCATCCAATGACACAAAACACCTATTGGATGCACAAGATTGGTTAGAAACACAAATTGGACAAGATTAAGTTTAGGGAGGACGAAAATGATCTAATTGTGCATCCAATGACACAAAACACCTATTGGATGCACAAGACTGGTTAAAAACCCTAATTGGAGAAGATTAAGTGTAGGGAGGACGAAAATGACCTAAATGATCATCCAATGACACAAATCACCTATTCGATGCACAAGATTGGTTAAAAACCGTAATTGGACAAGAATTAGCATAGGGAGGACAAAAATAACCTAAATCTTCATCCAATGACACAAAAACACCTGATGGATGCACAAGATTGGTTAAAAACCCTAATTGGACAAGAATTAGCCTTGGGAGGACGAAAGTGACCTAAATGTTCATCCAATGACACAAAACACCTATTGGATGCACAAGATTGGTTAAAAACCCTAATTGGACAAGAATTAGCCTAGGGAGGACGAATGACCTAATTGTTCAACCAACGACACAAACACACCTATTGGATGCACAAGATATGTTAGAAACACTAATTGGACAAGAATAAGCCTAGGGAGGTCGAAAATGACCTAATTGTTCATCCAACAACACAAACACAACTATTGGATGCACAAGATTGGTTAGAAACTCTAATTGGACAAGCATAAGCCTAGGGAAGATGAAAATGACCTAAATGTTCATCCAGTGACACAAAACACCTATTGGATGCACAAGATTGGTTAAAAACCCTAATTGGACAAGAATTAGCCTACGGAGGACGAAAATGACCTAAATGTTCATCCACTGACACAAAAACACCTAATGGATGCACAAGATTGGTTAAAAACACTAAATGGACTACATTAAGTGTAGAGAGGACGAAAATGACCTAAATGTTCATCCAATGACACAAAACACCTATTGGATGCACAAGATTGGTTAAATACCCTAATTGGACAAGAATTAGCCTAGGGAGGACAAAAATGACCTAAATGTTCATCCAATGCAAGAACAACACCTAATGGATGCACAAGATTGGTTAAAAACCCTAATTGGACTACATTAAGTGTAGGGAGGACGAAAATGACCTAAATGTTCATCCAATGACACAAAACACCTATTGGATGCACAAGATTTGTTAAAAACCCTAATTAGTAAAGAATTAGCCTAGGGAGGACGAAAATAACCTAATTGTTCATCCAATGACACAAACACGCCTATTGGATGCACAAGATTGGTTAGAAACCCTAATTGGACAAGAATAAGCCTAGCGAGGTCGAAAATGACCTAATTGTTCATCCAATAACACAAACACAACTATTGGATGCACAAGATTGGTTAGAAACTCTAATTGGACAAGCATAAGCCTAGGGAAGATGAAAATGACCTAAATGTTCATCCAATGACACAAAACACCTATTAGATGCACAGGATTGGTTAGAAACACTAATTGGACAAGATTAAGTTTAGGGAGGACGAAAATGACCTAATTGTGCATCCAATGACACAAAACACCTAATGGATGCACAAAATTGGTTAAAAACCCTAATTGGACAAGAATTTGCCAAGGGAGGACGAAAATGACCTAAATGTTCATCCAATGACACAAAACACCTATTTGATGCACAAGATTGGTTAAAAACCTTAATTGGACAAGAATTAGCCTAGGGAGGAAGAAAATGACCTAATTGTTCATCCAATGACACAAAAATACCTATTGGATGCACAAGATTGGTTAGAAACCCTAATTGGACAAGATTAAGTGTAGGGAGAATGAAAATGACATAAAAATCATCCAATGACGCAATGGATGCACAAGATTGGTTAAAAACCCTAATTGGACAAGAATTAGCCTAGGGAGGACGAAAATGATCTAATTGTTCATCCAATGAAAGAAAAACACCTAATGGATGCACAAGATTGGTTAAAAACCCTAATCGGACCAGAATAAGCCTAGGGAGGTCGAAAATGACCTAATTGTTCATCCAATAAGACAAACACAACTATTGGATGCACAAGATTGCTTAGAAACCCTAATTGGACAAGCATAAGCCTAGGGAAGATGAAAATGACCTAAATGTTCATCCAATGACACAAAACACCTATTGGATGCACAAGATTGGTTAGAAACACTAATTGGACAAGATTAAGTTTAGGGAGGACGAAAATGACCTAATTGTGCATCCAATGACACAAAACACCTATTGGATGCACAAGATTGGTTAAAAACCCTAATTGGACAAGATTAAGTGTAGGGAGGACGAAAATGACCTAAATGATCATCCAATGACACAAAACACCTATTGGATGCACAAGATTTGTTAAAAACCCTAATTGGACAAGAATTAGCCTAAGGAGGACGAAACTGATCTAAATGTTCATCCAATGACACAGAACACCTATTGGATGCACAAGATTGGTTAAAAACCCTAATTGGACAAGAATTAGCCTAGGGAGGACGAAAATGACCTAATTGTTCATCCTATGACACAAAAATACCTAATATATGGACAAGATTGGTTTAAAACCCTAATTGGACAAGATTAAGTGTAGGGAGGACGAAAATGACCTAAATGTTCATCCAATGACACAAAAACATCTAATTGATCAACAAGATTGGTTAAAAACCCTAATTGGACTACATTAAGTCTAGAGAGGACGAAAATGACCTAAATGTTCATCTAATGACACAAAACACCTATTGGCTGCACAAGATTGGTTAAAAACCCTAATTGGACAAGAATTAGCCTAGGGAGGACGAAAATGACCTAATTGTTCATCCAATGACACAAACACACCTATTGGATGCACAAGATTTGTTAGAAACACTAATTGGACAAGAATAAGCCTAGGGAGGTCGAAAATGACCTAATTGTTCATCCAATGACACAAACACAACTATTGGATGCACAAGATTGGTTAGAAACCCTAATTGGACAAGCATAAGCCTAGGGAGCACGAAAATGACCTAAATGTTCATCCAATGACACAAAAACACCTAATGGATGCACAAGATTGGTTAAAAACCCTAATTAGACTACATTAAGTGTAGGGAGGACGAAAATGACCTAAATGTTCATCCAATGACACAAAACACCTATTGGATGCACAAGATTGGTTAAAAACCCTAATTGGACAAGAATTAGCGTAGGGAGGACGAATGACCTAATTGTTCATCCAATGATACAAACACAACTATTGGATGCACAAGATTGGTTAGAAACCCTAATTGGACAAGAATAAGCCTAGGGAGGTCGAAAATGACCTAATTGTTCATCCAATGACACAAACACAACTATTGGATGCACAAGGTTGGTTAGAAACCCTAATTAGACAAGCATAAGCCTAGGGAGGATGAAAACGACCTAAATGTTCATCCAATGACACAAAACACCTATTGGATGCACAAGATTTGTTAAAAACCGTAATTAGAAAAAAATTAGCCTAGGGAGGACGAAAATGACCTAATTGTTCATCCAATGACACAAACACGCCTATTGGATGCACAAGATTGGTTAAAAACCCTAATTGGACAAGAATTAGCCTAGGGAGGACGAAAATGACCTAAATGTTCATCCAACGACACAAAAACACCTAATGGATGCACAAGATTGGTTAAAAACCCTAATTGGACTACATTAAGTGTAGGGAGAACGAAAATGACCTAAATCTTCATCCAATGACACAAAAACACCTTATAGATGCACAAGAGTGGTTTAAAACACTAATTGGACAAGATTAAGTTTAGGGAGGACGAAAATGACATAAATGATCATCCAATGACACAAAACACCTATTGGATGCACAAGATTGGTTAAAAACCCTAATTGGACAAGAATTAGCCTAGGGAGGACGAAAATGACCTAAATGTTCATCCAACGACACAAAAACACCTAATGGATGCACAAGATTGGTTAAAAACGCTAATTGGACTACATTAAGTGTAGGGAGAACGAAAATGACCTATATCTTCATCCAATGACACAAAAACACCTTATGGATGCACAAGATTGGTTTAAAACACTAATTGGACAAGATAAAGTGTTGGGAGGACGAAAATGACCTAAATGTTCATCCAATGACACAAAACACCTATTGGATGCACAAGATTGGTTAGAAACCCTAATTGGACAAGATTAAGTTTACGAAGAACGAAAATGACTTAATTGTTCATCCAATGACACAAAACACCTATTGGATGCACAAGATTGGTTAAAAACCCTAATTGGACAAGATTATGTTTAGGGAGGACGAAAATGACCTAATTGTTCATCCAATGACACAAAACACCTATTGGATGCACGAGATTGGTTAAAAACCCTAATAGGTCAAGATTAAGTGTAGGGAGGACGAAAATGACCTAAATGTTCATCCAATGACACAAAAACACCTAATGGATGCACAAGATTGGTTAGAAACCCTAATTGGACAAGATTAAGTGTAGGGAGGACAAAAATGACTTAAATGTTCATCCAATGACACAAAAACACCTAATGGATGCACAAGATTGGTTAAAAACCCTAATTGGACAAGAATTAGCCTAGGGAGGACGAAAATGACCTAAATGTTCATCCAACGACACAAAAACACCTAATGGATGCACAAGATTGGTTAAAAACCCTAATTGGACTACATTAAGTGTAGGGAGAACGAAAATGACCTAAATCTTCATCCAATGACACAAAAACACCTTATGGATGCACAAGATTGGTTTAAAACACTAATTGGACAAGATTAAGTGTTGGGAGGACGAAAATGACCTAAATGTTCATCCAATGACACAAAACACCTATTGGATGCACAAGATTGGTTAGAAACCCTAATTGGACAAGATTAAGTTTACGAAGAACGAAAATGACTTAATTGTTCATCCAATGACACAAAACACCTATTGGATGCACAAGATTGGTTAAAAACCCTAATTGGACAAGATTAAGTGTTGGGAGGACGAAAATGACCCAAATGTTCATCCAATGACACAAAACACCTATTGGATGTACAAGATTGGTTAAAAACCCTAATTGAACATGAATTAGCCTAGGGAGGACGAAAATGACCTAAATGTTCATCCAATGACACAAAAACACCTAATGGATGCACAAGATTGGTTAAAAACCCTAATTAGACTACATTAAGTGTAGGGAGGACGAAAATGACCTAAATGTTCATCCAATGACACAAAACACCTATTGGATGCACAAGATTGGTTAAAAACCCTAATTGGACAAGAATTAGCGTAGGGAGGACGAATGACCTAATTGTTCATCCAATGATACAAACACAACTATTGGATGCACAAGATTGGTTAGAAACCCTAATTGGACAAGAATAAGCCTAGGGAGGTCGAAAATGACCTAATTGTTCATCCAATGACACAAACACAACTATTGGATGCCCTAGGTTGGTTAGAAACCCTAATTAGACAAGCATAAGCCTAGGGAGGATGAAAACGACCTAAATGTTCATCCAATGACACAAAACACCTATTGGATGCACAAGATTTGTTAAAAACCGTAATTAGAAAAAAATTAGCCTAGGGAGGACGAAAATGACCTAATTGTTCATCCAATGACACAAACACGCCTATTGGATGCACAAGATTGGTTAAAAACCCTAATTGGACAAGAATTAGCCTAGGGAGGACGAAAATGACCTAAATGTTCATCCAACGACACAAAAACACCTAATGGATGCACAAGATTGGTTAAAAACCCTAATTGGACTACATTAAGTGTAGGGAGAACGAAAATGACCTAAATCTTCATCCAATGACACAAAAACACCTTATAGATGCACAAGAGTGGTTTAAAACACTAATTGGACAAGATTAAGTTTAGGAAGGACGAAAATGACATAAATGATCATCCAATGACACAAAACACCTATTGGATGCACAAGATTGGTTAAAAACCCTAATTGGACAAGAATTAGCCTAGGGAGGACGAAAATGACCTAAATGTTCATCCAATGACACAAAAACACCTAATGGATGCACAAGATTGGTTAAAAACGCTAATTGGACTACATTAAGTGTAGGGAGAACGAAAATGACCTATATCTTCATCCAATGACACAAAAACACCTTATGGATGCACAAGATTGGTTTAAAACACTAATTGGACAAGATTAAGTGTTGGGAGGACGAAAATAACCTAAATGTTCATCCAATGACACAAAACACCTATTGGATGCACAAGATTGGTTAGAAACCCTAATTGGACAAGATTAAGTTTACGAAGAACGAAAATGATTTAATTGTTCATCCAATGACACAAAACACCTATTGGATGCACAAGATTGGTTAAAAACCCTAATTGGACAAGATTATGTTTAGGGAGGACGAAAATGACCTAATTGTTCATCCAATGACACAAAACACCTATTGGATGCACGAGATTGGTTAAAAACCCTAAT
>JBBPBS010000604.1:961646-974607 GCA_037974835.1 Cicer judaicum | reverse complement strand
TTAATTGTTCATCCAATGACACAAAACACCTATTGGATGCACAAGATTGGTTAAAAACCCTAATTGGACAAGATTATGTTTAGGGAGGACGAAAATGACCTAATTGTTCATCCAATGACACAAAACACCTATTGGATGCACGAGATTGGTTAAAAACCCTAATTGGTCAAGATTAAGTGTAGGGAGGACGAAAATGACCTAAATGTTCATCCAATGACACAAAAACACCTAATGGATGCACAAGATTGGTTAGAAACCCTAATTGGACAAGATTAAGTGTAGGGAGGACGAAAATGACTTAAATGTTCATCCAATGACACAAAAACACCTAATGGATGCACAAGATTGGTTAAAAACCCTAATTGGACAAGAATTAGCCTAGGGAGGACGAAAATGACCTAAATGTTCATCCAACGACACAAAAACACCTAATGGATGCACAAGATTGGTTAAAAACCCTAATTGGACTACATTAAGTGTAGGGAGAACGAAAATGACCTAAATCTTCATCCAATGACACAAAAACACCTTATGGATGCACAAGATTGGTTTAAAACCCTAATTGGACAAGATTAAGTGTTGGGAGGACGAAAATGACCCAAATGTTCATCCAATGACACAAAACACCTATTGGATGTACAAGATTGGTTAAAAACCCTAATTGAACATGAATTAGCCTAGGGAGGACGAAAATGACCTAAATGTTCATCCAATGACACAAAAATACCTAATGGATGAACAAGATTGGTTAAAAACACTAATTGGATAAGATTAAGTGTAGGGAGGACGAAAATAACCTAGATGTTCATCCAATGAAACAAAAACACCTAATTGATGCACAAGATTGGTTAAAAACCCTAATTGGACTACATTAAGTCTAGGGACGACGAAAATGACCTAAATGTTCATCCAATGACACAAAACACCTATTGGATGTACAAGATTGGTTAAAAACCCTAATTGAACATGAATTAGCCTAGGGAGGACGAAAATGACCTAAATGATCATCCAATGACATAAAACACCTATTGGATGGACAAGATTGGTTAAAAACACTAATTGGACAAGATTAAGTGTAGGGAGGACGAAAATGACCTAATTGTTCATCCAATGACACAAAAATACCTAATGGATGGACAAGATTGGTTAAAAACACTAATTCGACAAGATTAAGTGTAGGGAGGACGAAAATGACCTAAATGATCATCCAATGACACAAAACACCTATTGGATACACAAGATTGGTGAAAAACCCTAATTGGACAAGAATTAGCCTAGGGAGGACGAAAATGACCTAAATGTTCATCCAATGACACAAAACACCTATTGGATGCACAAGATTGGTTAAAAACCCGAATTATACAAGAATTAGCCTATGGAGGACGAAAATGACCTAATTGTTCATCCAATGACACAAAAATACCTAATGGATGGACAAGATTGGTTAAAAACCCTAATTGGACAAGATTAAGTGTAGGGAGGACGAAAATGACCTAAATGATCATCCAATGATATAAAACACCTATTGGATACAAAAGATTGATTAAAAACCCTAATTGGACAAGAATTAGCCTAGGGAGGACGAAAATGACCTAAATGTTCATCCAATGACACAAAACACCTATTGGATGCACAAGATTGGTTAGAAACCCTAATTGGACCAGAATAAGCCTAAGGAGGTCGAAAATGACCTAATTGTTCATCCAATAACACAAACACAACTATTCGATGCACAAGATTGGTTAGAAACCCTAATTGGACAAGCATAAGTCTAGGGAAGATCAAAATGACCTAAATGTTCATCCAATGACACAAAACACCTATTGGATGCACAAGATTGGTTAGAAACCTTAATTGGACAAGATTAAGTGTAGGGAGGAAGAAAATGACATAAAAATCATCCAATGACAGAAACACACCTATTGGATGCACAAGATTGGTTAAAAACCCTAATTGGACAAGAATTAGCTTAGGGAGGACGAAAATGACCTAAATGTTCATCCAATGACACAAATCACCTATTGGATGCACAAGATTGGTTAAAAACCCCAATTGGACAAGAACTAGCATAGGGAGGACGAAAATGACCTAATTGTTCATTCAATGACACAAAAATACCTAATGGATGGACAAGATTGGTTAAAAACACTAATTGGACAAGATTAAGTGTAGGGAGGACGAAAATGACCTAAATGATCATCCAATGACACAAAACACCTATTGGATACACAAGATTGGTTAAAAACCCTAATTGGACAAGAATTAGCCTAGGGAGGACGAAAATGACTTAAATGTTCATCCAATGACAGAAAAATACCTAATGGATGGACAAGATTGGTTAAAAACACTAATTGGACAAGATTAAGTGTAGGGAGGACGAAAATAACCTAAATGATCATCCAATGACACAAAACACCTATTGGATACACAAGATTGGTTAAAAACCCTAATTGGACAAGAATTAGCCTAGGGAGGACGAAAATGACCTAAATGTTCATCCAATGACACAAAACACCTATTGGATGCACAAGATTGGTTAGAAACCCTAATTGGACCAGAATAAGCCTAGGTAGGTCGAAAATGACCTAATTGTTCATCCAATAACACAAACATAACTATTGGATGCACAAGATTGGTTAAAAACCCTAATTGGACAAGAATTAGCCTAGGGAGGACGAAAATGACCTAAATGTTCATCCAATGACACAAAACACCTATTGGATGCACAAGATTGGCTAAAAACCCTAATTGGACAAGAATTAGCCTATGGAGGACGAAAATGACCTATTTGTTCATCCAATGACACAAAAATACCTAATGGATGGACAAGATTGGTTAAAAACCCTAATTGGACAAGATTAAGTGTAGGGAGGACGAAAATGACCTAAATGATCATCCAATGACATAAAACACCTATTGGATACAAAAGATAGACTAAAAACCGTAATTGGACAAGAATTAGCCTAGGGAGGACGAAAATGACCTAAATGTGCATCCAATGACACAAAACACCTATTGGATGCACAAGATTGGTTAGAAACCCTAATTGGACCAGAATAAGCCTAGGGAGGTCGAAAATGACCTAATTGTTCATCCAATAACACAAACACAACTATTGGTTGCACAAGATTCGTTAGAAACCCTAATTGGACAAGCATAAGTTTAGGGAGGACGAAAATGACCTAATTGTTCATCCAATGACACAAAACACCTACTGGATGCACAAGATTGGTTAAAAACCCTAATTGGTCAAGATTAAGTGTAGGGAGGACGAAAATGACCTAAATGTTCATCCAATGACACAAAAACACCTAATGGATGCACAAGAATGGTTAAAAACCCTAATTGGACAAGATTAAGTGTTGGGAGGACGAAAATGACCTAAATATTCATCCAATGACACAAAAAAAACCTAATGGATGCACAAGATTGGTTAAAAACCCTAATTGGACAAGAATTAGCCTAGGGAGGACGAAAATGACCTAAATGTTCATCCAACGACACAAAAACACCTAATGGATGCACAAGATTGGTTAAAAACCCTAATTGGACAAGAATTAGCCTAGGGAGGACGAAAATGACCTAATTGTTCCTCCAATGACACAAAAATACCTAATGGATGGACAAGATTGGTTAAAAACCCAAATTGGATAAGATTAAGTTTAGGGAGGACGAAAATGACCTAAATGTTCATCCAATGACACAAAAACACCTATTGGATGCACAAGATTGGTTAAAAACTCTAATTGGACAAGAATTAGCCTAGGGAGGACGAAAATGACCTAATTGTTCATCCAATGACACAAACACGCCTATTGGATGCACAAGATTGGTTAGAAACCCTAATTGGACAAGAATAAGCCTAGGGAGGTCGAAAATGACCTAATTGTTCATCCAATGACACAAACACAACTATTGGATGCACAAGATTGGTTATAAACCCTAATTGGACAAGCATAAGCCTAGGGAAGATGAAAATGACCTAAATGTTCATCCAATGACACAAAACACCTATTGGATGCACAAGATTGGTTAGAAACACTAATTGGACAAGATTATGTTTAGGGAGGACAAAAATGACCTAATTGTTCATCCAATGACACAAAACACCTATTGGATGCACAAGATTGGTTAAAAACCCTATTTGGACAAGAATTAGCCTAAGGAGGACGAAAATGACCTAATTGTTCATCCAATGACACAAAAACACCTATTGGATGCACAAGATTGGTTAGAAACCTTAATTGGACAAGATTAAGTGTAGGGAGGTCTAAAATGACATAAAAATCATCCAATGACACAAAGACACCTATTGGATGCACAAGATTGGTTAAAAACCCTAATTGGACAAGAATTAGCCTAGGGAGGACGAAAATGACCTAAATGTTCATCCAATGACACAAAAACACCTAATGGATGCACAAGATTGGTTAAAAACCCTAATTGGACTACATTAAGTGTAGGGAGAACGAAAATGACCTAAATGATCATCCAATGACACAAAACACCTATTGAATACACAAGATTGGTTAAAAACCCTAATTGGACAAGAATTTGCCTAGGGAGGACGAAAATGACCTAAATGTTCATCCAATGACACAAAACACCTATTGGATGCACAAGATTGGTTAAAAACCCTAATTGGACAAGAATTAGCCTATGGAGGACGAAAATGACCTAATTGTTCATCCAATGACACAAAAATACCTAATGGATGGACAAGATTGGTTAAAAACCCTAATTGGACAAGATTAAGTGTAGGGAGGACGAAAATGACCTAAATGATCATCCAATGACATAAAACACCTATTGAATGGACAAGATTGGTTAAAAACACTAATTGGACAAGATTAAGTGTAGGGAGGACGAAAATGACCTAATTGTTCATCCAATGACACAAAAACACCTAATGGATGGACAAGATTGGTTAAAAACACTAATTGGACAAGATTAAGTGTAGGGAGGACGAAAATGACCTAAATGATCATCCAATGACACAAAACACCTATTGGATACACAAGATTGGTTAAAAACCCTAATTGGACAAGAATTAGCCTAGGGAGGACGAAAATGACCTAATTGTTCATCCAATGACACAAAACACCTATTGGATGCACAAGATTGGTTAAAAACCCGAATTATACAAGAATTAGCCTATGGAGGACGAAAATGACCTAATTGTTCATCCAATGACACAAAAATACCTAATGGATGGACAAGATTGGTTAAAAACCCTAATTGGACAAGATTAAGTGTAGGGAGGACGAAAATGACCTAAATGATCATCCAATGATATAAAACACCTATTGGATACAAAAGATTGATTAAAAACCCTAATTGGACAAGAATTAGCCTAGGGAGGACGAAAATGACCTAAATGTTCATCCAATGACACAAAACACCTATTGGATGCACAAGATTGGTTAGAAACCCTAATTGGACCAGAATAAGCCTAGGGAGGTCGAAAATGACCTAATTGTTCATCCAATAACACAAACACAACTATTCGATGCACAAGATTGGTTAGAAACCCTAATTGGACAAGCATAAGTCTAGGGAAGATCAAAATGACCTAAATGTTCATCCAATGACACAAAACACCTATTGGATGCACAAGATTGGTTAGAAACCTTAATTGGACAAGATTAAGTGTAGGGAGGAAGAAAATGACATAAAAATCATCCAATGACACAAACACACCTATTGGATGCACAAGATTGGTTAAAAACCCTAATTGGACAAGAATTAGCCTAGGGAGGACGAAAATGACCTAAATGTTCATCCAATGACACAAAACACCTATTGGATGCACAAGATTGGTTAAAAACCCCAATTGGACAAGAATTAGCATAGGGAGGACGAAAATGACCTAATTGTTCATTCAATGACACAAAAATACCTAATGGATGGACAAGATTGGTTAAAAACACTAATTGGACAAGATTAAGTGTAGGGAGGACGAAAATGACCTAAATGATCATCCAATGACACAAAACACCTATTGGATACACAAGATTGGTTAAAAACCCTAATTGGACAAGAATTAGCCTAGGGAGGACGAAAATGACCTAAATGTTCATCCAATGACAGAAAAATACCTAATGGATGGACAAGATTGGTTAAAAACACTAATTGGACAAGATTAAGTGTAGGGAGGACGAAAATAACCTAAATGATCATCCAATGACACAAAACACCTATTGGATACACAAGATTGGTTAAAAACCCTAATTGGACAAGAATTAGCCTAGGGAGGACGAAAATGACCTAAATGTTCATCCAATGACACAAAACACCTATTGGATGCACAAGATTGGTTAGAAACCCTAATTGGACCAGAATAAGCCTAGGGAGGTCGAAAATGACCTAATTGTTCATCCAATAACACAAACACAACTATTGGATGCACAAGATTGGTTAAAAACCCTAATTGGACAAGAATTAGCCTAGGGAGGACGAAAATGACCTAAATGTTCATCCAATGACACAAAACACCTATTGGATGCACAAGATTGGCTAAAAACCCTAATTGGACAAGAATTAGCCTATGGAGGACGAAAATGACCTAATTGTTCATCCAATGACACAAAAATACCTAATGGATGGACAAGATTGGTTAAAAACCCTAATTGGACAAGATTAAGTGTAGGGAGGACGAAAATGACCTAAATGATCATCCAATGACATAAAACACCTATTGGATACAAAAGATAGACTAAAAACCGTAATTGGACAAGAATTAGCCTAGGGAGGACAAAAATGACCTAAATGTGCATCCAATGACACAAAACACCTATTGGATGCACAAGATTGGTTAGAAAACCTAATTGGACTAGAATAAGCCTAGGGAGGTCGAAAATGACCTAATTGTTCATCCAATAACACAAACACAACTATTGGTTGCACAAGATTCGTTAGAAACCCTAATTGGACAAGCATAAGTTTAGGGAGGACGAAAATGACCTAATTGTTCATCCAATGACACAAAACACCTATTGGATGCACAAGATTGGTTAAAAACCCTAATTGGTCAAGATTAAGTGTAGGGAGGACGAAAATGACCTAAATGTTCATCCAATGACACAAAAACACCTAATGGATGCACAAGAATGGTTAAAAACCCTAATTGGACAAGATTAAGTGTTGGGAGGACGAAAATGACCTAAATATTCATCCAATGACACAAAAACACCTAATGGATGCACAAGATTGGTTAAAAACCCTAATTGGACAAGAATTAGCCTAGGGAGGACGAAAATGACCTAAATGTTCATCCAACGACACAAAAACACCTAATGGATGCACAAGATTGGTTAAAAACCCTAATTGGACAAGAATTAGCCTAGGGAGGACGAAAATGACCTAATTGTTCATCCAATGACACAAAAATACCTAATGGATGGACAAGATTAGTTAAAAACCCAAATTGGATAAGATTAAGTTTAGGGAGGACGAAAATGACCTAAATGTTCATCCAATGACACAAAAACACCTATTGGATGCACAAGATTGGTTAAAAACTCTAATTGGACAAGAATTAGCCTAGGGAGGACGAAAATGACCTAATTGTTCATCCAATGACACAAACACACCTATTGGATGCACAAGATTGGTTAGAAACCCTAATTGGACAAGAATAAGCCTAGGGAGGTCGAAAATGACCTAATTGTTCATCCAATGACACAAACACAACTATTGGATGCACAAGATTGGTTAGAAACCCTAATTGGACAAGCATAAGCCTAGGGAAGATGAAAATGACCTAAATGTTCATCCAATGACACAAAACACCTAATGGATGCACAAGATTGGTTAAAAACCCTAATTGGACTACATTACGTGTAGGGAGAACGAAAATGACCTAAATGTTCATCCAATGACACAAAAACACCTTATGGATGCACAAGATTGGTTTAAAACACCAATTGGGCAAGATTAAGTCTTGGGAGGACGAAAATGACCTAAATATTCATCCAATGACACAAAACACCTATTGGATGCACAAGATTGGTTAAAAACACTAATTGGACAAGATTAAGTTTAGGGAGGACGAAAATGACCTAATTGTTCATCCAATGACACAAAACACCTATTGGATGCACAAGATTGGTTAAAAACCCTAATTGGTCAAGATTAAGTGCAGGGAGGACGAAAATGACCTAAATGTTCATCCAATGACACAAAAACACCTAATGGATGCACAAGATTGGTTAAAAACCCTAATTGGACAAGATTAAGTGTTGGGAGGACGAAAATGACCTAAATGTTCATCCAAAGGACACAAAAACACCTAATGGATGCACAAGATTGGTTAAAAACCCTAATTGGACAAGAATTAGCCTAGGGAGGACGAAAATGACCTAAACGTTCATCCAACGACACAAAAACACCTAATCGATGCACAAGATTGGTTAAAAACCCTAATTGGACAAGAATTAGCCTAGGGAGGACGAAAATGACCTAATTGTTCATCCAATGACACAAAAATACCTAATGGATGGACAAGATTGGTTAAAAACCCTAATTGGATAAGATTAAGTTTAGGGAGGACGAAAATGACCGAAATGTTCATCCAATGACACAAAAACACCTAATTGATGCACAAGATTGGTTAAAAACCCTAATTGGACTACATTAAGTCTCGGGAGGACGAAAATGACCTAAATGTTCATCCAATGACACAAAACACCTATTGGATGCACAGGATTGGTTAAAAACTCTAATTGGACAAGAATTAGCCTAGGGAGGACGAAAATGACCTAATTGTTCATCCAATGACACAAACACACCTATTGGATGCACAAGATTGGTTAGAAACCCTAATTGGACAAGAATAAGCCTAGGGAGGTCGAAAATGACCTAATTGTTCATCCAATGACACTAAGACAACTATTGGATGCACAAGATTGGTTAGAAACCCTAATTGGACAAGCATAAGCCTAGGGAAGATGAAAATGACCTAAATGTTCATCCAATGACACAAAAACACCTTATGGATGCACAAGATTGGTTTAAAACACTAATTGGGCAAGATTAAGTCTTGGGAGGACGAAAATGACCTAAATGTTCATACAATGACACAAAACACCTATTGGATGTACAAGATTGGTTAGAAACCCTGATTGGACAAGATTAAGTTTACGGAGAAAAAAAATGACCTAATTGTTCATCCAATGACACAAAACACCTATTGGATGCACAAGATTGGTTAAAAACCCTAATTGGACAAGATTAAGTGTTGGGAGGACGAAAATGACCTAAATGTTAATCCAATGACACAAAACACCTATTGGATGCACAAGATTGGTTAGAAACCCTAATTGGACCAAATTAAGTTTACGGAAAACGAAAATGACTTAATTGTTCATCCAAGGACACAAAACACCTATTGGATGCACAAGATTGGTTAAAAACCCTAATTGGACAAGAATTAGCTTAGGGAGGAAGAAAATTACCTAATTGTTCATCCAATGACACAAAAACACCTAATGGATGCATAAGATTGGTTAAAAACACTAAATGGACTACATTAAGTGTAGAGAGGACGAAAATGACCTAAATGTTCATCGAATGACACAAAAACACCTAATGGATGCACAAGATTGGTTAAAAACCCTAATTGGACAAGAATTAGCCTAGGGAGGACGAAAATGACCTAAATGTTCATCCAACGACACAAAAACACCTAATGGATGCACAAGATTGGTTAAAAGCCCTAATTGGACAAGAATTAGCCTAGGGAGGACGAAAATGACCTAATTGTTCATCCAATGACACAAAAATACCTAATGGATGGACAAGATTGGTTAAAAACCCTAATTGGATAAGATTAAGTTTAGGGAGGACGAAAATGACCTAAATGTTCATCCAATGACACAAAAACACCTAATTGATGCACAAGATTGGTTAAAAACCCTAATTGGACAACATTAAGTCTAGGGAAGACGAAAATGACCTAAATGTTCATCCAATGACACAAAACACCTATTGGATGCACAGGATTGGTTAAAAACTCTAATTGGACAAGAATTAGCCTAGGGAGGACGAAAATGACCTAATTGTTCATCCAATGACACAAACACACCTATTGGATGCACAAGATTGGTTAGAAACCCTAATTGGACAAGAATAAGCCTAGGGAGGTCGAAAATGACCTAATTGTTCATCCAATGACACTAACACAACTATTGGATGCACAAGATTGGTTAGAAACCCTAATTGGACAAGCATAAGCCTAGGGAAGATGAAAATGACCTAAATGTTCATCCAATGACACAAAAACACCTTATGGATGCACAAGATTAAGTCTTGGGGGGAAGAAAATGACCTAAATGTTCATACAATGACACAAAACACCTATTGGATGCAGAAGATTGGTTAGAAACCCTGATTGGACAAGATTAAGTTTACGGAGAAAAAAAATGACCTAATTGTTCATCCAATGACACAAAACACCTATTGGATGCACAAGATTGGTTAAAAACCCTAATTGGACAAGATTAAGTGTTGGGAGGACGAAAATGACCTAAATGTTCATCCAATGACACAAAACACCTATTGGATGCACAAGATTGGTTAGAAACCCTAATTGGACAAGATTAAGTTTACGGAAAATGAAAATGACTTAATTGTTCATCCAATGACACAAAACACCTATTGGATGCACAAGATTGGTTAAAAACCCTAATTGAACAAGAATTAGCCTAGGGAGGAAGAAAATTACCTAATTGTTCATCCAATGACACAAAAACACCTAATGGATGCATAAGATTGGTTAAAAACCCTAATTGGACTACATTAAGTGTAGGGAGGACGAAAATGACCTAATTGTTCATCTAATGACACAAAAACACTTAATTGGACAAGAATTAGCCTAGGGAGGTCGAAAATGACCTAATTGTTCATCCAATGACACAAACACACCTATTGGATGCACAAGATTGGTTAGAAACCCTAATTGGACAAGAATAAGCCTAGGGAGGTCGAAAATGACCTAATTGTTCATCCAATGACACAAACACAACTATTGGATGCACAAGATTGGTTAGAAACCCTAATTTGACAAGCATATGCCTAGGGAAGATGAAAATGACCTAAATGTTCATCCAATGACACAAAACACCTATTGGATGCACAAGATTGGTTAGAAACACTAATTGGACAAGATTAAGTTTAGGGAGGACGAAAATGACCTAATTGTTCATCCAATGACACAAAACACCTATTGGATGCACAAGATTGGTTAAAAACCCTAATTTGTCAAGATTAAGTGTAGGGAGGACGAATATGACCTAAATGTTCATCCAATGACACAAAAACACCTAATGGATGCACAAGATTGGTTAAAAACCCTAATTGGACAAGATTAAGTGTAGGGAGGATGAAAATGACTTAAATGTTCATCCAATGACACAAAAACACCTAATGGATGCACAAGATTGGTTAAAAACCCTAATTGGACTACATTAAGTGTAGGGAGAACAAAAATGACCTAAATCTTCATCCAATGACACAAAAACACCTTATGAATGCACAAGATTGGTTTAAAACACTAATTGGACAAGATTAAGTGTTGGGAGGACGAAAATGACCTAAATGTTCATCCAATGACACAAAACACCTATTGGATGCACAAGATTGGTTAGAAACCCTAATTGGACAAGATTAAGTTTACGGAGAACGAAAATGACTTAATTGTTCATCCAATGACACAAAACACAACTATTGGATGCACAAGATTGGTTAGAAACCCTAATTGGAGAAGCCTAAGCCTAGGGAGGATGAAAACGACCTATATGTTCATCCAATGACACAAAACACCTATTGGATGCACAAGATTGGTTAAAAATCCTAATTGGACAAGAATTAGCCTAGGGAGGACGAAAATGACCTAAATGTTCATCCAATGACACAAAAACACCTAATGGATGAACAAGATTGGTTAAAAACCTTAAACGGACTACATTAAGTGTAGAGAGGACGAAAATGACCTAAATGTTCATCCAATGACACAAAACACCTATTAAATGCACAAGATTGGTTAAAAACCATAATTGGACAAGAATTAGCCTAGGGAGGACGAAAATGACCTAATTGTTCATCCAATGACACAAAAACACCTATTGGATGCACAAGATTGGTTAGAAACCCTAATTGGACAATATTAAGTGTAGGGAGGTCGAAAATGACATAAAAATCATCCAACGACACAAACACACCTATTGGATGCACAAGATTGGTTAAAAACCCTAATTGCACAAGAATTAGCCTAGGGAGGACGAAAATGGCTTAATTGTTCATCCAATGACACAAAACACCTATTGGATGCACAAGATTTTTTAAAAACCCTAATTAGACAAGAATTAGCCTAGGGAGGACTAAAATGACCTAATTGTTCATCCAATGACACAAAACACCTATTGGATGCACAAGATTGGTTAAAAACCCCAATTGGACAAGAATTAGCATAGGAAGGACGAAAATGTACTAATTGTTCATCCAATCACACAAAAACACCTAGTTGATTGACAAGATTGGCTAAAAACCCTAATTGGACTACATTAAGTCTAGGGAGGACGAAAATAACCTAATTGTTCATCCAATGACACAAAACACCTGTTGGATGCACAAGATTGGTTAGAAACCCTAATTGGACAAGAATAAGCCTAGGGAGGTCGAAAATGACCTAATTGTTCATCCAATGACACAAACAAAACTATTGGATGCACAAGATTGGTTAGAAACCCTAATTGGACAAGCTTAAGCCTAGGGAAGATGAAAATGACCTAAATGTACATCCAATGACACAAAACACACCTATTGGATGCACAAGATTGGTTAGAAACCCTAATTGGACAAGAATAAGCCTAGGGAGGTCGAAAATGACCTAATTGTTCATCCAATGACACAAACACAACTATTGGATGCACAAGATTGGTTAGAAACCCTAATTTGACAAGCA
>JBBPBS010000604.1:942159-953279 GCA_037974835.1 Cicer judaicum | reverse complement strand
TGTTCATCCAATGACACAGAACACCTATTGGATGCACAAGATTGGTTAAAAACCCTAATTGGACAAGAATTAGCCTAGGGAGGACGAAAATGACCTAATTGTTCATCCAATGACACAAAAATACCTAATGGATGGACAAGATTGGTTAAAAACCCTAATTGGACAAGAATTAGCCTAGGGAGGACGAAAATGACCTAATTGTTCATCCAATGACACAAACACACCTATTGGATGCACAACATTGGTTAGAAACCCTGATTGGACAAGAATAAGCCTAGGGAGGTCGAAAATGACCTAATTGTTCATCCAATGACACAAAAATACCTAATGGATGGACAAGATTGGTTAAAAACACTAATTGAACAAGATTAACTGTAGGGAGGACGAAAATGACCTAAATGATCATCCAATGACACAAAACACGTATTGGATACACAAGATTGGTTAAAAACCCTAATTGGACAAGAATTAGCCTAGGGAGGACGAAAATGACCTAAATGTTCATCCAATGACACAAAACACCTATTGGATGCACAAGATTGGTTAAAAACCCTAATTGGACAAGAATTAGCCTATGGAGGACGAAAATGACCTAATTGTTCATCCAATGACACAAACACACCTATTGGATGCACAACATTGGTTAGAAACCCTAATTGGACAAGAATAAGCCTAGGGAGGTCGAAAATGACCTAATTGTTCATCCAATGACACAAACAAAGCTATTGGATGCACAAGATTGGTTAAAAACCCTAATTGGTCAAGATTAAGTGTAGGGAGGACGAAAATGACCTAAATGTTCATCCAATGACACAAAACACATATTGGATGCACAAGATTGGTTAAAAACCCTATTTGGACAAGAATTAGCCTAGGGAGGACGAAAATGACCTAAATGTTCATCCAGTGACACAAAAACACCTAATGGATGCACAAGATTGGTTAAAAACCCTAATTGGACAAGAATTAGCCTAGGGAGGACGAAGATGACCTAAATGTTCATCCAATGACACAAAAACACCTAATGGATGCACAAGATTGGTTAGAAACCTTAATTGGACAAGATTAAGTGTAGGGAGGTCGAAAATGACATAAAAATCATCCAATGACACAAACACACCTATTGGATGCACAAGATTGGTTAAAAACCCTAATTGGATAATAATTAGCCTAGGGAGGACAAAAATGACCTAAATGTTCATCCAATGACACAAAAACACCTAATGGATGCACAAGATTGGTTAAAAACCCTAATTGGACTACATTAAGTGTAGGGAGGACGAAAATGACCTAAATGTTCATCCAATGACACAACACATATTGGATGCACAAGATTGGTTAAAAACCCTATTTGGACAAGAATTAGCCTAGGGAGGACATAAATGACCTAAATGTTCATCCAATGACACAATACACCTATTGGATGCACAAGATTGGTTAAAAACCCTAATTGGACAAGAATTAGCCTAGGGAGGACGAATGACCTAATTGTTCATCCAATGACATAAACACACCTATTGGATGCACAAAATTGGTTAGAAACCCTAATCCGACAAGAATAAGCCTAGGGAGGTCGAAAATGACCTAATTGTTCATCCAATGACAGAAACACAACTATTGGATGCACAAGATTGGTTAGAAACCCTAATTGGACAAGCATAAGCCTGGGGAGGATGAAAACGACCTAAATGTTCATCCAACGACACAAAACACCTATTAAGTGCACAAGATTGGTTAAAAACCCTAATTGGACAAGAATTAGCCTAGGGAGGACGAAAATGGCCTAATTGTTCATCCAATGACACAAAAACACCTAATGGATTCACAAGATTGGTTAAAAACCCAAATTGGACTACATTAAGTGTAGGGAGGACGAAAATGACCTAAATGTTCATCCAATGACACAAAACACCTATTGGATGCACAAGATTTTTTAAAAACCCTAATTAGACAAGAATTAGCCTAGGGAGGACAAAAATGACCTAAATGTTCATCCAATGACACAAAACACCTATTGGATTCACAAGATTTTTTAAAAACCCTAATTAGACAAGAATTAGCCTAGGGAGGAAGAAAATGACCTAATTGTTCATCCAATGACACAAACGCACCTATTGGATGCACAAGATTGGTTAGAAACCCTAATTGGACCAGAAATAGCCTAGGGAGGTCGAAAATGACCTAATTGTTCCTCCAATAACACAAACACAACTATTGGATGCACAAGATTGGTTAGAAACCCTAATTGGAGAAGCATAAGCCTAGGGAAGATGAAAATGACCTAATTGTTCATCCAATGACACAAAACAACTATTGGATGCACAAGATTGGTTAAAAACCCTAATTGGACAAGCATAAGCCTAGGGAAGATGAAAATGACCTAAATGTTCATCCAATGACACAAAAACACCTATGGATGCACAAGATTGGTTTAAAACACTAATTGGGCAAGATTAAGTCTTGGGAGGACGAAAATGACCTAAATGTTCATACAATGACACAAAACACCTATTGGATGCACAAGATTGGTTAGAAACCCTGATTGGACAAGATTAAGTTTACGGAGAAGAAAAATGACCAAATTGTTCATCCAATGACACAAAACACCTATTGGATGCACAAGATTGGTTAAAAACCCTAATTGGACAAGATTAAGTGTTGGGAGGACGAAAATGACCTAAATGTTCATCCAATGACACAAAACACCTATTGGATGCACAAGATTGGTTAGAAACCCTAATTGGACAAGATTAAGTTTATGGAAAACGAAAATGACTTAATTGTTCATCCAATGACACAAAACACCTATTGGATGCACAAGATTGGTTAAAAACCCTAATTGGACAAGAATTAGCCTAGGGAGGAAGAAAATTACCTAATTGTTCATCCAATGACACAAAAACACCTAATGGATGCATAAGATTGGTTAAAAACCCTAATTGGACTACATTAAGTGTAGGGAGGACGAAAATGACCTAATTATTCATCTAATGACACAAAAACACTTAATGGATGCACAAGATTGGTTAAAAACACTAAATGGACTACATTAAGTGTAGAGAGGACGAAAATGACCTAAATGTTCATCCAATGACACAAAACACCTATTGGATGCACAAGATTGGTTGGAAACACTAATTGGACAAGATTAAGTTTAGGGAGGACGAAAATGACCTAATTGTGCATCCAATGACACAAAACACCTATTGGATGCACAAGACTGGTTAAAAACCCTAATTGGACAAGATTAAGTGTAGGGAGGACGAAAATGACCTAAATGATCATCCAATGACACAAATCACCTATTCGATGCACAAGATTGGTTAAAAACTGTAATTGGACAAGAATTAGCCTAGGGAGGACAAAAATAACCTAAATGTTCATCTAATGACACAAAAATACCTAATGGATGCACAAGATTGGTTAAAAACCCTAATTGGACAACAATTAGCCTTGGGAGGACGAAAATGACCTAAATGTTCATCCAATGACACAAAAACACCTAATGGATGCACAAGATTGGTTAAAAACCCTAATTGGACAACAATTAGCCTTGGGAGGACGAAAATGACCTAAATGTTCATCCAATGACACAAAACATCTATTGGATGCACAAGATTGGTTAAAAACGCTAATTGGACAAGAATTAGCCTAGGGAGGACGAAAATGACCTAATTGTTCATCCAATGACACTAAAACACCTAATGGATGCATAAGATTGGTTAAAAACCCTAATTGGACTACATTAAGTGTAGGGAGGACGAACATGACCTAAATGTTTATCCAATGACACAAAACACCTATTGGATGCACAAGATTTGTTAAAAACCCTAATTAGACAAGAATTAGCCTAGGGAGGACGAAAATGACCTAATTGTTCATCAAATGACACAAACACACCTATTGGATGCACAAGATTGGTTAGAAACCCTAATTGGACCTGAATAAGCCTAGGGAGGTCGAAAATGACCTAATTGTTCATCCAATAACACAAACACAACTATTGGATGCACAAGATTGGTTAGAAACCCTAATTGGACAAGCATAAGCTTAGGGAAGATGAAAATGACATAAATGTTCATCCAATGACACAAAACACCTATTGGATGCACAAGATTGGTTAGAAACACTAATTGGAGAAGATTAAGTTTAGGGAGGACGAAAATAACCTAATTGTGCATCCAATGACACAAAACACCTATTGGATGCACAAGATTGGTTAAAAACCCTTATTGGACCAGATTAAGTGTAGGGAGGACGAAAATGACATAAATGATCATCCAATGACACAAAACACCTATTGGATGCACAAGATTGGTTAAAAACCCTAATTGGACAAGAATTAGCCTAGGGAGGACGAAAATGATCTAAATGTTCATCCAATGACACAGAACACCTATTGGATGCACAAGATTGGTTAAAAACCCTAATTGGACAAGAATTAGCCTAGGGAGGACGAAAATGACCTAATTGTTCATCCAATGACACAAAAATACCTAATGGATGGACAAGATTGGTTAAAAACCCTAATTGGATAAGATTAAGTGTTGGGAGGACGAAAATGACCTAAATGTTCATCCAATGACACAAAAACACCTAATTGATGCACAAGATTGGTTAAAAACCCTAATTGAACTACATCAAGTCTAGGGAGGACGAAAATGACCTAAATGTTCATCCAATGACACAAAACACCTATTAGATGCACAAGATTGGTTAAAAACTCTAATTGGACAAGAATTAGCCTAGGGAGGACGAAAATGACCTAATTGTTCATCCAATGACCCAAACACACCTATTGGATGCACAAGATTGGTTAGAAACCCTAATTGGACAAGAATAAACCTAGGGAGGTCGAAAATGACCTAATTGTTCATCCAATAACACAAACACAACTATTGGATGCACAAGATTGGTTAGAAACCCTAATTTGACAAGCATATGCCTAGGGAAGATGAAAATGACCTAAATGTTCATCCAATGACACAAAACACCTATTGGATGCACAAGATTGGTTAGAAACACTAATTGGACAAGATTAAGTTTAGGGAGGACGAAAATGACCTAATTGTTCATCCAATGACACAAAACACCTATTGGATGCACAAGATTGGTTAAAAATCCTAATTGGTCAAGATTAAGTGTAGGGAGGACGAAAATGACCTAAATGTTCATCCAATGACACAAAAACACCTAATGGATGCACAAGATTGGTTAAAAACCCTAATTGGACAAGATTAAGTGTAGGGAGGATGAAAATGACTTAAATGTTCATCCAATGACACAAAAACACCTAATGGATGCACAAGATTGGTTAAAAACCCAAATTGGACAAGAATTAGCCTAGAGAGGACGAAAATGACCTAAATGTTCATCCAACGACACAAAAACACCTAATGGATGCACAAGATTGGTTAAAAACCCTAATTGGACTACATTAAGTGTAGGGAGAACAAAAATGACCTAAATCTTCATCCAATGACACAAAAACACCTTATGAATGCACAAGATTGGTTTAAAACACTAATTGGACAAGATTAAGTGTTGGGAGGACGAAAATGACCTAAATGTTCATCCAATGACACAAAACACCTATTGGATGCACAAGATTGGTTAGAAACCCTAATTGGACAAGATTAAGTTTACGGAGAACGAAAATGACTTAATTGTTCATCCAATGACACAAAACACAACTATTGGATGCACAAGATTGGTTAGAAACCCTAATTGGACAAGCCTAAGCCTAGGGAGGATGAAAACGACCTAAATGTTCATCCAATGACACAAAACAACTATTGGATGCACAAGATTGGTTAGAAACCCTAATTGGACAAGCATAAGCCTAGGGAAGATGAAAATGACCTAAATGTTCATCCAATGACACAAAAACACCTTATGGATGCACAAGATTGGTTTAAAACACTAATTGGGCAAGATTAAGTCTTGGGAGGACGAAAATGACCTAAATGTTCATACAATGACACAAAACACCTATTGGATGTACAAGATTGGTTAGAAACCCTGATTGGACAAGATTAAGTTTACGGAGAAAAAAAATGACCTAATTGTTCATCCAATGACACAAAACACCTATTGGATGCACAAGATTGGTTAAAAACCCTAATTGGACAAGATTAAGTGTTGGGAGGACGAAAATGACCTAAATGTTCATCCAATGACACAAAACACCTATTGGATGCACAAGATTGGTTAGAAACCCTAATTGGACAAGATTAAGTTTAGGCAGGACGAAAATGACCTAATTGTTCATCCAATGACACAAAACTCCTATTGGATGCACAAGATTGGTTAAATACCCTAATTTGACAAGATTAAGTGTAGGGAGGACGAAAATGACATAAATGTTCATCCAATGACACAAAACACCTATTGGATGCACAAGATTGGTTAAAAACCCTAATTGGACAAGAATTAGCCTAGGGAGGACGAAAATGACCTAATTGTTCATCCAATGACACAAAAGACCTATTGGATGCACAAGATTGGTTAAAAACCCTAATTGGACAAGAATTATCATAGGGAGGACGAAAATGACCTAATTGTTCATCCAATGACACAAAAACACCAATTGGATGCACAAGATTGGTTAGAAACCCTAATTGGACAAGATAAAGTGTAGGGAGGACGAAAATGACTTAAGCGTTCATCCAATGACACAAAACACCTATTGGATGCACAAGATTGGTTAAAAACCCTAATTGCACAAGAATTAGCCTAGGGAGGACGAAAATGACCTAATTGTTCATCCAATGACACAAAAACACCTGTCGGATGCACAAGATTGGACAGAAACCCTAATTGAACAATATTAAGTGTAGGGAGAACGAAAATGACCTAAATGTTCATCCAATGACACAAAACACCTATTGGATGCACAAGATTGCTTAAAAACCCTAATTGGACAAGATTAAGTTTAGGGAGGACGAAAATGACCTAAATGTTCATCCAATGACACTAAAACACCTATCGGATACACAAGATTGGTTAGAAACCCTAATTGAATAAGATTAAGTGTAGGGAGGACGAAAATGACCTAAATGTTCATCCAATGACACAAAACACCTATTGGATGCACAAGATTGGTTAAAAACCCTAATTGGACAAGATTAAGTTTAGGGAGGACGAAAATGACCTAATTGTTCATCCAATGACACAAAACACCTATTGGATGCACAAGATTTGTTAAAAACCCTAAATGGACAAGATTAAGTGTAGGGAGGACGAAAATGACCTAATTTTCATCCAATGACACAAAAGCACCTAATGGATGCACAAGATTGGATAAAAACCCTAATTGGACAAGAATTAGCCTAGGGAGGACGAAAATGACCTAAATGTTCATCCAATGACACAAAACACCTATTGGATGCACAAGATTGGTTAAAAACCCTAATTGGACAAGAATTAGCCTAGGGAGGACGAAAATGACCTAAATGTTCATCCAATGACACAAAACACCTATTGGATGCACAAGATTGGTTAAAAACCCTAATTACACAACAATTAGCCTAGGGACGACGAAAATGACCTAAATGTTCATCCAATGAAACAAAACACCTATTGGATGCATAAGATTGGTTAAAAACCCTAATTGGACTACATTAAGTGTTGGGAGGACGAAAATGACCTAAATGTTCATCCAATGACACAAAACACCTATTGGATGCACAAGATTGGTTAAAAACCCTAATTGGACAAGAATTAGCCTAGGGAGGACGAAAATGACCTAAATGTTCATCCAATGACACAAAACACCTATTGGATGCACAAGATTGGTTAAAAACCCTAATTGGACAAGAATTAGCCTATGGAGGACGAAAATGACCTAATTGTTCATCCAATGACACAAACACACCTATTGGATGCACAACATTGGTTAGAAACCCTGATTGGACAAGAATAAGCCTAGGGAGGTCGAAAATGACCTAATTGTTCATCCAATGACACAAAAATACCTAATGGATGGACAAGATTGGTTAAAAACACTAATTGAACAAGATTAACTGTAGGGAGGACGAAAATGACCTAAATGATCATCCAATGACACAAAACACGTATTGGATACACAAGATTGGTTAAAAACCCTAATTGGACAAGAATTAGCCTAGGGAGGACGAAAATGACCTAAATGTTCATCCAATGACACAAAACACCTATTGGATGCACAAGATTGGTTAAAAACCCTAATTGGACAAGAATTAGCCTATGGAGGACGAAAATGACCTAATTGTTCATCCAATGACACAAACACACCTATTGGATGCACAACATTGGTTAGAAACCCTAATTGGACAAGAATAAGCCTAGGGAGGTCGAAAATGACCTAATTGTTCATCCAATGACACAAACAAAGCTATTGGATGCACAAGATTGGTTAAAAACCCTAATTGGTCAAGATTAAGTGTAGGGAGGACGAAAATGACCTAAATGTTCATCCAATGACACAAAACACATATTGGATGCACAAGATTGGTTAAAAACCCTATTTGGACAAGAATTAGCCTAGGGAGGACGAAAATGACCTAAATGTTCATCCAGTGACACAAAAACACCTAATGGATGCACAAGATTGGTTAAAAACCCTAATTGGACAAGAATTAGCCTAGGGAGGACGAAGATGACCTAAATGTTCATCCAATGACACAAAAACACCTAATGGATGCACAAGATTGGTTAGAAACCTTAATTGGACAAGATTAAGTGTAGGGAGGTCGAAAATGACATAAAAATCATCCAATGACACAAACACACCTATTGGATGCACAAGATTGGTTAAAAACCCTAATTGGATAATAATTAGCCTAGGGAGGACAAAAATGACCTAAATGTTCATCCAATGACACAAAAACACCTAATGGATGCACAAGATTGGTTAAAAACCCTAATTGGACTACATTAAGTGTAGGGAGGACGAAAATGACCTAAATGTTCATCCAATGACACAACACATATTGGATGCACAAGATTGGTTAAAAACCCTATTTGGACAAGAATTAGCCTAGGGAGGACATAAATGACCTAAATGTTCATCCAATGACACAATACACCTATTGGATGCACAAGATTGGTTAAAAACCCTAATTGGACAAGAATTAGCCTAGGGAGGACGAATGACCTAATTGTTCATCCAATGACATAAACACACCTATTGGATGCACAAAATTGGTTAGAAACCCTAATCCGACAAGAATAAGCCTAGGGAGGTCGAAAATGACCTAATTGTTCATCCAATGACACAAACACAACTATTGGATGCACAAGATTGGTTAGAAACCCTAATTGGACAAGCATAAGCCTAGGGAGGATGAAAACGACCTAAATGTTCATCCAACGACACAAAACACCTATTAAGTGCACAAGATTGGTTAAAAACCCTAATTGGACAAGAATTAGCCTAGGGAGGACGAAAATGGCCTAATTGTTCATCCAATGACACAAAAACACCTAATGGATTCACAAGATTGGTTAAAAACCCAAATTGGACTACATTAAGTGTAGGGAGGACGAAAATGACCTAAATGTTCATCCAATGACACAAAACACCTATTGGATGCACAAGATTTTTTAAAAACCCTAATTAGACAAGAATTAGCCTAGGGAGGACGAAAATGACCTAAATGTTCATCCAATGACACAAAACACCTATTGGATTCACAAGATTTTTTAAAAACCCTAATTAGACAAGAATTAGCCTAAGGAGGAAGAAAATGACCTAATTGTTCATCCAATGACACAAACGCACCTATTGGATGCACAAGATTGGTTAGAAACCCTAATTGGACCAGAATTAGCCTAGGGAGGTCGAAAATGACCTAATTGTTCCTCCAATAACACAAACACAACTATTGGATGCACAAGATTGGTTAGAAACCCTAATTGGACAAGCATAAGCCTAGGGAAGATGAAAATGACCTAAATGTTCATCCAATGACACAAAACAACTATTGGATGCACAAGATTGGTTAGAAACCCTAATTGGACAAGCATAAGCCTAGGGAAGATGAAAATGACCTAAATGTTCATCCAATGACACAAAAACACCTTATGGATGCACAAGATTGGTTTAAAACACTAATTGGGCAAGATTAAGTCTTGGGAGGACGAAAATGACCTAAATGTTCATACAATGACACAAAACACCTAATGGATGCACAAGATTGGTTAAAAACCCTAATTGGTCAAGATTAAGTGTAGGGAGGACGAAAATGACCTAAATGTTCATCCAATGACACAAAAACACCTAATGGATGCACAAGATTGGTTAAAAACCCTAATTGGACAAGATTAAGTGTAGGGAGGATGAAAATGACTTAAATATTCATCCAATGACACAAAAACACCTAATTGATGCACAAGATTGGTTAAAAACCCAAATTGGACAAGAATTAGCCTAGAGAGGACGAAAATGACCTAAATGTTCATCCAACGACACAAAAACACCTTATGACTGCACAAGATTGGTTTAAAACACTAATTGGACAAGATTAAGTGTTGGGAGGACGAAAATGACCTAAATGTTCATCCAATGACACAAAACACCTATTGGATGCACAAGATTGGTTAGAAACCCTAATTGGACAAGATTAAGTTTACGGAGAACGAAAATGACTTAATTGTTCATCCAATGACACAAAACACAACTATTGGATGCACAAGATTGGTTAGAAACCCTAATTGGACAAGATTAAGTTTACGGAGAACGAAAATGACTTAATTGTTCATCCAATGACACAAAACACAACTATTGGATGCACAAGATTGGTTAGAAACCCTAATTGGACAAGCCTAAGCCTAGGGAGGATGAAAACGACCTAAATGTTCATCCAATGACACAAAACAACTATTGGATGCACAAGATTGGTTAGAAACCCTAATTGGACAAGCATAAGCCTAGGGAAGATGAAAATGACCTAAATGTTCATCCAATGACACAAAAACACCTTATGGATGCACAAGATTGGTTTAAAACACTAATTGGGCAAGATTAAGTCTTGGGAGGACGAAAATGACCTAAATGTTCATACAATGACACAAAACACCTATTGGATGCACAAGATTGGTTAGAAACCCTGATTGGACAAGATTAAGTTTACGGAGAA
>JBBPBS010000604.1:930215-942149 GCA_037974835.1 Cicer judaicum | reverse complement strand
ATGACCTAAATGTTCATCCAATGACACAAAAACACCTAATGGATGCACAAGATTGGTTAAAAACCCTAATTGGACAAGATTAAGTGTAGGGAGGATGAAAATGACTTAAATGTTCATCCAATGACACAAAAACACCTAATGGATGCACAAGATTGGTTAAAAACCCAAATTGGACAAGAATTAGCCTAGAGAGGACGAAAATGACCTAAATGTTCATCCAACGACACAAAAACACCTAATGGATGCACAAGATTGGTTAAAAACCCTAATTGGACTACATTAAGTGTAGGGAGAACAAAAATGACCTAAATCTTCATCCAATGACACAAAAACACCTTATGAATGCACAAGATTGGTTTAAAACACTAATTGGACAAGATTAAGTGTTGGGAGGACGAAAATGACCTAAATGTTCATCCAATGACACAAAACACCTATTGGATGCACAAGATTGGTTAGAAACCCTAATTGGACAAGATTAAGTTTACGGAGAACGAAAATGACTTAATTGTTCATCCAATGACACAAAACACAACTATTGGATGCACAAGATTGGTTTGAAACCCTAATTGGACAAGATTAAGTTTACGGAGAACGAAAATGACTTAATTGTTCATCCAATGACACAAAACACAACTATTGGATGCACAAGATTGGTTAGAAACCCTAATTGGACAAGCCTAAGCCTAGGGAGGATGAAAACGACCTAAATGTTCATCCAATGACACAAAACAACTATTGGATGCACAAGATTGGTTAGAAACCCTAATTGGACAAGCATAAGCCTAGGGAAGATGAAAATGACCTAAATGTTCATCCAATGACACAAAAACACCTTATGGATGCACAAGATTGGTTTAAAACACTAATTGGGCAAGATTAAGTCTTGGGAGGACGAAAATGACCTAAATGTTCATACAATGACACAAAACACCTATTGGATGCACAAGATTGGTTAGAAACCCTGATTGGACAAGATTAAGTTTACGGAGAACAAAAATGACCAAATTGTTCATCCAATGACACAAAACACCTATTGGATGCACAAGATTGGTTAAAAACCCTAATTGGACAAGATTAAGTGTTGGGAGGACGAAAATGACCTAAATGTTCATCCAATGACACAAAACACCTATTGGATGCACAAGATTGGTTAGAAACCCTAATTGGACAAGATTAAGTTTATGGAAAACGAAAATGACTTAATTGTTCATCCAATGACACAAAACACCTATTGGATGCACAAGATTGGTTAAAAACCCTAATTGGACAAGAATTAGCCTAGGGAGGAAGAAAATTACCTAATTGTTCATCCAATGACACAAAAACACCTAATGGATGCATAAGATTGGTTAAAAACCCTAATTGGACTACATTAAGTGTAGGGAGGACGAAAATGACCTAATTATTCATCTAATGACACAAAAACACTTAATGGATGCACAAGATTGGTTAAAAACACTAAATGGACTACATTAAGTGTAGAGAGGACGAAAATGACCTAAATGTTCATCCAATGACACAAAACACCTATTGGATGCACAAGATTGGTTAGAAACACTAATTGGACAAGATTAAGTTTAGGGAGGACGAAAATGACCTAATTGTGCATCCAATGACACAAAACACCTATTGGATGCACAAGATTGGTTAAAAACCCTAATTGGACAAGAATCAGCCTAGGGAGGACGAAAATGACCTAAATGTTCATCCAATGACACAAAACACCTATTGGATGCACAAGATTGGTTAAAAACCCTAATTGGACAAGAATTAGCCTAGGGAGGACGAAAATGACCTAAATGTTCATCCAATGACACAAAACACCTATTGGATGCACAAGATTGGTTAAAAACCGTAATTGGAGAAGAATTAGCCTAGGGAGGACGAATGACCTAATTGTTCATCCAATGACACAAACACAACTATTGGATGCACAAGATTGGTTAGAAACCCTAATTGGACAAGCATAAGCCTAGGGAGGATGAAAATGACCTAAATATTCATCCAATGACACAAAACACCTATTGGATGCACAAGATTCGTTAAAAACCCTAATTGGACAAGAATAAGTGTAGGGAGGACGAAAATGACCTAAATGTTCATCCAATGACACAAAACACCTATTGGATGCACAAGATTGGTTAAAAACCCTAATTGGACAAGAATTAGCCTAGGGAGGACGAAAATGACCTAAATGTTCATCCAATGACACAAAACACCTAATGGATGCACAAGATTGGTTAAAAACCCTAATTAGACAAGAATTAGCCTAGGGACGACGAAAATGACCTAAATGTTCATCCAATGAAACAAAACACCTATTGGATGCATAAGATTGGTTAAAAACCCTAATTGGACTACATTAAGTGTAGGGAGGACGAAAATGACCTAAATGTTCATCCAATGACACAAAACACCTATTGGATGCACAAGATTGGTTAAAAACCCTAATTGGACAAGATTAAGTGTAGGGAGGACGAAAATGACCTAAATGTTCATCCAATGACACAAAACACCTATTGGATACACAAGATTGGTTAAAAACCCTAATTGGACAAGAATTAGCCTAGGGAGGACGAAAATGACCTAAATGTTCATCCAATGACACAAACACACCTAATGGATGCACAAGATTGGTTAAAACCCCTAATTGGAAAAGAATTAGCCTAGGGAGTTCGAAAATGACCTAAATGTTTATCCAATGACACAAAAACACCTAATGGATGCACAAGATTGGTTAAAAACCCTAATTTGACTACATTAAGGATAGGGAGGACGAAAATGATCTAAATGTTCATCCAATGACACAAAACACCTATTGAATGCAAAAGATTGGTTAAAAACCCTACTTGGACAAGAATTAGCCTAGGGTGGACGAAAATGACCTAATTGTTCATCCAATGACGCAAAAACACCTATTGGATGCACAAGATTGGTTAGAAACCCTAATTGGACAAGATTAAGTGTAGGGCGGACGAAAATCACCTAAATGTTCATCCAATGACACAAAACACCTATTGGATGCACAAGATTGGTTAAAAACCCTAATTGGACAAGAATTAGCCTAGGGAGTTCGAAAATAACCTAAATGTTTATCCAATGAAACAAAAACACCTAATGGATGCACAAGATTGGTTAAAAACCCTAATTGGACTACATTAAGTGTAGGGATGACGAAAATGATCTAATTGTTCATCCAATGACACAAAACACCTATTGGATGCACAAGATTGGTTAAAAACCCTAATTGGACAAGAATAAGTGTAGGGAGGACGAAAATGACCTAAATATTCATCCAATGACACAAAACACCTATTGGATGCACAAGATTGGTTAAAACCCCTAATTGGACAAGAATTAGCCTAGGGAGGACGAAAATGACCTAAATGTTCATCCAATGACACAAAACACCTATTGGATGCACAAGATTGGTTAAAAACCCTAATTGGACAAGATTAAGTGTAGCGAGGACGAAAATGACCTAAATCTTCATCCAATGACACAAAAACTCCTATTGGATGCACAAGATTGGTTAGAAACCCGTATTGGATAAGAATAAGCCTAGGGAGGACGAAAATGACCTAAATGTTCATCCAATGACACAAAACACCTATTGGATGCACAAGATTGGTTAAAAACCCTAATTGGACAAGAATTAGCCTAGGGAGGACGAAAATGACCTAAATGTTCATCCAATGACACAAAACACCTATTGGATGCACAAGATTGGTTAAAAACCCTAATTGGACAAGATTAAGTGTTGGGAGGACGAAAATGACCTAAATGTTCATCCAATGACACAAAACACCTATTGGATGCACAAGATTGGTTAGAAACCCTAATTGGACAAGATTAAGTTTATGGAAAACGAAAATGACTTAATTGTTCATCCAATGACACAAAACACCTATTGGATGCACAAGATTGGTTAAAAACCCTAATTGGACAAGAATTAGCCTAGGGAGGAAGAAAATTACCTAATTGTTCATCCAATGACACAAAAACACCTAATGGATGCATAAGATTGGTTAAAAACCCTAATTGGACTACATTAAGTGTAGGGAGGACGAAAATGACCTAATTATTCATCTAATGACACAAAAACACTTAATGGATGCACAAGATTGGTTAAAAACACTAAATGGACTACATTAAGTGTAGAGAGGACGAAAATGACCTAAATGTTCATCCAATGACACAAAACACCTATTGGATGCACAAGATTGGTTAGAAACACTAATTGGACAAGATTAAGTTTAGGGAGGACGAAAATGACCTAATTGTGCATCCAATGACACAAAACACCTATTGGATGCACAAGACTGGTTAAAAACCCTAATTGGACAAGATTAAGTGTAGGGAGGACGAAAATGACCTAAATGATCATCCAATGACACAAATCACCTATTCGATGCACAAGATTGGTTAAAAACCGTAATTGGACAAGAATTAGCCTAGCGAGGACAAAAATAACCTAAATGTTCATCCAATGACACGAAAATACCTAATGGATGCACAAGATTGGTTAAAAACCCTAATTGGACAACAATTAGCCTTGGGAGGACGAAAATGACCTAAATGTTCATCCAATGACACAAAAACACCTAATGGATGCACAAGATTGGTTAAAAACCCTAATTGGACAACAATTAGCCTTGGGAGGACGAAAATGACCTAAATGTTCATCCAATGACACAAAACATCTATTGGATGCACAAGATTGGTTAAAAACGCTAATTGGACAAGAATTAGCCTAGGGAGGACGAAAATGACCTAATTGATCATCCAATGACACTAAAACACCTAATGGATGCATAAGATTGGTTAAAAACCCTAATTGGACTACATTAAGTGTAGGGAGGACGAACATGACCTAAATGTTTATCCAATGACACAAAACACCTATTGGATGCACAAGATTTGTTAAAAACCCTAATTAGACAAGAATTAGCATAGGGAGGACGAAAATGACCTAATTGTTCATCAAATGACACAAACACACCTATTGGATGCACAAGATTGGTTAGAAACCCTAATTGGACCTGAATAAGCCTAGGGAGGTCGAAAATGACCTAATTGTTCATCCAATAACACAAACACAACTATTGGATGCACAAGATTGGTTAGAAACCCTAATTGGACAAGCATAAGCTTAGGGAAGATGAAAATGACATAAATGTTCATCCAATGACACAAAACACCTATTGGATGCACAAGATTGGTTAGAAACACTAATTGGAGAAGATTAAGTTTAGGGAGGACGAAAATAACCTAATTGTGCATCCAATGACACAAAACACCTATTGGATGCACAAGATTGGTTAAAAACCCTTATTGGACCAGATTAAGTGTAGGGAGGACGAAAATGACATAAATGATCATCCAATGACACAAAACACCTATTGGATGCACAAGATTGGTTAAAAACCCTAATTGGACAAGAATTAGCCTAGGGAGGACGAAAATGATCTAAATGTTCATCCAATGACACAGAACACCTATTGGATGCACAAGATTGGTTAAAAACCCTAATTGGACAAGAATTAGCCTAGGGAGGACGAAAATGACCTAATTGTTCATCCAATGACACAAAAATACCTAATGGATGGACAAGATTGGTTAAAAACCCTAATTGGATAAGATTAAGTGTTGGGAGGACGAAAATGACCTAAATGTTCATCCAATGACACAAAAACACCTAATTGATGCACAAGATTGGTTAAAAACCCTAATTGAACTACATCAAGTCTAGGGAGGACGAAAATGACCTAAATGTTCATCCAATGACACAAAACACCTATTAGATGCACAAGATTGGTTAAAAACTCTAATTGGACAAGAATTAGCCTAGGGAGGACGAAAATGACCTAATTGTTCATCCAATGACCCAAACACACCTATTGGATGCACAAGATTGGTTAGAAACCCTAATTGGACAAGAATAAACCTAGGGAGGTCGAAAATGACCTAATTGTTCATCCAATAACACAAACACAACTATTGGATGCACAAGATTGGTTAGAAACCCTAATTTGACAAGCATATGCCTAGGGAAGATGAAAATGACCTAAATGTTCATCCAATGACACAAAACACCTATTGGATGCACAAGATTGGTTAGAAACACTAATTGGACAAGATTAAGTTTAGGGAGGACGAAAATGACCTAATTGTTCATCCAATGACACAAAACACCTATTGGATGCACAAGATTGGTTAAAAATCCTAATTGGTCAAGATTAAGTGTAGGGAGGACGAAAATGACCTAAATGTTCATCCAATGACACAAAAACACCTAATGGATGCACAAGATTGGTTAAAAACCCTAATTGGACAAGATTAAGTGTAGGGAGGATGAAAATGACTTAAATGTTCATCCAATGACACAAAAACACCTAATGGATGCACAAGATTGGTTAAAAACCCAAATTGGACAAGAATTAGCCTAGAGAGGACGAAAATGACCTAAATGTTCATCCAACGACACAAAAACACCTAATGGATGCACAAGATTGGTTAAAAACCCTAATTGGACTACATTAAGTGTAGGGAGAACAAAAATGACCAAAATCTTCATCCAATGACACAAAAACACCTTATGAATGCACAAGATTGGTTTAAAACACTAATTGGACAAGATTAAGTGTTGGGAGGACGAAAATGACCTAAATGTTCATCCAATGACACAAAACACCTATTGGATGCACAAGATTGGTTAGAAACCCTAATTGTACAAGATTAAGTTTACGGAGAACGAAAATGACTTAATTGTTCATCCAATGACACAAAACACAACTATTGGATGCACAAGATTGGTTAGAAACCCTAATTGGACAAGCCTAAGCCTAGGGAGGATGAAAACGACCTAAATGTTCATCCAATGACACAAAACACCTATTGGATGCACAAGATTGGTTAAAAATCCTAATTGGACAAGAATTAGCCTAGGGAGGACGAAAATGACCTAAATGTTCATCCAATGACACAAAAACACCTAATGGATGCACAAGATTGGTTAAAAACCTTAAATGGACTACATTAAGTGTAGAGAGGACGAAAATGACCTAAATGTTCATCCAATGACACAAAACACCTATTAAATGCACAAGATTGGTTAAAAACCATAGTTGGACAAGAATTAGCCTAGGGAGGACAAAAATGACCTAATTGTTCATCCAATGACACAAAAACACCTATTGGATGCACAAGATTGGTTAGAAATCCTATTTGGACAATATTAAGTGTAGGGAGGTCGAAAATGACATAAAAATCATCCAACGACACAAACACACCTATTGGATGCACAAGATTGGTTAAAAACCCTAATTGGACAAGAATTAGGCTAGGGAGGACGAAAATGGCCTAATTGTTCATCCAATGACACAAAACACCTATTGGATGCACAAGATTTTTTAAAAACCCTAATTAGACAAGAATTAGCCTAGGGAGGACTAAAATGACCTAATTGTTCATCCAATGACACAAACGCACCTATTGGATGCACAAGATTGGTTAGAAACCCTAATTGGACCAGAATAAGCCTAGGGAGGTCGAAAATGACCTAATTGTTCATCCAATAACACAAACACAACTATTGGATGCACAAGATTGGTTAGAAACCCTAATTGGACAAGCATAAGCCTAGGGAAGATGAAAATGACCTAAATGTTCATCCAATGACACAAAACACCTATTGGATGCACAAGATTGGTTAGAAACATTAGTTGGACAAGATTAAGTTTAGGGAGGACGAAAATAACCTAATTGTGCATCCAATGACACAAAACACCTATTGGATGCACAAGATTGGCTAAAAACACTAATTGGACAAGAATTAGCCAAGGGAGGACGAAAATGACCTAAATGTTCATCCAATGACACAAAACACCTATTGGATGCACAAGATTAGTTAAAAACCCAATTGGAAAAGAATTAGCATAGGGAGGACGAAAATGAACTAATTGTTCATCCAATGACACAAAAATACCTAATGGATGGACAAGATTGGTTAAAAACACTAATTGGACAAGATTAAGTGTAGGGAGGACGAAAATGACCTAAATGATCATCCAATGACACAAAACACCTATTGGATACACAAGATTGGTTAAAAAACCTAATTGGACAAGAATTAGCCTAGGGAGGACGAAAATGACCTAAATGTTCATCCAATGACACAAAACACCTATTGGATGCACAAGATTGGTTAAAACCCCTAATTGGACAAGAATTAGCCTATGGAGGACGAAAATGACCTAATTGTTCATCCAATGACACAAAAATACCTAATGGATCAACAAGATTGGTTTAAAACCCTAATTGGACAAGATTAAGTCTAGGGAGGACGAAAATGACCTAAATGTTCATCCAATGACACAGAAACACCTAATTGATGCACAAGATTGGTTAAAAACCCTAATTGGACTACATTAAGTCTCGGGAGGACGAAAATAACCTAATTGTTCATCCAATGACACAAAACACCTATTGGATGCACAAGATTGGTTAAAAACCCTAATTGGACAAGAATTAGCCTAGGGAGGACGAAAATGACCTAATTGTTCATCCAATGACACAAACACACCTATTGGATGCACAACATTGGTTAGAAACCCTAATTGGACAAGAACAAGCCTAGGGAGGTCGAAAATGACCTAATTGTTCATCCAATGACACAAACAAAACTATTGGATGCACAAGATTGGTTAGAAACCCTAATTGGATAAGCATAAGCCTAGGGAAGATGAAAATGACCTAAATGTACATCCAATGACACAAAACACCTATTGGATGTACAAGATTGGTTAGAAACACTAATTGGACAAGATTAAGTTTAGGGAGGACGAAAATGACCTAAATGTTCATCCAATGACACAAAACACCTATTGGATGCACAAGATTGGTTAAAAACCCTAATTGGACATGAATTAGCCTAGGGAGGATGAAAATGACCTAATTGTTCATCCAATGACACAAACACACCAATTGGATGCACAAGATTGGTTAGAAACCCTAATTGGACAAGAATAAGCCTAGGGAGGCCGAAAATGACCTAATTGTTCATCCAATGACACAAAACACCTACTGGATGCACAAGATTGGTTAAAAACCCTAATTGGACAAGATTAAGTGTAGGGAGGACGAAAATGACCTAAATGTTCATCCAATGACACAAAAACACCTAATTGATGCACAAGATTGGTTAAAAACACTAATTGGACAAGATTAAGTGTAGGGAGGACGAAAATGACCTAAATGATCATCCAATGACACAAAACATCTATTGGATACACAAGATTGGTTAAAAACCCTAATTGGACAAGAATTAGGCTAGGGAGGACGAAAATGACCTAAATGTTCATCCAATGACACAAAACACCTACTGGATGCACAAGATTGGTTAAAAACCCCAATTGGACAAGAATTAGCATAGGGAGGACGAAAATGACCTAATTGTTCATCCAATGACACAAAAATACCTAATGGATGGACAAGATTGGTTAAAAACACTAATTGGACAAGATTAAGTGTAGGGAGGACGAAAATGACCTAAATGTTCATCCAATGACACAAAACACCTATTGGATTCACAAGATTGGTTAAAAACCCTAATTGGACATGAATTAGCCTAGGGAGGACGAAAATGACCTAATTGTTCATCCAATGACACAAACACACCAATTGGATGCACAAGATTGGTTAGAAACCCTAATTGGACAAGAATAAGCCTAGGGAGGCCGAAAATGACCTAATTGTTCATCCAATGACACAAAACACCTACTGGATGCACAAGATTGGTTAGAAACCCTAATTGGACAAGAATAAGCCTAGGGAGGCCGAAAATGACCTAATTGTTCATCCAATGACACAAAACACCTACTGGATGCACAAGATTGGTTAAAAACCCTAATTGGACAAGATTAAGTGTAGGGAAGACGAAAATGACCTAAATGTTCATCCAATGACACAAAAACACCTAATTGATGCACAAGATTGGTTAAAAACCCTAATTGGACTACATTAAGTCTAGGGAGGACGAAAATAACCTAATTGTTCATCCAATGACACAAAACACCTATTGGATGCACAAGATTGGTTAGAAACACTAGTTGGACAAGATTAAGTTTAGGGAGGACGAAAATAACCTAATTGTGCATCCAATGACACAAAACACCTATTGGATGCACAAGATTGGCTAAAAACACTAATTGGACAAGAATTAGCCAAGGGAGGACGAAAATGACCTAAATGTTCATCCAATGACACAAAACACCTATTGGATGCACAAGATTAGTTAAAAACCCAATTGGACAAGAATTAGCATAGGGAGGACGAAAATGAACTAATTGTTCATCCAATGACACAAAAATACCTAATGGATGGACAAGATTGGTTAAAAACACTAATTGGACAAGATTAAGTGTAGGGAGGACGAAAATGACCTAAATGATCATCCAATGACACAAAACACCTATTGGATACACAAGATTGGTTAAAAAACCTCATTGGACAAGAATTAGCCTAGGGAGGACGAAAATGACCTAAATGTTCATCCAATGACACAAAACACCTATTGGATGCAAAAGATTGGTTAAAACCCCTAATTGGACAAGAATTAGCCTATGGAGGACGAAAATGACCTAATTGTTCATCCAATGACACAAAAATACCTAATGGATCAACAAGATTGGTTTAAAACCCTAATTGGACAAGATTAAGTCTAGGGAGGACGAAAATGACCTAAATGTTCATCCAATGACACAAAAACACCTAATTGATGCACAAGATTGGTTAAAAACCCTAATTGGACTACATTAAGTCTAGGGAGGACGAAAATAACCTAATTGTTCATCCAATGACACAAAACACCTATTGGATGCACAAGATTGGTTAAAAACCCTAATTGGACAAGAATTAGCCTAGGGAGGACGAAAATGACCTAATTGTTCATCCAATGACACAAACACACCTATTGGATGCACAACATTGGTTAGAAACCCTAATTGGACAAGAACAAGCCTAGGGAGTTCGAAAATGACCTAATTGTTCATCCAATGACACAAACAAAACTATTGGATGCACAAGATTGGTTAGAAACCCTAATTGGATAAGCATAAGCCTAGGGAAGATGAAAATGACCTAAATGTACATCCAATGACACAAAACACCTATTGGATGCACAAGATTGGTTAGAAACACTAATTGGACAAGATTAAGTTTAGGGAGGACGAAAATGACCTAAATGTTTATCCAATGACACAAAACACCTATTGGGTGCACAAGATTGGTTAAAAACCCTAATTGGACATGAATTAGCCTAGGGAGGATGAAAATGACCTAATTGTTCATCCAATGACACAAACACACCAATTGGATGCACAAGATTGGTTAGAAACCCTAATTGGACAAGAATAAGCCTAGGGAGGCCGAAAATGACCTAATTGTTCATCCAATGACACAAAACACCTACTGGATGCACAAGATTGGTTAAAAACCCTAATTGGACAAGATTAAGTGTAGGGAGGACGAAAATGACCTAAATGTTCATCCAATGACACAAAAACACCTAATTGATGCACAAGATTGGTTAAAAACACTAATTGGACAAGATTAAGTGTAGGGAGGACGAAAATGACCTAAATGATCATCCAATGACACAAAACATCTATTGGATACACAAGATTGGTTAAAAACCCTAATTGGACAAGAATTAGGCTAGGGAGGACGAAAATGACCTAAATGTTCATCCAATGACACAAAACACCTACTGGATGCACAAGATTGGTTAAAAACCCCAATTGGACAAGAATTAGCATAGGGAGGACGAAAATGACCTAATTGTTCATCCAATGACACAAAAATACCTAATGGATGGACAAGATTGGTTAAAAACACTAATTGGACAAGATTAAGTGTAGGGAGGACGAAAAT
>JBBPBS010000604.1:858043-921221 GCA_037974835.1 Cicer judaicum | reverse complement strand
AAACCCTAATTGGACAAGAATTTGCCTAGGGAGGACGAATGACCTAATTGTTCATCCAATGACATAAACACACCTATTAGATGCACAAGATTGGTTAGAAACCCTAATTCGACAAGAATAAGCCTAGGGAAGTCGAAAATGACCTAATTGTTCATCCAATGACACAAACACAACTATTGGATGCACAAGATTGGTTAGAAACCCTAATTGGACAAGCATAAGCCTGGGGAGGATGAAAACGACCTAAATGTTCATCCAATGACACAAAACACCTATTAAATGCACAAGATTGGTTAAAAACCCTAATTGGACATGAATTAGCCTAGGGAGGACGAAAATGACCTAATTGTTCATCCAATGACACAAAAACACCTATTGGATGCACAAGATTGGTTAGAAACCCTAATTGGACAAGATTAAGTGTAGGGAGGTCGAAAATGACATGAAAATCATCCAACGACACAAACACACCTATTGGACGCACAAGATTGGTTAAAAACCCTAATTGGACAAGAATTAGCCTAGGGAGGACGAAAATGGTCTAATTGTTCATCCAATGACACAAAAACACCTAATGGATGCACAAGATTGGTTAAAAAACCTAATTGGACTACATTAAGTGTAGGGAGGACGAAAATGACCTAAATGTTCATCCAATGACACAAAACACCTATTGGATGCACAAGATTGGTTAAAAAGCTTAATTGGACAAGAATTAGCCTAGGGAGGACGAAAATGGCCTAATTGTTCATCCAATGACACAAAAACACCTAATGGATGCACAAGATTGGTTAAAAACCCTAATTGGACTACATTAAGTGTAGGGAGGACGAAAATGACCTAAATGTTCATCCAATGACACAAACACAACTATTGGATGCACAAGATTGGTTAGAAACCCTAATTGGACAAGCATAAGCCTAGGGAAGTTGAAAATGACCTAAATGTTCATCCAATGACACAAAACACCTATTGGATGCACAAGATTGGTTAGAAACACTAATTGGACAAGATTAAGTTTAGGGAGGACGAAAATGACCTAATTGTGCATCCAATGACACAAAACACCTATTGGATGCAAAAGATTGGCTAAAAACACTAATTGGACAAGATTAAGTGTAGGGAGGACGAAAATGACCTAAATGATCATCCAATGACACAAAACACCTATTGGATACACAAGATTGGTTAAAAACCCTAATTGGACAAGAATTAGCCTAGGGATGACGAAAATGACCTAAATGTTCATCCAATGACACAAAACACCTACTGGATGCACAAGATTGGTTAAAAACCCAAATTGGACAAGAATTAGCATAGGGAGGACGAAAATGACCTAATTGTTCATCCAATGACACAAAAATACCTAATGGATGGACAAGATTGGTTAAAAACACTAATTGGACAAGATTAAGTGTAGGGAGGACGAAAATGACCTAAATGTTCATGGAATGACACAAAACACCTATTGGATGCACAAGATTGGTTAAAAACCCTAATTGGACATGAATTAGCCTAGGGAGGACGAAAATGACCTAATTGTTCATCCAATGACACAAACACACCAATTGGATGCACAAGATTGGTTAGAAACCCTAATTGGACAAGAATAAGCCTAGGGAGGCCGAAAATGACCTAATTGTTCATCCAATGACACAAAACACCTACTGGATGCACAAGATTGGTTAAAAACCCTAATTGGACAAGATTAAGTGTAGGGAGGACGAAAATGACCTAAATGTTCATCCAATGACACGAAAACACCTAATTGATGCACAAGATTGGTTAAAAACCCTAATTGGACTACAATAAGTCTAGGGAGGACGAAAATAACCTAATTGTTCATCCAATGACACAAAACACCTATTGGATGCACAAGATTGGTTAAAAACCCTAATTGGACAAGAATTAGCCTAGGGAGGACGAAAATGACCTAATTGTTGATCCAATGACACAAACACACCTATTGGATGCACAACATTGGTTAGAAACCCTAATTGAACAAGAATTAGCCTAGGGAGGACGAAAATGACCTAAATGTTCATCCAATGACACAAAAACACCTAATGGATGCACAAGATTGGTTAGAAACCTTAATTGGACAAGATTAAGTGTAGGGAGGTCGAAAATGACATAAAAATCATCCAATGACACAAACACACCTATTGGATGCACAAGATTGGTTAAAAACCCTAATTGGACAATAATTAGCCTAGGGAGGACAAAAATGACCTAAATGTTCCTCCAATGACACAAAAACACCTAATGGATGCACAAGATTGGTTAAAAACCCTAATTGGACTACATTAAGTGTAGGGAGGACGAAAATGACCTAAATGTTCATCCAATGACACAAAACACCTATTGGATGCACAAGATTTTTTAAAAACCCTAATTAGACAAGAATTAGCCTAGGGAGGACGAAAATGACCTAAATGTTCATCCAATGACACAAAACACCTATTGGATGCACAAGATTGGTTAAAAACCCTAATTGGACATGAATTAGCCTAGGGAGGACGAAAATGACCTAATTGTTCATCCAATGACACAAAAACACCTATTGGATGCACAAGATTGGTTAGAAACCCTAATTGGACAAGATTAAGTGTAGGGAGGTCGAGAATGACATGAAAATCATCCAACGACACAAACACACCTATTGGATGCACAAGATTGGTTAAAAACCCTAATTGGACAAGAATTAGCTTAGGGAGGACGAAAATGGCCTAATTGTTCATCCAATGACACAAAAACACCTAATGGATGCACAAGATTGGTTAAAAACCCTAATTGGACTACATTAAGTGTAGGGAGGACGAAAATGACCTAAATGTTCATCCAATGACACAAAACACCTATTGGATGCACAAGATTTTTTAAAAACCCTAATTAGACAAGAATTAGCCTAGGGAGGACGAAAATGACCTAAATGTTCATCCAATGACACAAAACACCTATTGGATGCACAAAATTTTTTAAAAACCCTAATTAGACAAGAATTAGCCTAGGGAGGACGAAAATGACCTAATTGTTCATCCAATGACACAAACGCACCTATTGGATGCACAAGATTGGTTAGAAACCCTAATTGGACCAGACTAAGCCTAGGGAGGTCGAAAATGACCTAATTGTTCCTCCAATAACACAAACACAACTATTGGATGCACAAGATTGGTTAGAAATCCTAATTGGACAAGCATAAGCCTAGGGAAGATGAAAATGACCTAAATGTTCATCCAATGACACAAAACACCTATTAAATGCACAAGATTGGTTAAAAACCCTAATTGGACAAGAACTAGCCTAGGAAGGATGAAAATGACCTAATTGTTCATCCAATGACACAAAAACACCTATTGGATGCACAAGATTGGTTAGAAACCCTAATTGGACAAGATTAAGTGTAGGGAGGTCGAAAATGACATGAAAATCATCCAACGACACAAACACACCTATTGGATGCACAAGATTGGTTAAAACCCTTAATTGGACAGGAATTAGCCTAGGGAGCACGAAAATGGCCTAATTGTTCATCCAATGACACAAAAACACCTAATGGATGCACAAGATTGGTTAAAAACCCTAATTGGACTACATTAAGTGTAGGGAGGACGAAAATGACCTAAATGTTCATCCAATGACACAAAACACCTATTGGATGCACAAGATTTTTTAAAAACCCTAATTAGACAAGAATTAGCCTAGGGAGGACGAAAATGACCTAATTGTTCATCCAATGACACAAACGCACCTATTGGATGCACAAGATTGGTTAGAAACCCTAATTGGACCAGACTAAGCCTAGGGAGGTCGAAAATGACCTAATTGTTCCTCCAATAACACAAACTCAACTATTGGATGCACAAGATTGGTTAGAAATCCTAATTGGACAAGCATAAGCCTAGGGAAGATGAAAATGACCTAAATGTTCATCCAATGACACAAAACACCTATTAAATGCACAAGATTGGTTAAAAACCCTAATTGGACAAGAACTAGCCTAGGGAGGATGAAAATGACCTAATTGTTCATCCAAAGACAAAAAAACACCTATTGGATGCACAAGATTGGTTAAAAACCCTAATTGGATAAGAATTAGCCTAGGGAGGACGAAAATGACCTAAATGTTCATCCAACGACACAAAAACACCTAATGGATGCACAAGATTGGTTAAAAACCCTAATTGGACTACATTAAGTGTAGGGAGGACGAAAATGACCTAAATGTTCATCCAATGACACAAAAACACCTATTGGATGCACAAGATTGGTTAAAAACCCTAATTGGATAAGAATTAGCCTAGGGAGGACGAAAATGGCCTAATTGTTCATCCAATGACACAAAAACACCTAATGGATGCACAAGATTGGTTAAAAACCCTAATTGGACTACATTAAGTGTAGGGAGGACGAAAATGACCTAAATGTTCATCCAATGACACAAAACACCTATTGGATGCACAAGATTTTTTAAAAACCCTAATTAGACAAGAATTAGCCTAGGGAGGACGAAGATGACCTAAATGTTCATCCAATGACACAAAACACCTATTGGATGCACAAGATTTTTTAAAAACCCTAATTAGACAAGAATTAGCCTAGGGAGGAAGATAATGACCTAATTGTTCATCCAATGACACAAACGCACCTATTGGATGCACAAGATTGGTTAGAAACCCTAATTGGACCAGAATTAGCCTAGGGAGGTCGAAAATGACCTAATTGTTCCTCCAATAACACAAACACAACTATTGGATGCACAAGATTGGTTAGAAACCCTAATTGGACAAGCATAAGCCTAGGGAAGATGAAAATGACCTATATGTTCATCCAATGACACAAAACACCTATTGGATGCACAAGATTGGTTAGAAACACTAATTGGACATGATTAAGTTTAGGGAGGACGAAAATGACCTAATTGTGCATCCAATGACACAAAACACCTATTGGATGCACAAGATTGGCTAAAAACAATAATTGGACAAGATTAAGTGTAGGGAGGACGAAAATGACCTAAATGATCATCCAATGACACAAAACACCTATTGGATACACAAGATTGGTTAAAAACCCTAATTGGACAAGAATTAGCCTAGGGAGGACGAAAATGACCTAAATGTTCATCCAATGACACAAAACACCTACTGGATGCACAAGATTGGTTAAAAACCCCAATTGGACAAGAATTAGCATAGGGAGGACGAAAATGACCTAATTGTTCATCCAATGACACAAAAATACCTAATGGATGGACAAGATTGGTTAAAAACACTAATTGGACAAGATTAAATGTAGGGAGGACGAAAATGACCTAAATGTTCATCCAATGACACAAAACACCTATTGGATGCACAAGATTGGTTAAAAACCCTAATTGGACATGAATTAGCCTAGGGAGGACGAAAATGACCTAATTGTTCATCCAATGACACAAACACACCAATTGGATGCACAACATTGGTTAGAAATCCTAATTGGACAAGAATAAGCCTAGGGAGGCCGAAAATGACCTAATTGTTCATCCAATGACACAAAACACCTACTGGATGCACAAGATTGGTTAAAAACCCTAATTGGACAAGATTAAGTGTAGGGAGGACGAAAATGACCTAAATGTTCATCCAATGACACAAAAACACCTAATGGATGCACAAGATTGGTTAAAAACCCTAATTGGATAAGAATTAGCCTAGGGAGGACGAAAATGACCTAAATGTTCATCCAACGACACAAAAACACCTAATGGATGCACAAGATTGGTTAAAAACCCTAATTGGACTACATTAAGTGTAGGGAGAACAAAAATGACCTAAATGTTCATCTAATGACACAAAAACACCTTATGGATGGACAAGATTGGTTTAAAACACTAATTGGACAAGATTAAGTGTTGGGAGGACGAAAATGACCTAAGTGTTCATCCAATGACACAAAACACCTATTGGATGCACAAGATTGGTTAAAAACCCTAATTGGACAAGAATTATCCTAGGGAGGACGAAAATAACCTAATTGTTCATCTAATGACACAAAAACACCTTATGGATGGACAAGATTGGTTTAAAACACTAATTGGACAAGATGAAGTGTTGGGAGGACGAAAATGACCTAAATGTTCATCCAATGACACAAAACAACTATTGGATGCACAAGATTGGTTTGAAACCCTAATTGGACAAGATTAAGTTTACGGAGAACGAAAATGACCTAAATGTTCATCCAATGACGCAAAACACCTATTGGATGCACAAGATTGGTTAAAAACCCTAATTGTACAAGAATTAGCCTAGGGAGGACGAAAATGACCTAAATGTTCATCCAACGACACAAATACACCTATTGGATGCACATGATTGGTTAAAAACCCTAATTGGACAAGAATTAGCCTAGGGAGGACGAAAATGACCTAAATGTTCATCCAATGACACAAAACAACTATTGGATGCACAAGATTGGTTTGAAACCCTAATTGGACAAGATTAAGTTTACGGAGAACGAAAATGACCTCAATGTTCATCCAATGACACAAAACACCTATTGGATGCACAAGATTAGTTAAAAACCCTAATTGGACAAGAATTAGCCTAGGGAGGACGAAAATAACCTAATTGTTCATCAAATGACACAAAAACACCTTATGGATGGACAAGATTGGTTTAAAACACTAATTGGACAAGATGAAGTGTTGGGAGGACGAAAATGACCTAAATGTTCATCCAATGACACAAAACAACTATTGGATGCACAAGATTGGTTTGAAACCCTAATTGGACAAGATTAAGTTTACGGAGAACGAAAATGACCTAAATGTTCATCCAATGACGCAAAACACCTATTGGATGCACAAGATTGGTTAAAAACCCTAATTGTACAAGAATTAGCCTAGGGAGGACGAAAATGACCTAAATGTTCATCCAATGACACAAAACACCAAATGGATGCACATGATTGTTTAAAAACCCTAATTGGACTACATTAAGTGTAGGGAGAACAAAAATGACCTAAATGTTCATCTAATGACACAAAAACACCTTATGGATGGACAAGATTGGTTTAAAACACTAATTGGACAAGATGAAGTGTTGGGAGGACGAAAATGACCTAAATGTTCATCCAATGACACAAAACACCTATTGGATGCACAAGATTGGTTAAAAACCCTAATTGGACATGAATTAGCCTAGGGAGGACGAAAATGACCTAATTGTTCATCCAATGACACAAACACACCAATTGGATGCACAAGATTGGTTAGAAACCCTAATTCGACAAGAATAAGCCTAGGGAGGTCGAAAATGACCTAATTGTTCATCCAATGACACAAAACACCTACTGGATGCACAATATTGGTTAAAAACCCTAAATGGACAAGATTAAGTGTAGGGAGGACGAAAATGACCTAAATGTTCATCCAATGACACAAAAACACCTAATGGATGCACAAGATTGGTTAAAAACCCTAATTGGAAAAGAATTAGCCTAGGGAGGACGAAAATGACCTAAATGTTCATCCAACGACACAAAAACACCTAATGGATGCACAAGATTGGTTAAAAACCCTAATTGGACTACATTAAGTGTAGGGAGAACAAAAATGACCTAAATGTTCATCTAATGACACAAAAACACCTTATGGATGGACAAGATTGGTTTAAAACACTAATTGGACAAGATTAAGTGTTGGGAGGACGAAAATGACCTAAATGGTCATCCAATGACACAAAACAACTATTGGATGAAGAAGATTGGTTTGAAAACCTAATTGGACAAGATTAAAGTTACGGAGAACGAAAATGACCTAATTGTTCATCCAATAACACAAAACACCTATTGGATGCACAAGATTGGTCAAAAACCCTAATTGGACAAGATTGGTCTAATTGGACAAGAATAAGCCTAGGGAAGATGAAAATGACCTAAATGTTCATCCAATGACACAAAACACCTATTGGATGCACAAGATTGGTTAAAAACCCTAATTGGACAAGAATTAGCCTAGGGAGGACGAAAATGACCTAAATGTTCATCCAATGACACAAAACACCTATTGGATGCACAAGATTGGTTAAAAAACCCTAATTGGACAAGATTAAGTGTAGGGAGGACGAAAATGACCTAAATGTTCATCCCATGACACAAAACACCTATTGGATGCACAAGATTGGTTAAAAATCCTAATTGGACAAGAATTAGCCTAGGGAGGAGGAAAATGACCTAATTGTTCATCCAATGACACAAAAACACCTAATGGATGCACAAGATTCGTTAGAAATCCTAATTGGACAAGATTAAATTTAGGGAGGACGAAAATGACCTAATTGTTCATCCAATGACACAAAACACCTATTGGATGCACAAGATTTGTTAAGAACCCTAATTGGACAAGATTAAGTGTATGGAGGACGAAAATGACCTAAATGTTCATCCAATGACACAAAACACCTATTGGATGCACAAGATTGGTTAGAAACCCTAATTGGACAAGATTAAGTTTGGGGAGGACGAAAATGACCTAATTGTTCATCCAATGACACAAAACACCTATTGGATGCACAAGATTGGTTAAAAACCCTAATTGGACAAGATTAAGTGTAGGGAGGACGAAAATGACCTAATTGTTCATCCAATGACACAAAACACCTAATGGATGCACAAGATTGGTTAAAAACCCTAATTGGACAAGATTAACTGTAGGGAGGACGAAAATGACCTAAATGTTCATCCAATGACACAAAACACCTATTGGATGCACAACATTGGTTAGAAACCCTAATTGGACAAGATTAAGTTTAGGGAGGACGAAAATGACCTAATTGTTCATCCAATGACACAAAACACCTATTGGATGCACAAGATTGGTTAAAAACCCTAATTGGACAAGATTAAGTGTAGGGAGGACGAAAATGACATAAATGTTCATCCAATGACACAAAACACCTATTGGATGCACAAGATTGGTTAAAAACCCTAATTGGACAAGAATTAGCCTAGGGAGGACGAAAATGACCTAAATGTTCATCCAATGACACAAAAACACCTAATGGATACACAAGATTGCTTAAAAACCCTAATTGGACTACATTATGTTCAGGGAGGACGAAAATGACCTAATTGTTCATCTAATGACACAAAATACCTATTGGGTGCACAAGATTGGTTAAAAACCCTAATTGGACAAGATTAAGTGTAGGGAGGACGAAAATGACCTAAATGTTCATCCAATGACACAAAACACCTATTGGATGCACAAGATTGGTTAAAAACCCTAATTGGACAAGAATTAGCCTAGGGAGGACGAAAATGACCTAAATGTTCATCCAATGACTCAAAAACACCTATTGGATGCACAAGATTGGTTAAAAACCCTAATTGGACCAGAATTAGCCTAGGGAGGACGAAAATGACCTAATTGTTCATCCAATGACACAAAAATACCTAATGGATGGACAAGATTGGTTAAAAACACTAATTGGACAAGATTAAGTGTAGGGAGGACGAAAATGACCTAAATGTTCATCCAATGACACAAAACACCTATTGGATGCACAAGATTGGTTAAAAACCCTAATTGGACATGAATTAGCCTAGGGAGGACGAAAATGACCTAATTGTTCATCCAATGACACAAACACACCAATTGGATGCACAAGATTGGTTAGAAACCCTAATTGGACAAGAATAAGCCTAGGGAGGCCGAAAATGACCTAATTGTTCATCCAATGACACAAAACACCTACTGGATGCACAAGATTGGTTAGAAACCCTAATTGGACAAGAATAAGCCTAGGGAGGCCGAAAATGACCTAATTGTTCATCCAATGACACAAAACACCTACTGGATGCACAAGATTGGTTAAAAACCCTAATTGGACAAGATTAAGTGTAGGGAGGACGAAAATGACCTAAATGTTCATCCAATGACACAAAAACACCTAATGGATGCACAAGATTGGTTAAAAACCCTAATTGGAATACAATAAGTCTAGGGAGGACGAAAATAACCAAATTGTTCATCCAATGACACAAAACACCTATTGGATGCACAAGATTGGTTAAAAACCCTAATTGGACAAGAATTAGCCTAGGGAGGACGAAAATGACCTAATTGTTGATCCAATGACACAAACACACCTATTGGATGCACAACATTGGTTAGAAACCCTAATTGGACAAGAATTAGCCTAGGGAGGACGAAAATGACCTAAATGTTCATCCAATGACACAAAAACACCTAATGGATGCACAAGATTGGTTAGAAACCTTAATTGGACAAGATTAAGTGTAGGGAGGTCGAAAATGACATAAAAATCATCCAATGACACAAACACACCTATTGGATGCACAAGATTGGTTAAAAACCCTAATTGGACAATAATTAGCCTAGGGAGGACAAAAATGACCTAAATGTTCCTCCAATGACACAAAAACACCTAATGGATGCACAAGATTGGTTAAAAACCCTAATTGGACTACATTAAGTGTAGGGAGGAAGATAATGACCTAATTGTTCATCCAATGACACAAACGCACCTATTGGATGCACAAGATTGGTTAGAAACCCTAATTGGACCAGAATTAGCCTAGGGAGGTCGAAAATATCCTAATTGTTCCTCCAATAACACAAACACAACTATTGGATGCACAAGATTGGTTAGAAACCCTAATTGGACAAGCATAAGCCTAAGGAAGATGAAAATGACCTATATGTTCATCCAATGACACAAAACACCTATTGGATGCACAAGATTGGTTAGAAACACTAATTGGACATGATTAAGTTTAGGGAGGACGAAAATGACCTAATTGTGCATCCAATGACACAAAACACCTATTGGATGCACAAGATTGGCTAAAAACAATAATTGGACAAGATTAAGTGTAGGGAGGACGAAAATGACCTAAATGATCATCCAATGACACAAAACACCTATTGGATACACAAGATTGGTTAAAAACCCTAATTGGACAAGAATTAGCCTAGGGAGGACGAAAATGACCTAAATGTTCATCCAATGACACAAAACACCTACTAGATGCACAAGATTGGTTAAAAACCCCAATTGGACAAGAATTAGCATAGGGAGGACGAAAATGACCTAATTGTTCATCCAATGACACAAAAATACCTAATGGATGGACAAGATTGGTTAAAAACACTAATTGGACAAGATTAAGTGTAGGGAGGACGAAAATGACCTAAATGTTCATCCAATGACACAAAACACCTATTGGATGCACAAGATTGGTTAAAAACCCTAATTGGACATGAATTAGCCTAGGGAGGACGAAAATGACCTAATTGTTCATCCAATGACACAAACACACCAATTGGATGCACAAGATTGGTTAGAAATCCTAATTGGACAAGAATAAGCCTAGGGAGGCCGAAAATGACCTAATTGTTCATCCAATGACACAAAACACCTACTGGATGCACAAGATTGGTTAAAAACCCTAATTGGACAAGATTAAGTGTAGGGAGGACGAAAATGACCTAAATGTTCATCCAATGACACAAAAACACCTAATGGATGCACGAGATTGGTTAAAAACCCTAATTGGATAAGAATTAGCCTAGGGAGGACGAAAATGACCTAAATGTTCATCCAACGACACAAAAACACCTAATGGATGCACAAGATTGGTTAAAAACCCTAATTGGACTACATTAAGTGTAGGGAGAACAAAAATGACCTAAATGTTCATCTAATGACACAAAAACACCTTATGGATGGACAAGATTGGTTTAAAACACTAATTGGACAAGATTAAGTGTTGGGAGGACGAAAATGACCTAAATGTTCATCCAATGACACAAAACAACTATTGGATGAAGAAGATTGGTTTGAAAACCTAATTGGACAAGATTAAAGTTACGGAGAACGAAAATGACCTAATTGTTCATCCAATAACACAAAACACCTATTGGATGCACAAGATTGGTCAAAAACCCTAATTGGACAAGATTGGTCTAATTGGACAAGCATAAGCCTAGGGAAGATGAAAATGACCTAAATGTTCATCCAATGACACAAAACACCTATTGGATGCACAAGATTGGTTAGAAACACTAATTGGACAAGATTAAGTTTAGGGAGGACGAAAATGACCTAAATGTTCATCCAATGACACAAAACACCTACTGGATGCACAAGATTGGTTAAAAACCCTAATTAGACAAGAATTAGCCTAGGGAGGACGAAAATGACCTAAATGTTCATCCAATGACACAAAACACCTATTGGATGCACAAGATTTTTTAAAAACCCTAATTAGACCAGACTAAGCCTAGGGAGGTCGAAAATGACCTAATTGTTCCTCCAATAACACAAACACAACTATTGGATGCACAAGATTGTTTAGAAATCCTAATTGGACAAGCATAAGCCTAGGGAAGATGAAAATGACCTAAACGTTCATCCAATGACACAAAACACCTATTAAATGCACAAGATTGGTTAAAAACCCTAATTGGACAAGAACTAGCCTAGGGAGGATGAAAATGACCTAATTGTTCATCCAATGACACAAAAACACCTATTGGATGCACAAGATTGGTTAGAAACCCTAATTGGACAAGCATAAGCCTAGGGAAGATGAAAATGACCTAAATGTTCATCCAATGACACAAAACACCTATTGGATGCACAAGATTGGATAGAAACACTAATTGGACAAGATTAAGTTTAGGGAGGACGAAAATGACCTAATTGTGCATCCAATGACACAAAACACCTATTGGATGCACAAGATTGGCTAAAAACACTAATTGGACAAGATTAAGTGTAGGGAGGACGAAAATGACCTAAATGATCATCCAATGACACAAAACACCTATTGGATACACAAGATTGGTTAAAAACACTAATTGGACAAGATTAAGTGTAGGGAGGACGAAAATGACCTAAATGTTCATCCAATGACACAAAACACCTATTGGATGCACAAGATTGGTTAAAAACCCTAATTGGACATGAATTAGCCTAGGGAGGACGAAAATGACCTAATTGTTCATCCAATGACACAAACACACCAATTGGATGCACAAGATTGGTTAGAAACCCTAATTGGACAAGAATAATACTAGGGAGGCCGAAAATGACCTAATTGTTCATCCAATGACACAAAACACCTACTGGATGCACAAGATTGGTTAAAAACACTAATTGGAACAGATTAAGTGTAGGGAGGACGAAAATGACCTAAATGTTCATCCAATGACACAAAAACACCTAATGGATGCACAAGATTGGTTAAAAACCCTAATTGGATAAGAATTAGCCTAGGGAGGACGAAAATGACCTAAATGTTCATCCAACGACACAAAAACACCTAATGGATGCACAAGATTGGTTAAAAACCCTAATTGGACTACATTAAGTGTAGGGAGAACAAAAATGACCAAAATGTTCATCTAATGACACAAAAACACCTTATGGATGGACAAGATTGGTTTAAAACACTAATTGGACAAGATTAAGTGTTGGGAGGACGAAAATGACCTAAATGTTCATCCAATGACACAAAACAACTATTGGATGAAGAAGATTGGTTTGAAAACCTAATTGAACAAGATTAAAGTTACGGAGAACGAAAATGACCTAATTGTTCATCCAATAACACAAAACACCTATTGGATGCACAAGATTGGTCAAAAACCCTAATTGGACAAGATTGGTCTAATTGGACAAGCATAAGCCTAGGGAAGATGAAAATGACCTAAATGTTCATCCAATGACACAAAACACCTATTGGATGCACAAGATTGGTTAGAAACACTAATTGGACAAGATTAAGTTTAGGGAGGACGAAAATGACCTAATTGTGCATCCAATGACACAAAACACCTATTGGATGCACAAGATTGGCTAAAAACACTAATTGGACAAGATTAAGTGTAGGGAGGACGAAAATGACCTAAATGATCATCCAATGACACAAAACACCTATTGGATACACAAGATTGGTTAAAAACCCTAATTGGACAAGAATTAGCCTAGGGAGGACGAAAATGACCTAAATGTTCATCCAATGACACAAAACACCTACTGGATGCACAAGATTGGTTAAAAACCCCAATTGGACAAGAATTAGCATAGGGAGGACGAAAATGACCTAATTGTTCATCCAATGACACAAAAATACCTAATGGATGGACAAGATTGGTTAAAAACACTAATTGGACAAGATTAAGTGTAGGGAGGACGAAAATGACCTAAATATTCATCTAATGACACAAAACACCTATTGGATGCACAAGATTGGTTAAAAACCCTAATTGGACATGAATTAGCCTAGGGAGGCCGAAAATGACCTAATTGTTCATCCAATGACACAAAACACCTACTGGATGCACAAGATTGGTTAAAAACCCTAATTGGACAAGATTAAGTGTAGGGAGGACGAAAATGACGTAAATGTTCATCCAATGACACAAAAACACCTAATGGATGCACAAGATTGGTTAAAAACCATAATTGGATAAGAATTAGCCTAGGGAGGACGAAAATGACCTAAATGTTCATCCAACGACATAAAAACACCTAATGGATGCACAAGATTGGTTAAAAACCCTAATAGGACTACATTAAGTGTAGGGAGAACAAAAATGACCTAAATGTTCATCTAATGACACAAAAACACCTTATGGATGGACAAGATTGGTTTAAAACACTAATTGGACAAGATTAAGTGTTGGGAGGACGAAAATGACCTAAATGTTCATCCAATGACACAAAACAACTATTGGATGAAGAAGATTGGTTTGAAAACCTAATTGGACAAGATTAAAGTTACGGAGAACGAAAATGACCTAATTGTTCATCCAATAACACAAAACACCTATTGGATGCACAAGATTGGTCAAAAACCCTAATTGGATAAGATTGGTCTAATTGGACAAGCATAAGCCTAGGGAAGATGAAAATGACCTAAATGTTCATCCAACGACACAAAACACCTATTGGATGCACAAGATTGGTTAGAAACACTAATTGGACAAGATTAAGTTTAGGGAGGACGAAAATGACCTAAATGTTCATCCAATGACACAAAACACCTACTGGATGCACAAGATTGGTTAAAAACCCCATTTGGACAAGAATTAGCATAGGGTGGACGAAAATGCCCTAATTGTTCATCCAATTACACAAAAATACCTAATGGATGGACAAGATTGGTTAAAAACACTAATTGGACAAGATTAAGTGTAGGGAGGACGAAAATGACCTAAATGTTCATCCAATGACACAAAACACCTATTGGATGCACAAGATTGGTTAAAAACCCTAATTGGACATGAATTAGCCTAGGGAGGACGAAAATGACCTAATTGTTCATCCAATGACACAAACACACCAATTGGATGCACAAGATTGGTTAGAAACCCTAATTGGACAAGAATAAGCCTAGGGATGCCGAAAATGACCTAATTGTTCATCCAATGACACAAAACACCTACTGGATGCACAAGATTGGTTAAAAACCCTAATTGGACAAGATTAAGTGTAGGGAGGACGAAAATGACCTAAATGTTCATCCAATGACACAAAAACACCTAATGGATGCACAAGATTGGTTAAAAACCCTAATTGGATAAGAATTAGCCTAGGGAGGACGAAAATGACCTAAATCTTCATCCAACGACACAAAAACACCTAATGGATGCACAAGTTTGGTTAAAAACCCTAATTGGACTACATTAAGTGTAGGGAGGACGAAAATGACCTAAATGTTCATCCAATGACACAAAACACCTATTGGATGCACAAGATTTTTTAAAAACCCTAATTAGACAAGAATTAGCCTAGGGAGGACGAAAATGACCTAAATGTTCATCCAATGACACAAAACACCTATTGGATGCACAAGATTTTTTAAAAACCCTAATTAGACAAGAATTAGCCTAGGGAGGAAGATAATGACCTAATTGTTCATCCAATGACACAAACGCACCTATTGGATGCACAAGATTGGTTAGAAACCCTAATTGGACCAGAATTAGCCTAGGGAGGTCGAAAATGACCTAATTGTTCCTCCAATAACACAAACACAACTATTGGACGCACAAGATTGGTTAGAAACCCAAATTGGACAAGCATATGCCTAGGGAAGATGAAAATGACCTAAATGTTCATCCAATGACACAAAACACCTATTGGATGCACAAGATTGGTTAGAAACACTAATTGGACAAGATTAAGTTTAGGGAGGACGAAAATGACCTAATTGTGCATCCAATGACGCAAAACACCTATTGGATGCACAAGATTGGCTAAAAACACTAATTGGACAAGATTAAGTGTAGGGAGGACGAAAATGACCTAAATGATCATCGAATGACACAAAACACCTATTGGATACACAAGATTGGTTAAAAACCCTAATTGGAAAAAGAATTAGCCTAGGGAGGACGAAAATGACCTAAATGTTCATCCAATGACACAAAACACCTACTGGATGCACAAGATTGGTTAAAAACCCCAATTGGACAAGAATTAGCATAGGGAGGACGAAAATGACCTAATTGTTCATCCAATGACACAAAAATACCTAATGGATGGACAAGATTGGTTAAAAACACTTATTGGACAAGATTAAGTGTAGGGAGGACGAAAATGACCTAAATGTTCATCCAATGACACAAAACACCTATTGGATGCACAAGATTGGTTAAAAACCCTAATTGGACATGAATTAGCCTAGGGAGGACGAAAATGACCTAATTGTTCATCCAATGACACAAACACACCAATTGGATGCACAAGATTGGTTAGAAACCCTAATTGGACAAGAATAAGCCTAGGGAGGCCGAAAATGACCTAATTGTTCATCCAATGACACAAAACACCTACTGGATGCACAAGATTGGTTAAAAACCCTAATTGGACAAGATTAAGTGTAGGGAGGACGAAAATGACCTAAATGTTCATCCAATGACACAAAAACACCTAATGGATGCACAAGATTGGTTAAAAATCCTAATTGGATAAGAATTAGCCTAGGGAGGACGAAAATGACCTAAATGTTCATCCAACGACAAAAAAACACCTAATGGATGCACAAGATTGGTTAAAAACCCTAATTGGACTACATTAAGTGTAGGGAGAACAAAAATGCTAAATGTTCATCTAATGACACAAAAACACCTTATGGATGGACAAGATTGGTTTAAAACACTAATTGGACAAGATTAAGTGTTGGGAGGACGAAAATGACCTAAATGTTCATCCAATGACACAAAACAACTATTGGATGAAGAAGATTGGTTTGAAAACCTAATTGGACAAGATTAAAGTTACGGAGAACGAAAATGACCTAATTGTTCATCCAATAACACAAAACACCTATTGGATGCACAAGATTGGTCAAAAACCCTAATTGGACAAGATTGGTCTAATTGGACAAGCATAAGCCTAGGGAAGATGAAAAAGACCTAAATGTTCATCCAATGACACAACACACCTATTGGATGCACAAGATTGGTTAGAAACACTAATTGGACAAGATTATCTTTAGGGAGGACGAAAATGACCTAATTGTGCATCCAATGACACAAAACACCTATTGGATGGACAAGATTGGCTAAAAACACTAATTGGACAAGATTAAGTGTAGGGAGGACGAAAATGACCTAAATGTTCATCCAATGACACAAAACCCCTATTGGATGCACAAGATTGGTTAAAAACCCTAATTGGACTACATTAAGTGTAGGGAGGACGAAAATGACCTAAATGTTCATCCAATGACACAAAACACCTATTGGATGCACAAGATTGGTTAAAAACCCTAATTGGACAAGAATTAGCATAGGGATGACGAAAATGACCTAATTGTTCATACAATGACACAAACACAACTATTGGATGCACAAGATTGGTTAGAAACCCTAATTGGACAAGCATAAGCCTAGAGAGGATGAAAATGACCTAAATGTTCATCCAATGACACAAAACACCTATTGGATACACAAGATTGGTTAAAAACCCTAATTGGACAAGAATTAGCCTAGGGAGGACGAAAATGACCTAAATGTTCATCCAATGACACAAAACACCTACTGGATGCACAAGATTGGTTAAAAACCCCATTTGGACAAGAATTAGCAAAGGGAGGACGAAAATGACCTAATTGTTCATCCAATGACACAAAAATACCTAATGGATGGACAAGATTGGTTAAAAACACTAATTGGACAAGATTAAGTGTAGGGAGGACGAAAATGACCTAAATGTTCATCCAATGACACAAAACACCTATTGGATACACAAGATTGGTTAAAAACCGTAATTGGACATGAATTAGCCTAGGGAGCACGAAAATGACCTAATTGTTCATCCAATGACACAAACACACCAATTGGATGCACAAGATTGGTTAGAAACCCTAATTGGACAAGAATAAGCCTAGGGAGGCCGAAAATGACCTAATTGTTCATCCAATGACACAAAACACCTACTGGATGCACAAGATTGGTTAAAAACCCTAATTGGACAAGATTAAGTGTAGGGTGGAAGAAAATGACCTAAATGTTCATCCAATGACACAAAAACACCTAATGGATGCACAAGATTGGTTAAAAACCCTAATTGGATAAGAATTAGCCTAGGGAGGACGAAAATGACCTAAATGTTCATCAAACGACACAAAAACACCTACTGGATGCACAAGATTGGTTAAAAACCCCAATTGGACAAGAATTAGCATAGGGAGGACGAAAATGACCTAATTGTTCATCCAATGACACAAAAATACCTAATGGATGCACAACATTGGTTAAAAACCCTAATTGGACTACATTAAGTGTAGGGAGAACAAAAATGACCTAAATGTTCATCTAATGACACAAAACACCTATTGGATGCACAAGATTGGTTAAAAACCCTAATTGGACAAGAATTAGCCTAGGGAGGACGAAAATGACCTAAATGTTCATCCAATGACACAAAACACCTATTGGATGCACAACATTGGTTAAAAACCCTAATTGGACAAGATTAAGTGTAGGGAGGACGAAAATGACCTAAATGTTCATCCAATGACACAAAACACCTATTGGATGCACAAGATTGGTTAAAAACCCTAATTGGACAAGAATTAGCCTAGGGAAGACGAAAATGACCTAAATGTTCATCCAATGACACAAAACACCTATTGGATGCACAAGATTGGTTAAAAACCCTAATTGGACAAGAATTAGCCTAGGGAGGACGAAAATGACCTAAATGTTCATCCAATGACTCAAAAACACCTATTGGATGCACAAGATTGGTTAAAAACCCTAATTGGACCAGAATTAGCCTAGGGAGGACGAAAATGACCTAATTGTTCATCCAATGACACAAAAATACCTAATGGATGGACAAGATTGGTTAAAAACACTAATTGGACAAGATTAAGTGTAGGGAGGACGAAAATGACCTAAATGTTCATCCAATGACACAAAACACCTATTGGATGCACAAGATTGGTTAAAAACCCTAATTGGACATGAATTAGCCTAGGGAGGACGAAAATGACCTAATTGTTCATCCAATGACACAAACACACCAATTGGATGCACAAGATTGGTTAGAAACCCTAATTGGACAAGAATAAGCCTAGGGAGGCCGAAAATGACCTAATTGTTCATCCAATGACACAAAACACCTACTGGATGCACAAGATTGGTTAAAAACCCTAATTGGACAAGATTAAGTCTAGGGAGGACGAAAATGACCTAAATGTTCATCCAATGACACAAAAACACCTAATGGATTAACAAGATTGGTTAAAAACCCTAATTGGATAAGAATTAGCCTAGGGAGGACGAAAATGACCTAAATGTTCATCCAACGACACAAAAACACCTAATGGATGCACAAGATTGGTTAAAAACCCTAATTGGACTACATTAAGTGTAGGGAGAACAAAAATGACCTAAATGTTCATCTAATGACACAAAAACACCTTATGGATGGACAAGATTGGTTTAAAACACTAATTGGACAAGATTAAGTGTTGGGAGGACGAAAATGACCTAAATGGTCATCCAATGACACAAAACAACTATTGGATGAAGAAGATTGGTTTGAAAACCTAATTGGACAAGATTAAAGTTACGGAGAACGAAAATGACCTAATTGTTCATCCAATAACACAAAACACCTATTGGATGCACAAGATTGGTCAAAAACCCTAATTGGACAAGATTGGTCTAATTGGACAAGAATAAGCCTAGGGAAGATGAAAATGACCTAAATGTTCATCCAATGACACAAAACACCTATTGGATGCACAAGATTGGTTAAAAACCCTAATTGGACAAGAATTAGCCTAGGGAGGACGAAAATGACCTAAATGTTCATCCAATGACACAAAACACCTATTGGATGCACAAGATTGGTTAAAAACCCTAATTGGACAAGAATTAGCCTAGGGAGGACGAAAATGACCTAAATGTTCATCCAATGACACAAAACACCTATTGGATGCACAAGATTGGTTAAAAACCTTAATTGGCCAGAATTACCCTAGGGAGGACGAAAATGACCTAACTGTTCATCCGATGACACAAACACACCAATTGGATGCACAAGATTGGTTAGAAACCCTAATTGAACAAGATTAATGTTACGGAGAACGAAAATGACCTAACTGTTCATCCAATGACACAAAACACCTAATGGATTCACAAGATTGGTTAAAAACCCTAATTGGACTACATTAAGTGTAGAGAGGACGAAAATGACCTAAATGTTCATCCAATGACACAAAACACCTATTGGATGCACAAGATTGGTTAAAAACCTTAATTGGACAAGAATTAGCCTAGGGAGGACGAAAATGACCTAAATGTTCATCCAATGACACAAAACACCTACTAAATGCACAAGATTGGTTAAAAACCCCAATTGGACAAGAATTAGCATAGGGAGGATGAAAATGACCTAATTGTTCATCCAATGACACAAAAATACCTAATGGATGGACAAGATTGGTTAAAAACCCTAATTGGAGTACATTAAGTCTAGGGAGGACGAAAATAACCTAATTGTTCATCCAATGACACAAAACACCTATTGGATGCACAAGATTGGTTAAAAACCCTAATTGGACAAGAATTAGCCTAGGGAGGACGAAAAACACCTAATTGTTCATCCAATGACACAAACACAACTATTGGATGCACAAGATTGGTTAGAAACCCTAATTGGACAAGCATAAGCCTAGGGATGACAAAAATGACCTAAATGTACATCCAATGACACAAAACACCTATTGGATGCACAAGATTGGTTAGAAACACTAATTGGACAAGATTAAGTTTAGGGAGGACGAAAATGACCTAACTGTTCATCCAATGACACAAAACACCTATTGGATGCACAAGACTGGTTAAAAACTCTATTTGGTCAAGATTAAGTGTAGGGAGGACGAAAATGACCTAAATGTTCATCCAATGACACAAAACACCTATTGGATGCACAAGATTGATTAAAAACCCTATTTGGACAAGAATTAGCCTAGGGAGGACGAAAATGACCTAAATGTTCATCCAGTGACACAAAAACACCTAATGGATGCACAAGATTGGTTAGAAACCCTAATTGGACAAGAATTAGCCTTGGGAGGACGAAACTGACTTAAATGTTCATCCAATGACACAAAAACACCTAATGGATGCACAAGATTGGCTAAAAACACTAATTGGACAAGATTAAGTGTAGGGAGGACGAAAATGACCTAAATGATCATCCAATGACACAAAACACCTATTGGATACACAAGATTGGTTAAAAACCCTAATTGGACAAGAATTAGCCTACGGAGGACGAAAATAACCTAAATGTTCATCCAATGACACAAAACACCTATTGGATGCACAAGATTGGTTAGAAACCCTAATTGGACCAGAATAAGCCTAGGGAGGTCGAAAATGACCATATTGTTCATCCAATAACACAAACACAACTATTGGATGCACAAGATTGGTTAGAAACCCTAATTGGACAACCATAAACCTAGGGAAGATGAAAATGACCTAAATGTTCATCCAATGACACAAAACACTTATTGGATGCACAAGATCGGTTAAAAACCCCAATTGGACAAGAGTTAGCCTAGGGAGGACGAAAATGACCTAATTTTTCATCCAATGACACAAAAATACCTAATGGATGCACAAGATTGGTTAAAAACCTTAATTGGCTACATTAAGTGTAGGGAGGACGAAAATGACCTAATTGTTCATCCAATGACACAAAAACACCTAATGGATGCTCAAGATTGGTTAAAAACCCTAATTGGACTACATTAAGTGTTGGGAGGACGAAAATGACCTAAATGTTCATCCAATGACACAAAACAACTATTGGATGCACAAGATTGGTTTGAAACCCTAATTGGACAAGATTAAGTTTACAGAGAACGAAAATGACCTAAATGTTCATCCAATGACACAAAACACCTATTGGATGCACAAGATTGGTTAAAAACCCTAATTGGACAAGAATTAGCCTAGGGAGCACGAAAATGACCTAAATGTTCATCCAATGACTCAAAAACACCTATTGGATGCACAAGATTGGTTAAAAACCCTAATTGGACCAGAATTAGCCTAGGGAGGACGAAAATGACCTAATTGTTCATCCAATGACACAAAAATACCTAATGGATGGACAAGATTGGTTAAAAACACTAATTGGACAAGATTAAGTGTAGGGAGGACGAAAATGACCTAAATGTTCATCCAATGACACAAAACACCTATTGGATCCACAAGATTGGTTAAAAACCCTAATTGGACATGAATTATCCTAGGGAGGACGAAAATGACCTAATTGTTCATCCAATGACACAAACACACCAATTGGATGCACAAGATTGGTTAGAAACCCTAATTGGACAAGAATAAGCCTAGGGAGGCCGAAAATGACCTAATTGTTCATCCAATGACACAAAACACCTACTGGATGCACAAGATTGGTTAAAAACCCTAATTGGACAAGATTAAGTGTAGGGAGGACGAAAATGACCTAAATGTTCATCCAATGACACAAAAACACCTAATGGATTAACAAGATTGGTTAAAAACCCTAATTGGATAAGAATTAGCCTAGGGAGGACGAAAATGACCTAAATGTTCATCCAACGACACAAAAACACCTAATGGATGCACAAGATTGGTTAAAAACCCTAATTGGACTACATTAAGTGTAGGGAGAACAAAAATGACCTAAATGTTCATCTAATGACACAAAAACACCTTATGGATGGACAAGATTGGTTTAAAACACTAATTGGACAAGATTAAGTGTTGGGAGGACGAAAATGACCTAAATGTTCATCCAATGACACAAAACAACTATTGGATGAAGAAGATTGGTTTGAAAACCTAATTGGACAAGATTAAAGTTACGGAGAACGAAAATGACCTAATTGTTCATCCAGTAACACAAAACACCTATTGGATGCACAAGATTGGTCAAAAACCCTAATTGGACAAGATTGGTCTAATTGGACAAGAATAAGCCTAGGGAAGATGAAAATGACCTAAATGTTCATCCAATGACACAAAACACCTATTGGATGCACAAGATTGGTTAAAAACCCTAATTGGACAAGAATTAGCCTAGGGAGGACGAAAATGACCTAAATGTTCATCCAATGACACAAAACACCTATTGGATGCACAAGATTGGTTAAAAACCCTAATTGGACAAGAATTAGCCTAGGGAGGACGAAAATGACCTAAATGTTCATCCAATGACACAAAACACCTATTGGATGCACAAGATTGGTTAAAAACCCTAATTGGCCAGAATTACCCTAGGGAGGACGAAAATGACCTAATTGTTCATCCGATGACACAAACACACCAATTGGATGCACAAGATTGGTTAGAAACCCTAATTGAACAAGATTAATGTTACGGAGAACGAAAATGACCTAACTGTTCATCCAATGACACAAAACACCTAATGGATTCACAAGATTGGTTAAAAACCCTAATTGGACTACATTAAGTGTAGAGAGGACGAAAATGACCTAAATGTTCATCCAATGACACAAAACACCTATTGGATGCACAAGATTGGTTAAAAACCTTAATTGGGCAAGAATTAGCCTAGGGAGGACGAAAATGACCTAAATGTTCATCCAATGACACAAAACACCTACTAAATGCACAAGATTGGTTAAAAACCCCAATTGGACAAGAATTAGCATAGGGAGGATGAAAATGACCTAATTGTTCATCCAATGACACAAAAATACCTAATGGATGGACAAGATTGGTTAAAAACCCTAATTGGAGTACATTAAGTCTAGGGAGGACGAAAATAACCTAATTGTTCATCCAATGACACAAAACACCTATTGGATGCACAAGATTGGTTAAAAACCCTAATTGGACAAGAATTAGCCTAGGGAGGACGAAAATGACCTAATTGTTCATCCAATGACACAAACACAACTATTGGATGCACAAGATTGGTTAAAACCCCTAATTGTTCAAGATTAAGTGTAGGGAGGACGAAAATGACTTAATTGTTCATCCAATGACACAAACACAACTATTGGATGCACAAGATTGGTTAGAAACCCTAATTGGACAAGCATAAGCCTAGGGAGGATGAAAATGACTTAAATGTCCATCCAATGAAACAAAATCACCTAACGGATGCACAAGATTGGTTAAAAACCCTAATTGGACCAGAATTAGTCTAGGGAGGACCAAAATGACCTAATTGTTCATCCAATGACACAAAACACCTATTGGATGCACAAGATTGGTTAAAAACCCTAATTGGACAAGAATTAGCCTAGGGAGGACGAAAATGACCTAATTGTTCATCCAATGACACAAACACAACTATTGGATGCACAAGATTGGTTAAAACCCCTAATTGTTCAAGATTAAGTGTAGGGAGGACGAAAATGACTTAATTGTTCATCCAATGACACAAACACAACTATTGGATGCACAAGATTGGTTAGAAACCCTAATTGGACAAGCATAAGCCTAGGGAGGATGAAAATGACCTAAATGTCCATCCAATGAAACAAAATCACCTAACCGATGCACAAGATTGGTGAAAAACCCTAATTGGACCAGAATTAGCCTAGGGAGGACCAAAATGACCTAATTGTTCATCCAATGACACAAAACACCTATTAAATGCACAAGATTGGTTAAAAACCCTAATTGGACAAGAATTAGCCTAGGGAGGACGAAAATGACCTAATTGTTCATCCAATGACACAAACACAACTATTGGATGCACAAGATTGGTTAGAAACCCTAATTGGACAAGGATAAGCCTAGGGAGGATGAAAATGACCTAAATGTTCATCCAATGACACAAAACACCTATTGGATGCACAAGATTGGTTAAAAACCCTAATTGGACAAGAATTAGCCTAGGGAGGACGAAAATGACCTAAATGTTCATCCAATGACACAAAACACCTATTGGATGCACAAGATTGGTAAAAAACCCTAATTGGACTACATTAAGTGTAGGGAGGACGATAATGACCTAAATGTTCATCCAATGACACAAAACACCTATTGGATGCACAAGATTGGTTAAAAACCCTAATTGGACAAGAATTAGCCTAGGGAGGACGAAAATGACCTAATTGTTCATCCAATGACACAAACACAACTATTGGATGCACAAGATTGGTTAGAAACCATAATTGGACAAGCGTAATCCTAGGGAGGTCGAAAATGACCTAATTGTTCATCCAATGACACAAACACAACTATTGGATGCACAAGATTGGTTAGAAACCCTAATTGGACAAGGATACAGCTAGGGAAGATGAAAATGACCTAAATGTTCATCCAATGACACAAAACACCTATTGGATGCACAAGATTGGTTAAAATCCCTAATTGGACAAGAATTAGCATAGGGAGGACGAAAACGACCTAATTGTTCATCCAATGACACAAACACAACTATTGGATGCACAAGATTGGTTAGAAACCCTAATTGGACAAGCATAAGCCTAGGGAGGTCGAAAATGACCTAATTGTTCATCCAATGACACAAACACAACTATTGGATGCACAAGATTGGTTAGAAACCCTAATTGGACAAGGATAAGCCTAGGGAGGATGAAAATGACCTAAATGTTCATCCAATGACACAAAACACCTATTAGATGCACAAGATTGGTTAAAAACCCTAATTGGACAAGAATTAGCCTAGGGAGGACGAAAATGACCTAAATGTTCATCCAACGACACAAAAACACATAATGGATGCACAAGATTGGTTAAAAACCCTAATTGGACAAGAATTAGCCTAGGGAGGACGAAAATGACCTAAATGTTCATCCAATGACACAAAAACACCTATTGGATGCACAAGATTGGTTAAAAACCCTAATTGGACAAGAATTAGCCTAGGGAGGACGAAAATGACCTAATTATTCATCCAATGATACAAAAACACCTATTGGATGCACAATATTGGTTAGAAACCCTAATTGGACAAGATTAAATTTAGGGAGGACGAAAATGACCTAAAATGTTCATCCAATGACACAAAACACCTATTGGATGCACAAGATTGGTTAAAAACCCTAATTGGACAAGAATTAGCCTAGGGAGGACGAAAATGACCTAAATGTTCATCCAATGACACAAAACACCTATTGGATGCACAAGATTGGTTAAAAACCCTAATTGGACAAGAATTAGCCTAGGGAGGACGAAAATGACCTAAATGTTCATCCAATGACACAAAACACCTACTAAATGCACAAGATTGGTTAAAAACCCCAATTGGACAAGAATTAGCATAGGGAGGATGAAAATGACCTAATTGTTCATCCAATGACACAAAAATACCTAATGGATGGACAAGATTGGTTAAAAACCCTAATTGGAGTACATTAAGTCTAGGGAGGACGAAAATAACCTAATTGTTCATCCAATGACACAAAACACCTATTGGATGCACAAGATTGGTTAAAAACCCTAATTGGACAAGAATTAGCCTAGGGAGGACGAAAAACACCTAATTGTTCATCCAATGACACAAACACAACTATTGGATGCACAAGATTGGTTAGAAACCCTAATTGGACAAGCATAAGCCTAGGGATGACAAAAATGACCTAAATGTACATCCAATGACACAAAACACCTATTGGATGCACAAGATTGGTTAGAAACACTAATTGGACAAGATTAAGTTTAGGGAGGACGAAAATGACCTAACTGTTCATCCAATGACACAAAACACCTATTGGATGCACAAGACTGGTTAAAAACTCTATTTGGTCAAGATTAAGTGTAGGGAGGACGAAAATGACCTAAATGTTCATCCAATGACACAAAACACCTATTGGATGCACAAGATTGATTAAAAACCCTATTTGGACAAGAATTAGCCTAGGGAGGACGAAAATGACCTAAATGTTCATCCAGTGACACAAAAACACCTAATGGATGCACAAGATTGGTTAGAAACCCTAATTGGACAAGAATTAGCCTTGGGAGGACGAAACTGACTTAAATGTTCATCCAATGACACAAAAACACCTAATGGATGCACAAGATTGGCTAAAAACACTAATTGGACAAGATTAAGTGTAGGGAGGACGAAAATGACCTAAATGATCATCCAATGACACAAAACACCTATTGGATACACAAGATTGGTTAAAAACCCTAATTGGACAAGAATTAGCCTAGAGAGGACGAAAATGACCTAAATGTTCATCCAATAACACAAAACACCTATTGGATGCACAAGATCGGTTAAAAACCCCAATTGGACAAGAGTTAGCCTAGGGAGGACGAAAATGACCTAATTGTTCATCCAATGACACATAAATACCTAATGGATGCACAACATTGGTTAAAAACCTTAATTGGACTACATTAAGTGTAGGGAGGACGAAAATGACCTAATTGTTCATCCAATGACACAAAAACACCTAATGGATGCTCAAGATTGGTTAAAAACCTTAATTGGACTACATTAAGTGTTGGGAGGACGAAAATGACCTAAATGTTAATCCAATGACACAAAACAACTATTGGATGCACAAGATTGGTTTGAAACCCTAATTGGACAAGATTAAAGTTACGGAGAACGAAAATGACCTAATTGTTCATCCAATAACACAAAACACCTATTGGATGCACAAGATTGGTCAAAAACCCTAATTGGACAAGATTGGTCTAATTGGACAAGAATAAGCCTAGGGAAGATGAAAATGACCTAAATGTTCATCCAATGACACAAAACACCTATTGGATGCACAAGATTGGTTAAAAACCCTAATTGGACAAGAATTAGCCTAGGGAGGACGAAAATGACCTAATTGTTCATCCAATGACACAAACACACCAATTGGATGCACAAGATTGGTTAGAAACCCTAATTGGACAAGAATAAGCCTAGGGAGGACGAAAATGACCTAATTGTTCATCCAATGACACAAAACACCTACTGGATGCACAAGATTGGTTAAAAACCCTAATTGGACAAGATTAAGTGTAGGGAGGACGAAAATGACCTAAATGTTCATCCAATGACACAAAAACACCTAATGGATTAACAAGATTGGTTAAAAACCCTAATTGGATAAGAATTAGCCTAGGGAGGACGAAAATGACCTAAATGTTCATCCAACGACACAAAAACACCTAATGGATGCACAAGATTGGTTAAAAACCCTAATTGGACTACATTAAGTGTAGGGAGAACAAAAATGACCTAAATGTTCATCTAATGACACAAAAACACCTTATGGATGGACAAGATTGGTTTAAAACACTAATTGGACAAGATTAAGTGTTGGGAGGACGAAAATGACCTAAATGTTCATCCAATGACACAAAACAACTATTGGATGAAGAAGATTGGTTTGAAAACCTAATTGGACAAGATTAAAGTTACGGAGAACGAAAATGACCTAATTGTTCATCCAGTAACACAAAACACCTATTGGATGCACAAGATTGGTCAAAAACCCTAATTGGACAAGATTGGTCTAATTGGACAAGAATAAGCCTAGGGAAGATGAAAATGACCTAAATGTTCATCCAATGACACAAAACACCTATTGGATGCACAAGATTGGTTAAAAACCCTAATTGGACAAGAATTAGCCTAGGGAGGACGAAAATGACCTAAATGTTCATCCAATGACACAAAACACCTATTGGATGCACAAGATTGGTTAAAAACCCTAATTGGACAAGAATTAGCCTAGGGAGGACGAAAATGACCTAAATGTTCATCCAATGACACAAAACACCTATTGGATGCACAAGATTGGTTAAAAACCCTAATTGGACTACATTAAGTGTAGGGAGGATGAAAATGACCTAAATGTTCATCCAATGACACAAAACACCTATTGGATGCACAAGATTGGTTAAAAACCCTAATTGGACAAGAATTAGCCTAGGGAGGACGAAAATGACCTAAATGTTCATCCAATGACTCAAAAACACCTATTGGATGCACAAGATTGGTTAAAAACCCTAATTGGACAAGAATTAGCCTAGGGAGGACTAAACTGACCTAAATGTTCATCCAATGACACAAAAACACCTAATGGATACACAAGATTGGTTAAAAACTCTAATTCGACTACATTATGTTTAGGGAGGACGAAAATGACCTAATTGTTCATCTAATGACACAAAATACCTATTGGGTGCACAAGATTGGTTAAAAACCCTAATTGGACAAGATTAAGTGTAGGGAGGACGAAAATGACATAAATGTTCATCCAATGACACAAAACACCTATTGGATGCACAAGATTGGTTAAAAACCCTAATTGGACAAGAATTAGCCTAGGGAGGACGAAAATGACCTAAATGTTCATCCAATGACACAAAACACCTACTAAATGCACAAGATTGGTTAAAAACCCCAATTGGACAAGAATTAGCATAGGGAGGATGAAAATGACCTAATTGTTCATCCAATGACACAAAAATACCTAATGGATGGACAAGATTGGTTAAAAACCCTAATTGGAGTACATTAAGTCTAGGGAGGACGAAAATAACCTAATTGTTCATCCAATGACACAAAACACCTATTGGATGCACAAGATTGGTTAAAAACCCTAATTGGACAAGAATTAGCCTAGGGAGGACGAAAAACACCTAATTGTTCATCCAATGACACAAACACAACTATTGGATGCACAAGATTGGTTAGAAACCCTAATTGGACAAGCATAAGCCTAGGGATGACAAAAATGACCTAAATGTACATCCAATGACACAAAACACCTATTGGATGCACAAGATTGGTTAGAAACACTAATTGGACAAGATTAAGTTTAGGGAGGACGAAAATGACCTAACTGTTCATCCAATGACACAAAACACCTATTGGATGCACAAGACTGGTTAAAAACTCTATTTGGTCAAGATTAAGTGTAGGGAGGACGAAAATGACCTAAATGTTCATCCAATGACACAAAACACCTATTGGATGCACAAGATTGATTAAAAACCCTATTTGGACAAGAATTAGCCTAGGGAGGACGAAAATGACCTAAATGTTCATCCAGTGACACAAAAACACCTAATGGATGCACAAGATTGGTTAGAAACCCTAATTGGACAAGAATTAGCCTTGGGAGGACGAAACTGACTTAAATGTTCATCCAATGACACAAAAACACCTAATGGATGCACAAGATTGGCTAAAAACACTAATTGGACAAGATTAAGTGTAGGGAGGACGAAAATGACCTAAATGATCATCCAATGACACAAAACACCTATTGGATACACAAGATTGGTTAAAAACCCTAATTGGACAAGAATTAGCCTAGGGAGGACGAAAATGACCTAAATGTTCATCCAATGACACAAAACACCTACTGGATGCACAAGATTGGTTAAAAACCCCAATTGGACAAGAATTAGCATAGGGAGGACGAAAATGACCTAATTGTTCATCCAATGACACAAAAATACCTAATGGATGGACAAGATTGGTTAAAAACACTAATTGGACAAGATTAAGTGTAGGGAGGACGAAAATGACCTAAATATTCATCCAATGACACAAAAACACCTAATTGATGCACAAGATTGGTTAAAAACCCTAATTGGAGTACATTAAGTCTAGGGAGGACGAAAATAACCTAATTGTTCATCCAATGACACAAAACACCTATTGGATGCACAAGATTGGTTAAAAACTCTAATTGGACAAGAATTAGCCTAAGGAAGACGAAAATCACCTAATTGTTCATCCAATGACACAAACACACCTATTGGATGCACAAGATTGGTTAGAAACCCTAATTGGACAAGAATAAGCCTAGGGAGGTCGAAAATGACCTAATTGTTCATCCAATGACACAAACACAACTATTGGATGCACAAGATTGGTTAGAAACCCTAATTGGACAAGAATAAGCCTAGGGAGGACGAAAATGACCTAATTGTTCATCCAATGACACAAACACACCTATTGGATGCACAAGATTGGTTAGAAACCCTAATTGGACAAGAATTAGCCTAGGGAGGACGAAAATGACCTAAATGTTCATCCAAGGACACAAAAACACCTATTGGATGCACAAGATTGGTTAGAAACCCCAATTGGACAAGATTAAGATTGGGGAGGACGAAATTGACCTAAATGTTCATCCAATGACACAAAACACCTTTTGGATGCACAAGATTGGTTAAAAACCCTAATTGGACAAGAATTAGCCTAGGGAGGACGAAAATGACCTAATTGTTCATCCAATGACACAAAAACACCTATTGGATGCACAAGATTGGTTAAAAACCCTAATTGGACAAAATTAAGTGTAGGGTGGACGAAAATGACCTAAATGTTCATCCAATGACACAAAAACACCTATCGGATGCACAAGATTGGTTAGAAACCCTAATTGAACAAGATTAACTGTAGGGAGGACGAAAATGACCTAAATGTTCATCCAATGACACAAAACACCTATTGGATGCACAAGATTGGTTAAAAACCGTAATTGGATAAGATTAAGTTTAGGGAGGACGAAAATGACCTAAATATTCATCCAATGACACAACACACCTGTTGAATGAACAAGATTGGTTAAAAACCCTAATTGGATAAGAATTAGCCTAAGGAGGACGAAAATGACCTAAATGTTCATCCAATGACACAAAACACCTATTGGATGCACAAGATTGGTTAAAAACCCTAATTGGACAAGAATTATCATAGGGAGGACGAAAATGACCTAAATGTTCATCCAATGACACAAAAACACCTATCGGATGCACAAGATTGGTTAGAAACCCTAATTCAACAAGATTAACTGTAGGGAGGACGAAAATGACCTAAATGTTCATCCAATGACACAAAACACCTATTGGATGCACAAGATTGGTTAAAAACCGTAATTGGATAAGATTAAGTTTAGGGAGGACGAAAATGACCTAAATATTCATCCAATGACACAACACACCTGTTGAATGAACAAGATTGGTTAAAAACCCTAATTGGATAAGAATTAGCCTAAGGAGGACGAAAATGACCTAAATGTTCATCCAATGACACAAAACACCTATTGGATGCACAAGATTGGTTAAAAACCCTAATTGGACAAGAATTATCATAGGGAGGACCAAAATGACCTAATTGTTCATCGAATGACACAAGAACACCAATTGGATGCACAAGATTGGTTAAAAACCCTAATTGGACAAGATTAAGTTTAGGGAGGACGAAAATGACCTAAATGTTCATCCAATGACACAAAACACCTATTGGATGCACAAGATTGGTTAAAAACCCTAATTGGAAAAGAATTAGCCTAGGGAGGACGAAAATGACCTAATTGTTCATCCAACGACACAAAAATACCTATTGGATGCACAAGATTGGTTAGAAACCCCAATTTGACAAGATTAAGTTTAGGGAGGACGAGAATGACCTAAATGTTCATCTAATGACACAAAACACCTATTGGATGCACAAGATTGGTTAAAAACCCTAATTGGACAAGAATTAGCCTAGGGAGGACGAAAATGACCTAAATGTTCATCCAATGACACAAAACACCTATTGGATGCACAAGATTGGTTAAAAACCTTAATTGGCCAGAATTACCCTAGGGAGGACGAAAATGACCTAATTGTTCATCCGATGACACAAACACACCAATTGGATGCACAAGATTGGTTAGAAACCCTAATTGAACAAGATTAATGTTACGGAGAACGAAAATGACCTAACTGTTCATCCAATGACACAAAACACCTAATGGATTCACAAGATTGGTTAAAAACCCTAATTGGACTACATTAAGTGTAGAGAGGACGAAAATGACCTAAATGTTCATCCAATGACACAAAACACCTATTGGATGCACAAGATTGGTTAAAAACCTTAATTGGGCAAGAATTAGCCTAGGGAGGACGAAAATGACCTAAATGTTCATCCAATGACACAAAACACCTACTAAATGCACAAGATTGGTTAAAAACCCCAATTGGACAAGAATTAGCATAGGGAGGATGAAAATGACCTAATTGTTCATCCAATGACACAAAAATACCTAATGGATGGACAAGATTGGTTAAAAACCCTAATTGGAGTACATTAAGTCTAGGGAGGACGAAAATAACCTAATTGTTCATCCAATGACACAAAACACCTATTGGATGCACAAGATTGGTTAAAAACCCTAATTGGACAAGAATTAGCCTAGGGAGGACGAAAAACACCTAATTGTTCATCCAATGACACAAACACAACTATTGGATGCACAAGATTGGTTAGAAACCCTAATTGGACAAGCATAAGCCTAGGGATGACAAAAATGACCTAAATGTACATCCAATGACACAAAACACCTATTGGATGCACAAGATTGGTTAGAAACACTAATTGGACAAGATTAAGTTTAGGGAGGACGAAAATGACCTAACTGTTCATCCAATGACACAAAACACCTATTGGATGCACAAGACTGGTTAAAAACTCTATTTGGTCAAGATTAAGTGTAGGGAGGACGAAAATGACCTAAATGTTCATCCAATGACACAAAACACCTATTGGATGCACAAGATTGATTAAAAACCCTATTTGGACAAGAATTAGCCTAGGGAGGACGAAAATGACCTAAATGTTCATCCAGTGACACAAAACACCTATTGGATGCACAAGATTGGTTTAAAACCCTAATTGGACAAGAATTAGCCTAGGGAGGACGAAAATGACCTAAAGGTTCATCCAATGACACAAAACACCTATTGGATGCACAAGATTGGTTAAAAACCTTAATTGGCCAGAATTACCCTAGGGAGGACGAAAATGACCTAAATGTTCATCCAATGACACAAAACACCTACTAAATGCACAAGATTGGTTAAAAACCCCAATTGGACAAGAATTAGCATAGGGAGGATGAAAATGACCTAATTGTTCATCCAATGACACAAAAATACCTAATGGATGGACAAGATTGGTTAAAAACCCTAATTGGAGTACATTAAGTCTAGGGAGGACGAAAATAACCTAATTGTTCATCCAATGACACAAAACACCTATTGGATGCACAAGATTGGTTAAAAACCCTAATTGGACAAGAATTAGCCTAGGGAGGACGAAAAACACCTAATTGTTCATCCAATGACACAAACACAACTATTGGATGCACAAGATTGGTTAGAAACCCTAATTGGACAAGCATAAGCCTAGGGATGACAAAAATGACCTAAATGTACATCCAATGACACAAAACACCTATTGGATGCACAAGATTGGTTAGAAACACTAATTGGACAAGATTAAGTTTAGGGAGGACGAAAATGACCTAACTGTTCATCCAATGACACAAAACACCTATTGGATGCACAAGACTGGTTAAAAACTCTATTTGGTCAAGATTAAGTGTAGGGAGGACGAAAATGACCTAAATGTTCATCCAATGACACAAAACACCTATTGGATGCACAAGATTGATTAAAAACCCTATTTGGACAAGAATTAGCCTAGGGAGGACGAAAATGACCTAAATGTTCATCCAGTGACACAAAAACACCTAATGGATGCACAAGATTGGTTAGAAACCCTAATTGGACAAGAATTAGCCTAGGGAGGACGAAAATGACCTAAATGTTCATCCAATGACACAAAAACACCTAATGGATGCACAAGATTGGCTAAAAACACTAATTGGACAAGATTAAGTGTAGGGAGGACGAAAATGACCTAAATGATCATCCAATGACACAAAACACCTATTGGATACACAAGATTGGTTAAAAACCCTAATTGGACAAGAATTAGCCTAGAGAGGACGAAAATGACCTAAATGTTCATCCAATAACACAAAACACCTATTGGATGCACAAGATCGGTTAAAAACCCCAATTGGACAAGAGTTAGCCTAGGGAGGACGAAAATGACCTAATTGTTCATCCAATGACACATAAATACCTAATGGATGCACAACATTGGTTAAAAACCTTAATTGGACTACATTAAGTGTAGGGAGGACGAAAATGACCTAATTGTTCATCCAATGACACAAAAACACCTAATGGATGCTCAAGATTGGTTAAAAACCTTAATTGGACTACATTAAGTGTTGGGAGGACGAAAATGACCTAAATGTTAATCCAATGACACAAAACAACTATTGGATGCACAAGATTGGTTTGAAACCCTAATTGGACAAGATTAAAGTTACGGAGAACGAAAATGACCTAATTGTTCATCCAATAACACAAAACACCTATTGGATGCACAAGATTGGTCAAAAACCCTAATTGGACAAGATTGGTCTAATTGGACAAGAATAAGCCTAGGGAAGATGAAAATGACCTAAATGTTCATCCAATGACACAAAACACCTATTGGATGCACAAGATTGGTTAAAAACCCTAATTGGACAAGAATAAGCCTAGGGAGGACGAAAATGACCTAAATGTTCATCCAATGACACAAAACACCTATTGGATGCACAAGATTGGTTAAAAACCCTAATTGGACAAGAATTAGCCTAGGGAGGACGAAAATGACCTAAATGTTCATCCAATGACACAAAACACCTATTGGATGCACAAGATTGGTTAAAAACCCTAATTGGACAAGAATTAACATAGGGAGGACGAAAATGACCTAATTGTTCATCCAATGACACAAAAACACCAATTGGATGCACAAGATTGGTTAGAAACCCTAATTGGAAAAGATAAAGTGTAGGGAGGACGAAAATGACCTAAAATGTTCATCAATGACACAAAACACCTATTGGATGCACAAGATTGGTTAAAAACCCTAATTGGACAAGATTAAGTTTAGGGAGGACGAAAATGACCTAAATGTTCATCCAATGACACAAAACACCTATTGGATGCACAAGATTGGTTACAAACCGTAATTGGACAAGATTAAGTGTAAGGAGGACGAAAATGACATAAATATTCATCCAATGACACAAAAACACCTATTGGATGCACAAGATTGGTTAAAAACCCTAATTGGACAAGAATTAGCCTAGGGAGGACGAAAATGACCTAAATGTTCATCCAATGACACAAAACACCTATTGGATGCACAAGATTGGTTAGTAATCCTAATTGGACAAGATTAAGTTTAGGGAGGACGAAAATGACCTAAATGTTCATCCAATGACACAAAACACCTATTGGATGCACAAGATTGGTTAAAAACCCTAATTAGACAAGAAATAGCCTAGGGAGGACGAAAATGACCTAATTGTTCATCCAATGATACAAAAACACCTATTGGATGCACAATATTGGTTAGAAACCCTTATTGGACAAGATTAAGTTTAGGGAGGACGAAAATGACCTAAATATTCATCCAATGACACAAAACACCTATTGGATGCACAAGATTGGTTAAAAACCCTAATTGGACAAGAATTAGCCTAGGGAGGACGAAAATGACCTAAATGTTCATCCAATGACACAAAACACCTATTGGATGCACAAGATTGGTTAAAAACCCTAATTGGACATGAATTAGCCTAGGGAGGACGAAAATGACCTAATTGTTCATCCAATGACACAAACACACCAATTGGATGCACAAGATTGGTTAGAAACCCTAATTGGACAAGAATAAGCCTAGGGAGGCCGAAAATGACCTAATTGTTCATCCAATGACACAAAACACCTACTGGATGCACAAGATTGGTTAAAAACCCTAATTGGACAAGATTAAGTCTAGGGAGGACGAAAATGACCTAAATGTTCATCCAATGACACAAAAACACCTAATGGATTAACAAGATTGGTTAAAAACCCTAATTGGATAAGAATTAGCCTAGGGAGGACGAAAATGACCTAAATGTTCATCCAACGACACAAAAACACCTAATGGATGCACAAGATTGGTTAAAAACCCTAATTGGACTACATTAAGTGTAGGGAGAACAAAAATGACCTAAATGTTCATCTAATGACACAAAAACACCTTATGGATGGACAAGATTGGTTTAAAACACTAATTGGACAAGATTAAGTGTTGGGAGGACGAAAATGACCTAAATGGTCATCCAATGACACAAAACAACTATTGGATGAAGAAGATTGGTTTGAAAACCTAATTGGACAAGATTAAAGTTACGGAGAACGAAAATGACCTAATTGTTCATCCAATAACACAAAACACCTATTGGATGCACAAGATTGGTCAAAAACCCTAATTGGACAAGATTGGTCTAATTGGACAAGAATAAGCCTAGGGAAGATGAAAATGACCTAAATGTTCATCCAATGACACAAAACACCTATTGGATGCACAAGATTGGTTAAAAACCCTAATTGGACAAGAATTAGCCTAGGGAGGACGAAAATGACCTAAATGTTCATCCAATGACACAAAACACCTATTGGATGCACAAGATTGGTTAAAAACCCTAATTGGACAAGAATTAGCCTAGGGAGGACGAAAATGACCTAAATGTTCATCCAATGACACAAAACACCTATTGGATGCACAAGATTGGTTAAAAACCTTAATTGGCCAGAATTACCCTAGGGAGGACGAAAATGACCTAACTGTTCATCCGATGACACAAACACACCAATTGGATGCACAAGATTGGTTAGAAACCCTAATTGAACAAGATTAATGTTACGGAGAACGAAAATGACCTAACTGTTCATCCAATGACACAAAACACCTAATGGATTCACAAGATTGGTTAAAAACCCTAATTGGACTACATTAAGTGTAGAGAGGACGAAAATGACCTAAATGTTCATCCAATGACACAAAACACCTATTGGATGCACAAGATTGGTTAAAAACCTTAATTGGACAAGAATTAGCCTAGGGAGGACGAAAATGACCTAAATGTTCATCCAATGACACAAAACACCTACTAAATGCACAAGATTGGTTAAAAACCCCAATTGGACAAGAATTAGCATAGGGAGGATGAAAATGACCTAATTGTTCATCCAATGACACAAAAATACCTAATGGATGGACAAGATTGGTTAAAAACCCTAATTGGAGTACATTAAGTCTAGGGAGGACGAAAATAACCTAATTGTTCATCCAATGACACAAAACACCTATTGGATGCACAAGATTGGTTAAAAACCCTAATTGGACAAGAATTAGCCTAGGGAGGACGAAAAACACCTAATTGTTCATCCAATGACACAAACACAACTATTGGATGCACAAGATTGGTTAGAAACCCTAATTGGACAAGCATAAGCCTAGGGATGACAAAAATGACCTAAATGTACATCCAATGACACAAAACACCTATTGGATGCACAAGATTGGTTAGAAACACTAATTGGACAAGATTAAGTTTAGGGAGGACGAAAATGACCTAACTGTTCATCCAATGACACAAAACACCTATTGGATGCACAAGACTGGTTAAAAACTCTATTTGGTCAAGATTAAGTGTAGGGAGGACGAAAATGACCTAAATGTTCATCCAATGACACAAAACACCTATTGGATGCACAAGATTGATTAAAAACCCTATTTGGACAAGAATTAGCCTAGGGAGGACGAAAATGACCTAAATGTTCATCCAGTGACACAAAAACACCTAATGGATGCACAAGATTGGTTAGAAACCCTAATTGGACAAGAATTAGCCTTGGGAGGACGAAACTGACTTAAATGTTCATCCAATGACACAAAAACACCTAATGGATGCACAAGATTGGCTAAAAACACTAATTGGACAAGATTAAGTGTAGGGAGGACGAAAATGACCTAAATGATCATCCAATGACACAAAACACCTATTGGATACACAAGATTGGTTAAAAACCCTAATTGGACAAGAATTAGCCTACGGAGGACGAAAATAACCTAAATGTTCATCCAATGACACAAAACACCTATTGGATGCACAAGATTGGTTAGAAACCCTAATTGGACCAGAATAAGCCTAGGGAGGTCGAAAATGACCATATTGTTCATCCAATAACACAAACACAACTATTGGATGCACAAGATTGGTTAGAAACCCTAATTGGACAACCATAAACCTAGGGAAGATGAAAATGACCTAAATGTTCATCCAATGACACAAAACACCTATTGGATGCACAAGATCGGTTAAAAACCCCAATTGGACAAGAGTTAGCCTAGGGAGGACGAAAATGACCTAATTGTTCATCCAATGACACAAAAATACCTAATGGATGCACAAGATTGGTTAAAAACCTTAATTGGCTACATTAAGTGTAGGGAGGACGAAAATGACCTAATTGTTCATCCAATGACACAAAAACACCTAATGGATGCTCAAGATTGGTTAAAAACCCTAATTGGACTACATTAAGTGTTGGGAGGACGAAAATGACCTAAATGTTCATCCAATGACACAAAACAACTATTGGATGCACAAGATTGGTTTGAAACCCTAATTGGACAAGATTAAGTTTACAGAGAACGAAAATGACCTAAATGTTCATCCAATGACACAAAACACCTATTGGATGCACAAGATTGGTTAAAAACCCTAATTGGACAAGAATTAGCCTAGGGAGGACGAAAATGACCTAAATGTTCATCCAATGACACAAAACACCTATTGGATGCACAAGTTTGGTTAAAAACCCTAATTGGACAAGAATTAGCCTAGGGACGACGAAAATGACCTAAATGTTCATCCAATGACACAAAACACCTATTGGATGCACATATTTGGTTAAAAACCCTAATTGGACAAGAATTAGCCTAGGGAGTACGAAAATGACCTAAATGTTCATCCAATGACACAAAACACCTATTTGATGCACAAGATTGGTTAAAAACCTTTATTGGACAAGAATTAGCCTAGGGAGGACGAAAATGACCTAATTGTTCATCCGATGACACAAACACACCTATTGGATGCACAAGATTGGTTAAAAACCCTAATTGGACAAGAATTAGCCTAGGGAGGACGAAAATGACCTAAATGTTCATCTAGTGACACAAAACACCAAATGGATGCACATGATTGGTTAAAAACCCTAATTGGACTACATTAAGTGTAAGGAGGACGAAAATGACCTAAATGTTCATCCAATGACACAAAACACCTACTGGATGCACAAGATTGGTTAAAAACCCTAATTGGAGGAGATTAAGTGTAGGGAGGACGAAAATGACCTAAATGTTCACCCAATGACACAAAAACACCTAATGGATGCACAAGATTGGTTAAAAACCCTAATTGGACAAGAATTAGCCTAGGGAGGACGAAAATGACCTAAATGTTCATCCAACGACACAAAAACACCTAATGGATGCACAAGATTGGTTAAAAACCCTAATTGGACTACATTAAGTGTAGGGATAACAAAAATGACCTAAATGTTCATCTAATGACACAAAAACACCTTATGGATGGACAAGATTGGGTTAAAACACTAATTGGACAAGATTAAGTGTTGGGAGGACGAAAATGACCTAAATGTTCATCGAATGACACAAAACAACTATTGGATGCACAAGATTGGTTTGAAACCATAATTGGACAAGATTAAGTTTACGGAGAACGAAAATGACCTAATTGTTCATCCAATAACACAAAACACCTATTGGATGCACAAGATTGGTCAAAAACCCTAATTCGACAAGATTGGTCTAATTGGACAAGCATAAGCCTAGGGAAGATGAAAATGACCTAAATGTTCATCCAATGACACAAAAGACCTATTGTATGCACAAGATTGGTTAAAAACCCTAATTGGACAAGAATTAGCCTAGGGAGGACGAAAATGACCTAAATGTTCATCCAACGACACAAAAACACCTAATGGATGCACAAGATTGGTTAAAAACCCTAATTGGACTACATTAAGTGTAGGGAGAACAAAAATGACCTAAATGTTCATCTAATGACACAAAAACACCTTATGGATGGACAAGATTGGTTTAAAACACTAATTGGACAAGATTAAGTGTTGGGAGGACGAAAATGACCTAAATGTTCATCCAATGACACAAAACAACTATTGGATGAAGAAGATTGGTTTGAAAACCTAATTGGACAAGATTAAAGTTACGGAGAACGAAAATGACCTAATTGTTCATCCAATAACACAAAACACCTATTGGATGCACAAGATTGGTCAAAAACCCTAATTGGACAAGATTGGTCTAATTGGACAAGAATAAGCCTAGGGAAGATGAAAATGACCTAAATGTTCATCCAATGACACAAAACACCTATTGGATGCACAAGATTGGTTAAAAACCCTAATTGGACAAGAATTAGCCTAGGGAGGACGAAAATGACCTAAATGTTCATCCAATGACACAAAACACCTATTGGATGCACAAGATTGGTTAAAAACCCTAATTGGACAAGAATTAGCCTAGGGAGGACGAAAATGACCTAAATGTTCATCCAATGACACAAAACACCTATTGGATGCACAAGATTGGTTAAAAACCTTAATTGGCCAGAATTACCCTAGGGAGGACGAAAATGACCTAACTGTTCATCCGATGACACAAACACACCAATTGGATGCACAAGATTGGTTAGAAACCCTAATTGAACAAGATTAATGTTACGGAGAACGAAAATGACCTAACTGTTCATCCAATGACACAAAACACCTAATGGATTCACAAGATTGGTTAAAAACCCTAATTGGACTACATTAAGTGTAGAGAGGACGAAAATGACCTAAATGTTCATCCAATGACACAAAACACCTATTGGATGCACAAGATTGGTTAAAAACCTTAATTGGACAAGAATTAGCCTAGGGAGGACGAAAATGACCTAAATGTTCATCCAATGACACAAAACACCTACTAAATGCACAAGATTGGTTAAAAACCCCAATTGGACAAGAATTAGCATAGGGAGGATGAAAATGACCTAATTGTTCATCCAATGACACAAAAATACCTAATGGATGGACAAGATTGGTTAAAAACCCTAATTGGAGTACATTAAGTCTAGGGAGGACGAAAATAACCTAATTGTTCATCCAATGACACAAAACACCTATTGGATGCACAAGATTGGTTAAAAACCCTAATTGGACAAGAATTAGCCTAGGGAGGACGAAAAACACCTAATTGTTCATCCAATGACACAAACACAACTATTGGATGCACAAGATTGGTTAGAAACCCTAATTGGACAAGCATAAGCCTAGGGATGACAAAAATGACCTAAATGTACATCCAATGACACAAAACACCTATTGGATGCACAAGATTGGTTAGAAACACTAATTGGACAAGATTAAGTTTAGGGAGGACGAAAATGACCTAACTGTTCATCCAATGACACAAAACACCTATTGGATGCACAAGACTGGTTAAAAACTCTATTTGGTCAAGATTAAGTGTAGGGAGGACGAAAATGACCTAAATGTTCATCCAATGACACAAAACACCTATTGGATGCACAAGATTGATTAAAAACCCTATTTGGACAAGAATTAGCCTAGGGAGGACGAAAATGACCTAAATGTTCATCCAGTGACACAAAAACACCTAATGGATGCACAAGATTGGTTAGAAACCCTAATTGGACAAGAATTAGCCTTGGGAGGACGAAACTGACTTAAATGTTCATCCAATGACACAAAAACACCTAATGGATGCACAAGATTGGCTAAAAACACTAATTGGACAAGATTAAGTGTAGGGAGGACGAAAATGACCTAAATGATCATCCAATGACACAAAACACCTATTGGATACACAAGATTGGTTAAAAACCCTAATTGGACAAGAATTAGCCTACGGAGGACGAAAATAACCTAAATGTTCATCCAATGACACAAAACACCTATTGGATGCACAAGATTGGTTAGAAACCCTAATTGGACCAGAATAAGCCTAGGGAGGTCGAAAATGACCATATTGTTCATCCAATAACACAAACACAACTATTGGATGCACAAGATTGGTTAGAAACCCTAATTGGACAACCATAAACCTAGGGAAGATGAAAATGACCTAAATGTTCATCCAATGACACAAAACACCTATTGGATGCACAAGATCGGTTAAAAACCCCAATTGGACAAGAGTTAGCCTAGGGAGGACGAAAATGACCTAATTGTTCATCCAATGACACAAAAATACCTAATGGATGCACAAGATTGGTTAAAAACCTTAATTGGCTACATTAAGTGTAGGGAGGACGAAAATGACCTAATTGTTCATCCAATGACACAAAAACACCTAATGGATGCTCAAGATTGGTTAAAAACCCTAATTGGACTACATTAAGTGTTGGGAGGACGAAAATGACCTAAATGTTCATCCAATGACACAAAACAACTATTGGATGCACAAGATTGGTTTGAAACCCTAATTGGACAAGATTAAGTTTACGGAGAACGAAAATGACCTAAATGTTCATCCAATGACACAAAACACCTATTGGATGCACAAGATTGGTTAAAAACCCTAATTGGACAAGAATTAGCCTAGGGAGGACGAAAATGACCTAAATGTTCATCCAATGACACAAAACACCTATTTGATGCACAAAATTGGTTAAAAACCTTAATTGGACAAGAATTAGCCTAGGGAGGACGAAAATGACCTAATTGTTCATCCGATGACACAAAAATACCTGTTGGACGCACAAGATTGGTTAGAAACCTAATTGGACAAGATTAATTGTAGGGAGATCGAAAATGACATAAAAATCATCCAATGACACAAACACACCTATTGGATGCACAAGATTGGTTAAAAACCCTAATTGGACAACAATTAGCCTAGGGAGGACGAAAATGACCTAAATGTTCATCCAATGACACAAAACACCTACTAAATGCACAAGATTGGTTAAAAACCCCAATTGGACAAGAATTAGCATAGGGAGGACGAAAATGACCTAATTGTTCATCCAATGACACAAAAATACCTAATGGATGGACAAGATTGGTTAAAAACACTAATTGGACAAGATTAAGTGTACGGAGGACGAAAATGACCTAAATGATCATCCAATGACACAAAACACCTATTGGATACACAAGATTGGTTAAAAACCCTAATTGGACAAGAATTAGCCTAGGGAGGACGAAAATGACCTAAATGTTCATCCAATGACACAAAACACCTATTGGATGCACAAGATTGGTTAGAAACCCTAATTGGACCAGAATAAGCCTAGGGAGGTCGAAAATGACCATATTGTTCATCCAATAACACAAACACAACTATTGGATGCACAAGATTGGTTAGAAACCCTAATTGGACAACCATAAACCTAGGGAAGATGAAAATGACCTAAATGTTCATCCAATGACACAAAACACCTATTGGATGCACAAGATCGGTTAAAAACCCCAATTGGACAAGAGTTAGCCTAGGGAGGACGAAAATGACCTAATTGTTCATCCAATGACACAAAAATACCTAATGGATGCACAAGATTGGTTAAAAACCTTAATTGGACTACATTAAGTGTAGGGAGGACGAAAATGACCTAATTGTTCATCCAATGACACAAAAACACCTAATGAATGCTCAAGATTGGTTAAAAACCCTAATTGGACTACATTAAGTGTTGGGAGGACGAAAATGACCTAAATGTTCATCCAATGACACAAAACAACTATTGGATGCACAAGATTGGTTTGAAACCCTAATTGGACAAGATTAAGTTTACGGAGAACGAAAATGACCTAAATGTTCATCCAATGACACAAAACACCTATTGGATGCACAAGATTGGTTAAAAACCCTAATTGGACAAGAATTAGCCTAGGGAGGACGAAAATGACCTAAATGTTCATCCAATGACACAAAACACCTATTGGATGCACATATTTGGTTAAAAACCCTAATTGGACAAGCATTTGCCTAGGGAGTACGAAAATGACCTAAATGTTCATCCAATGACACAAAACACCTATTTGATGCACAAGATTGGTTAAAAACCTTAATTGGACAAGAATTAGCCTAGGGAGGACGAAAATGACCTAATTGTTCATCCGATGACACAAAAATACCTATTGGATGCACAAGATTGGTTAGAAACCCTAATTGGACAAGATTAAGTGTAGGGAGATCGAAAATGACATAAAAATCATCCAATGACACAAACACACCTATTGGATGCACAAGATTGGTTAAAAACCCTAATTGTACAAGAATTAGCCTAGGGAGGACGAAAATGACCTAAATGTTCATCCAATGACACAAAACACCTACTAAATGCACAAGATTGGTTAAAAACCCCAATTGGACAAGAATTAGCATAGGGAGAACGAAAATGACCTAATTGTTCATCCAATGACACAAAAATACCTAATGGATGGACAAGATTGGTTAAAAACACTAATTGGACAAGATTAAGTGTAGGGAGGACGAAAATGACCTAAATGATCATCCAATGACACAAAACACCTATTGGATACACAAGATTGGTTAAAAACCCTAATTGGACAAGAATTAGCCTAGGGAGGACGAAAATGACCTAAATGTTCATCCAATGACACGAAACACCTATTGGATGCACAAGATTGGTTAGAAACCCTAATTGGACCAGAATAAGCCTAGGGAGGTCGAAAAAGACCATATTGTTCATCCAATAACACAAACACAACTATTGGATGCACAAGATTGGTTAGAAACCCTAATTGGACAACCATAAACCTAGGGAAGATGAAAATGACCTAAATGTTCTTCCAATGACACAAAACACCTATTGGATGCACAAGATCGGTTAAAAACCCCAATTGGACAAGAGTTAGCCTAGGGAGGACGAAAATGACCTAATTGTTCATCCAATGACACAAAAATACCTAATGGATGCACAAGATTGATTAAAAACCTTAATTGGACTACATTAAGTGTAGGGAGGACGAAAATGACCTAATTGTTCATCCAATGACACAAAAACACCTAATGGATGCTCAAGATTGGTTAAAAACCCTAATTGGACTACATTAAGTGTTGGGAGGACTAAAATGACCTAAATGTTCATCCAATGACACAAAACAACTATTGGATGCACAAGATTGGTTTGAAACCCTAATTGGACAAGATTAAGTTTACGGAGAACGAAAATGACCTAAATGTTCATCCAATGACACAAAACACGTATTGGATGCACAAGATTGGTTAAAAACCCTAATTGGACAAGAATTAGCCTACGGAGGACGAAAATGACCTAAATGTTCATCCATTGACACAAAACACCTATTGGATGCACATATTTGGTTAAAAACCCTAATTGGACAAGAATTAGCCTAGGGAGTACGAAAATGACCTAAATGTTCATCCAATGACACAAAACACCTATTTGATGCACAAGATTGGTTAAAAACCTTAATTGGACAAGAATTAGCCTAGGGAGGACGAAAATGACCTAATTGTTCATCCGATGACACAAAAATACCTATAGGATGCACAAGATTGGTTAGAAACCCTAATTGGACAAGATTAAGTGTAGGGAGATCGAAAATGACATAAAAATCATCCAATGACACAAACACACCTATTGGATGCACAAGATTGGTTAAAAACCCTAATTGGACAAGAATTAGCATAGGGAGGACGAAAATGACCTAAATGTTCATCCAATGACACAAAACACCTACTAAATGCACAAGATTGGTTAAAAACCCCAATTGGACAAGAATTAGCATAGGGAGAACGAAAATGACCTAATTGTTCATCCAATGACACAAAAATACCTAATGGATGGACAAGATTGGTTATAAACACTAATTGGACAAGATTAAGTGTAGGGAGGACGAAAATGACCTAAATGTTCATCCAATGACACAAAAACACCTAATTGATGCACAAGATTGGTTAAAAACCCTAATTGGAGTACATTAAGTCTAGGGAGGACAAAATAACCTAATTGTTCATCCAATGACACAAAACACCTATTGGATGCACAAGATTGGTTAAAAACCCTAATTGGACAAGAATTAGCCTAGGGAGGACGAAAATGACCTAATTGTTCATCCAATGACACAAACACACCTATTGGATCCACAAGATTAGTTAGAAACCCTAATTGGACAAGAATAAGCCTAGGGAGGTCGAAAATGACCTAATTGTTCATCCAATGACACAAACACAACTATTGGATGCACAAGATTGGTTAGAAACCCTAATTGGACAAGCATAAGCCTAGGGATGATGAAAATGACCTAAATGATCATCCAATGACACAAAACACCTATTGGATGCACAAGATTGGTTAGAACCACTAATTGGACAAGATTTAGTTTAGGGAGGACGAAAATGACCTAACTATTCATCCAATGACAAAAAACACCTATTGGATGCACAAGACTGGTTAAAAACCCTATTTGGTCAAGATTAAGTGTAGGGAGGACGAAAATGACCTAAATGTTCATCCAATGACACAAAACACCTATTGGATGCACAAGATTGGTTAAAAACCCTATTTGGACAAGAATTAGCCTATGGAGGACGAAAATGACCTAAATGTTCATCCAGTGACACAAAAACTCCTAATGGATGCACAAGATTGGTAAAAAACCCTAATTGGACAAGAATTAGCCTAGGGAGGACGAAAAAGACCTAAATGTTCATCTAGTGACACAAAACACCAAATGGATGCACATGATTGGTTAAAAACCCTAATTGGACTAGATTAAGTGTAAGGAGGACGAAAATGACCTAAATGTTCATCCAATGACACAAAACACCTATTGGATGCACAAGATTGGTTAAAAACCCTAATTGGATATGAATTAGCCTAGGGAGGACGAAAATGACCTAATTGTTCATCCAATGACACAAACACACCAATTGGATGCACAAGATTAGTTAGAAACCCTAATTGGACAAGAATAAGCCTAGGGAGGCCGAAAATGACCTAATTGTTTATCCAATGACACAAAACACCTACTGGATGCACATGATTGGTTAAAAACCCTAATTGGAGAAGATTAAGTGTAGGGAGGACGAAAATGACCTAAATGTTCATCCAATGACACAAAAACACCTAATGGATGCACAAGATTGGTTAAAAACCCTAATTGGACAAGAATTAGCCTAGGGAGGACGAAAATGACCTAAATGTTCATCCAACGACACAAAAACACCTAATGGATGCACAAGATTTGTTAAGAACCCTAATTGGACTACATTAAGTGTAGGGAGAACAAAAATGACCTAAATGTTCATCTAATGACACAAAAACACCAAATGGATGGACAAGATTGGTTTAAAACACTAATTGGACAAGATTAAGTGTTGGGAGGACGAAAATGACCTAAATGTTCATCGAATGACACAAAACAACTATTGGATGCACAAGATTGGTTTGAAACCCTAATTGGACAAGATTAAGTTTACGGAGAACGAAAATGACCTAATTGTTCATCCAATAACACAAAACACCTATTGGATGCACAAGATTGGTCAAAAACCCTAATTCGACAAGATTGGTCTAATTGGACAAGCATAAGCCTAAGGAAGATGAAAATGACCTAAATGTTCATCCAATGACACAAAAGACCTATTGTATGCACAAGATTGGTTAAAAACCCTAATTGGACAAGAATTAGCCTAGGGAGGACGAAAATGACCTAAATGTTCATCCAACGACACAAAAACACCTAATGGATGCACAAGATTGGTTAAAAACCCTAATTGGACTACATTAAGTGTAGGGAGAACAAAAATGACCTAAATGTTCATCTAATGACACAAAAACACCTTATGGATGGACAAGATTTGTTTAAAACACTAATTGGACAAGATTAAGTGTTGGGAGGACGAAAATGACCTAAATGTTCATCCGATGACACAAAACAACTATTGGATGCACAAGATTGGTTTGAAACCCTAATTGGACAAGATTAAGTTTTCGGAGAACGAAAATGACCTAAATGTTCATCCAATGACACAAAACACCTATTGGATGCATAAGATTGGTTAAAAACCCTAATTGGACAAGAATTAGCCTAGGGAGGACGAAAATGACCTAAATGTTCATCCAATGACACAAAACACCTATTTGATGCACAAGATTGGTTAAAAACCTTAATTGGACAAGAATTAGCTTAGGGAGGACGAAAAAGACCTAATTGTTCATCCAATGACACAAAAATACCTATTGGATGCACAAGATTGGTTAGAAACCCTAATTGGACAAGATTAAGTGTAGGGAGATCGAAAATGACATAAAAATCATCCAATGACACAAATACACCTATTGGATGCACAAGATTGGTTAAAAACCCTAATTGGAAAAGAATTAGCCTAGGGAGGACGAAAATGACCTAAATGTTCATCCAGTGACACAAAACACCAAATGGATGCACATGATTGGTTGAAAACCCTAATTGGACTACATTAAGTGTAAGGAGGACGAAAATGACCTAAATGTTCATCCAATGACACAAAACACCTATTGGATGCACAAGATTGGTTAAAAACCCTAATTGGACAAGAATTAGCCTAGGGAGGACGAAAATGACTTAATTGTTCATGCAATGACACAAACACACCTATTGGATGCACAAGATTGGTTAGAAACCCTAATTGGACAACAATAAGCCTAGGGAGGTCGAAAATGACCTAATTGTTCATCCAATGACACAAACACAACTATTGGATGCACAAGATTGGTTAGAAACGCTAATTGGACTAGCATAAGCCTAGGGAAGATGAAAATGGCTTAAATGTTCATCCAATGACACACAACACCTATTGGATGCACAAGAATGGTTAGAAACACTAATTGGACAAGATTAAGTTTAGGGAGGACGAAAATGACCTAATTGTTAATCCAACGACACAAAACACCTATTGGATGCACAAGAATGGTTAAAAACCCTAATTGGTCAAGATTAAGTGTAGGGAGGACGAAAATAACCTAAATGTTCATCCAATGACACAAAAACACCTAATGGATGCACAAGATTGGTTAAAAACCCTAATTGGACAAAATTAAGTGTAGGGAGGACGAAAATGACCTAAATGTTAATCCAATGAAACAAAAACACCTAATGGATGCACAAGATTGGTTAAAATCCCTAATTGGACAAGAATTAGCCTAGGGAGGACGAAAATGACCTAAATGTTCATCCAATGACACAAAAACACCTAATGGATGCACAAGATTGGTTAAAAACCCTAATTGGACTACATTAAGTGTAGAGAGGACGAAAATGACCTAAATGTTCATCCAATGACACAAAACACCTAATGGATGCACAAGATTGGTTAAAAACCTTAATTGGACAAGAATTAGCCTAGGGAGGACGAAAATGACCTAATTGTTCATCCAATGACACAAACACACCAATTGGATGCACAAGATTGGTTAGAAACCCTAATTGGACCAGAATAAGTCTAGGGAGGTCGAAAATGACCTAATTGTTCATCCAATAACACAAACACAACTATTGGATGCACAAGATTGGTTAGAAACTCTAATTGGACAAGATTAAGTTTAGGGAGGACGAAAATGACCTAACTGTTCATCCAATGACACAAAACACCTATTGGATGCACAAGACTGGTTAAAAACCCTAATTGGTCAAGATTAAGTGTAGGGAGGACGAAAATGACCTAAATGTTCATCCAATGACACAAAACACCTATTGGATGCACAAGATTGGTTAAAAACCCTATTTGGACAAGAATTAGCCTAGGGAGGACGAAAATGACCTAAATGTTCATCCAACGACACAAAACACCTACTGGGTGCACAAGATTGGTTAAAAACCCCAATTGGATAAGAATTAGCATAGGGAGGACGAAAATGACCTAATTGTTCATCCAATGACACAAAAATACCTAATGGATGGACAAGATTGGTTAAAAACACTAATTGGACAAGATTAAGTGTAGGGAGGACGAAAATGACCTAAATGTTCATCCAATGACACAAAAACACCTAATCGATGCACAAGATTGGTTAAAAACCCTAATTGGAGTACATTAAGTCTAGGGAGGACGAAAATAACCTAATTGTTCATCCAATGACACAAAACACCTATTGGATGCACAAGATTGGTTAAAAACCCTAATTGGACAAGAATTAGCCTAGGGAGGACGAAAATGACCTAATTGTTCATTCAATGACACAAACACACCTATTGGATCCACAAGATTGGTTAGAAACCCTAATTGGACAAGAATAAGCCTAGGGAGGTCGAAAATGACCTAATTGTTCATCCAATGACACAAACACAACTATTGGATGCACAAGATTGGTTAGAAACCCTAATTGGACAAACATAAGCCTAGGGATGATGAAAATGACCTAAATGTACATCCAATGACACAAAACACCTATTGGATGCACAAGATTGGTTAGAAAAACTAATTGCACAAGATTAAGTTTAGGGAGGACGAAAATGACCTAACTGTTCATCCAATGACACAAAACACCTATTGGATGCACAAGACTGGTTAAAAACCATAATTGGTCAAGATTAAGTGTAGGGAGGACGAAAATGACCTAAATGTTCATCCAATGACACAAAACACCTATTGGATGCACAAGATTGGTTAAAAACCCTATTTGGACAAGAATTAGCCTAGGGAGGACGAAAATGACCTAAATGTTCATCCACTGACACAAAAACACCTAATGGATGCACAAGATTGGTTAGAAACCCTAATTGGACAAGAATTAGCCTAGGGAGGACGAAAATGACCTAAATGTTCATCCAATGACACAAAAACACCTAATGGATGCATAAGATTGGCTAAAATCACTAATTGGACAAGATTAAGAGTAGGGAGGACGAAAATGACCTAAATGATCATCCAATGACACAAAACACCTATTGGATACACAAGATTGGTTAAAAACCCTATTTGGACAAGAATTAGCCTAGGGAGGACGAAAATGACCTAAATGTTCATCCAGTGACACAAAAACACCTAATGGATGCACAAGATTGGTTAGAAACCCTAATTGGACAAGAATTAGCCTAGGGAGGACGAAAATGACCTAAATGTTCATCCAATGACACAAAAACACCTAATGGATGCATAAGATTGGCTAAAAACACTAATTGGACAAGATTAAGAGTAGGGAGGACGAAAATGACCTAAATGATCATCCAATGACACAAAACACCTATTGGATACACAAGATTGGTTAAAAACCCTAATTGGACAAGAATTAGCCTAGGGAGGACGAAAATGACCTAAATGTTCATTCAATGACACAAAACACCTATTGGATGCACAACATTGGTTAGAAACCCTAATTGGACGAGAATAAGCCTAGGGAGGTCGAAAATGACCATATTGTTCATCCAATAACACAAACACAACTATTGGATGCACAAGATTGGTTAGAAACCCTAATTGGACAACCATAAACCTAGGGAAGATGAAAATGACCTAAATGTTCATCCAATGACACAAAACACCTATTGGATGCACAAGATCGGTTAAAAACCCCAATTGGACAAGAGTTAGCCTAGGGAGGACGAAAATGACCTAATTGTTCATCCAATGACACAAAAATACCTAATGGATGCACAAGATTGGTTAAAAACCTTAATTGGACAAGATTAAGTGTAGGGAGGACGAAAATGACCTAATTGTTCATCCAATGACACAAAAACACCTAATGGATGCTCAAGATTGGTTAAAAACCCTAATTGGACTACATTAAGTGTTGGGAGGACGAAAATGACCTAAATGTTCATCCAATGACACAAAACAACTATTGGATGCACAAGATTGGTTTGAAACCCTAATTGGACAAGATTAAGTTTATGGAGAACGAAAATGACCTAAATGTTCATCCAATGACACAAAACACCTATTGGATGCACAAGATTGGTTAAAAACCCTAATTGGACAAGAATTAGCCTAGGGAAGACGAAAATGACCTAAATGTTCATCCAATGACACAAAACACCTATTGGATGCACAAGTTTGGTTAAAAACCCTAATTGGACAAGAATTAGCCTAGGGAGGACGAAAATGACCTAAATGTTCATCCAATGACACAAAACACCTATTTGATGCACAAGATTGGTTAAAAACCCTAATTGGACAAAATTAAGTGTAGGGAGGACGAAAATGACCTAAATGTTAATCCAATGAAACAAAAACACCTAATGGATGCACAAGATTGGTTAAAATCCCTAATTGGACAAGAATTAGCCTAGGGAGGACGAAAATGACCTAAATGTTCATCCAATGACACAAAAACACCTAATGGATGCACAAGATTGGTTAAAAACCCTAATCGGACTACATTAAGTGTAGAGAGGACGAAAATGACCTAAATGTTCATCCAATGACACAAAACACCTATTGGATGCACAAGATTGGTTAAAAACCTTAATTGGACAAGAATTAGCCTAGGGAGGACGAAAATGACCTAATTGTTCATCCAATGACACAAACACACCAATTGGATGCACAAGATTGGTTAGAAACCCTAATTGGACCAGAATAAGTCTAGGGAGGTCGAAAATGACCTAATTGTTCATCCAATAACACAAACACAACTATTGGATGCACAAGATTGGTTAGAAACTCTAATTGGACAAGCATAAGCCTAGGGAAGATGAAAATGACCTAAATGTTCATCCAATGCCACAAAACACCTATTGGATGTACATGATTGGTTAGAAACACTAATTGGACAAGATTAAGTTTAGGGAGGACGAAAATGACCTAATTGTGCATCCAATGACACAAAACACCTATTGGATGCACAAGATTGGCTAAAAACACTAATTGGACAAGATTAAGTGTAGGGAGGACGAAAATGACCTAAATGATCATCCAATGACACAAAACACCTATTGGATGCACAAGATTGGTTAAAAACCCTAATTGGACAAGAATTAGCCTAGGGAGGACAAAAATGACCTAAATGTTCATCCAATGACACAAAACACCTACTGGATGCACAAGATTGGTTAAAAACCCCAATTGGACAAGAATTAGCATAGGGAGGACGAAAATGACCTAATTGTTCATCCAATGACACAAAAATACCTAATGGATGGACAAGATTGGTTAAAAACACTAATTGGACAAGATTAAGTGTAGGGAGGACGAAAATGACCTAAATGTTCATCCAATGACACAAAAACACCTAATTGATGCACAAGATTGGTTAAAAACCCTAATTGGAGTACATTAAGTCTAGGGAGGACGAAAATAACCTAATTATTCATCCAATGACACAAAACACCTATTGGATGCACAAGATTGGTTAAAAACCCTAATTGGACAAGAATTAGCCTAGGGAGGACGAAAATGACCTAATTGTTCATCCAATGACATAAACACACCTATTGGATCCACAAGATTGGTTAGAAACCCTAATTGGACAAGAATAAGCCTAGGGAGGTCGAAAATGACCTAATTGTTCATCCAATGACACAAACACAACTATTGGATGCACAAGATTGGTTAGAAACCCTAATTGGACAAACATAAGCCTAGGGATGATGAAAATGACTTAAATGTACATCCAACGACACAAAACACCTATTGGATGCACAAGATTGGTTAGAAACACTAATTGGACAAGATTAAGTTTAGGGAGGACGAAAATGACCTAACTGTTCATCCAATGACACAAAACACCTATTGGATGCACAAGACTGGTTAAAAACCCTAATTGGTCAAGATTAAGTGTAGGGAGGACGAAAATGACCTAAATGTTCATCCAATGACACAAAACACCTATTGGATGCACAAGATTGGTTAAAAACCCTATTTGGACAAGAATTAGCCTAGGGAGGACGAAAATGACCTAAATGTTCATCCAGTGACACAAAAACACCTAATGGATGCACAAGATTGGTTAGAAACCCTAATTGGACAAGAATTAGCTTAGGGAGGACGAAAATGACCTAAATGTTCATCTAATGACAAAAAAACACCTAATGGATGCACAAGATTGGCTAAAAACACTAATTGGACAAGATTAAGTGTAGGGAGGACGAAAATGACCTAAATGATCATCCAATGACACAAAACACCTATTGGATACAAAAGTTTGGTTAAAAACCCTAATTGGACAAGAATTAGCCTAGGGAGGACGAAAATGACCTAAATGTTCATCCAATGACACAACACACTTATTGGATGCATAAGATTGGTTAAAAACGCTAATTGGACTACATTAAGTGTAGGGAGGACGAAAATCACCTAAATGTTCATCCGATGACACAAAACACCTATTGGATGAACAAGATTGGTTAGAAACCCTAATTAGACAAGAATAAGCATAGGGAGGAGGAAAATGACCTAATTGTTTATCCAATGACACAAACACGCCTATTGGTTGCACAAGATTGGTTAGAAACACTAATTGGACAAGATTAAGTTTAGGGAGGACCAAAATGACCTAATTGTGCATCCAATGACACAAAACACCTAATGGATGCACAAGATTGTTTAAAACCCTAATTGGACAAGATTAAGTGTAGGGAGGACGAAAATGACCTAAATGTTCATCCAATGACACAAAACACCTATTGGATGCACAAGATTGGTTAAAAACCCTAATTGGACAAGAATTAGCCTAGGGAGGACGAAAATGACCTAAATGTTCATCCAATGACACAAAACACCTATTTGATGTACAAGATTGGTTAAAAACCTTAATTGGACAACAATTAGCCTAGGGAGGACGAAAATGACCTAATTGTTCATCTGATGACACAAAAATACCTATTGGATGCACAAGATTGGTTAGAAACCCTAATTGGACAAGATTAAGTGTAGGGAGATCGAAAATGACATAAAAAAAATCCAATGACACAAACAAACCTATTGGATGCACAAGATTGGTTAAAAACCCGAATTGGACAAGAATTAGCCTAAGGAGGACGAAAATGACCTAAATGTTCATCCAATGACACAAAACACCAAATGGATGCACATGATTGGTTAAAAACCCTAATTGGACTACATTAAGTGTAAGGAGGACGAAAATGACCTAAATGTTCATCCAATGACACAAAACACCTATTGGATGCACAAGATTGGTTAAAAACCTTAATTGGACAAGAATTAGCCTAGGGAGGACGAAAATGACCTAATTGTTCATCCAATGACACAAAAATACCTATTGGATGCACAAGATTGGTTAGAAACCCTAATTGGACAAGATTAAGTGTAGGAAGATCGAAAATGACATAAAAATCATCCAATGACACAAACACAACTATTGGATGCACAAGATTGGTTAAAAACCCTAACTGGACAAGAATTAGCCTAGGGAGGACGAAAATGACCTAAATGTTCATCCAATGACACAAAAACACCTAATGGATGCACAAGATTGGTTAAAAACCCTAAATGGACCACATTAAGTGTAGAGAGGACGAAAATGACCTAAATGTTCATCCAATGACAGAAAACACCTATTGGATGCACAAGATTGGTTAAAAACCCTAATTGGACAAGAATTAGCCTAGGGAGGACGAAAATGACCTAATTGTTCGTCCAATGATACAAAAACACCTATTGGATGCACAAGATTGGTTAGAAACCCTAATTGGACAAGATTAAGTGTAGGGAGGTCGAAAATGACATAAAAATCATCCAAAGACTCAAACACACCTATTGGATGCACAAGATTGGTTAAAAACCCTAATTGGACAAGAATTAGCCTAGGGAGGACGAAAATGACCTAAATGTTCATCCAATGACACAAAAACACCTAATGGATGCATAAGATTGGTTAAAAACCCAAATTGGACTACATCAAGTGTAGGGAGGACGAAAATGACCTAAATGTTCATCCGATGACACAAACACGCCTATTCGATGCACAAGATTTGTTAGAAACCCTAATTCGAACTGAATAAGTCTAGGGAGGTTGAAAATGACCTAATTGTTCATCCAATAACACAAACACAACTATTGGATGCACAAGATTGGTTAGAAACTCTAATTGGACAAGAATAAGCCTAGGGAGGATGAAAATGACCTAATTGTTCATCCAATGACACAAACACGCCTATTGGATGCACAAGATTGGTTAGAAACCCTAATTGGACAATAATAAGTCTAGGGAGGTCGAAAATGACCTAATTGTTCATCCAATAACACAAACACAACTATTGGATGCACAAGATTGGTTAGAAACCCTAATTGGACAAGCATAAGCCTAGGGAAGATGAAAATGACCTAAATGTTCATCCAATGACACAAAACACCTATTGGATGCACAAGATTGGTTAGAAACACTAATTGGACAAGATTAAGTTTAGGGAGGAAGAAAATGACCTAATTGTGCATCCAATGACACAAAACACCTATTGGATGCACAAGATTTGTTAAAAACACTAATTGGACAAGATTAAGTGTAGGGAGGACGAAAATGACCTAAATGATCATCCAATGACACAAAACACCTATTGGATACACAAGATTGGTTAAAAACCCTAATTGGACAAGAATTAGCCTAGGGAGGACGAAAATGACCTAAATGTTCATCCAATGACACAAAACACCTACTGGATGCACAAGATTGGTTAAAAACCCCAATTGGACAAGAATTAGCAATGGGAGGACGAAAATGACCTAATTGTTCATCCAATGACACAAAAATACCTAATGGATGGACAAGATTGGTTAAAAACACTAATTGGACAAGATTAAGTGTAGGGACGACGAAAATGACCTAAATGTTCATCCAATGACACAAAACACCTATTGGATGCACAAGATTGGTTAAAAACCCTAATTGGACAAGAATTAGCCAAGGGAGGACGAAAATGACCTAATTGTTCATCCAATGACACAAACACACCAATTGGATGCACAAGATTGGTTAGAAACCCTAATTGGACAAGATTAAGTTTAGGGAGGACGAAAATGACCTAATTGTGCATCCAATGACACAAAACACCTGTTGGATGCACAAGATTGGCTAAAAACACTAATTGGACAAGATTAAGTGTAGGGAGGACGAAAATGACCTAAATGATCATCCAATGACACAAAACACCTATTGGATACACAAGAATGGTTAAAAACCCTAATTGGACAAGAATTAGCCTAGGGAGGATGAAAATGACCTAAATGTTCATCCAATGACACAAAACACCTACTGGATGCACAAGATTGGTTAAAAACCCCAATTGGACAAGAATTAGCATAGGGAGGACGAAAATGACCTAATTGTTCATCCAATGACACAAAAATACCTAATGGATGGACAAGATTGGTTAAAAACACTAATTGGACAAGATTAAGTGTAGGGAGGACGAAAATGACCTAAATGTTCATCCAATGACACAAAAACACCTAATTGATGCACAAGATTGGTTAAAAACCCTAATTGGAGTACATTAAGTCTAGGGAGGACGAAAATAACCTAATTGTTCATCCAATGACACAAAACACCTATTGGATGCACAAGATTGGTTAAAAACCCTAATTGGACAAGAATTAGCCTAGGGAGGACGAAAATGACCTAAATGTTCATCCAATGACACAAAAACACCTATTGGATGCACAATATTGGTTAGAAACCCTAATTGGACAAGATTAAGTTTAGGGAGGACGCAAATGACCTAAAATGTTCATCCAATGACACAAAACACCTATTGGATGCACAAGATTGGTTAAAAACCCTAATTGGACAAGAATTAGCCTAGGGACGACGAAAATGACCTAATTGTTCATCCAATGACACAAAAAAACCTATTGGATGCACATGATTGGTTAGAAACCCTAATTGGACAAGATTAAGCGTAGGGAGGACGAAAATGACCTAAATGTTCATCCAATGACACAAAACACCTATTGGATGCACAAGATTGGTTAAAAACCCTAATTGGACAAGAATTAGCCTAGGGAGGACGAAAATGACCTAAATGTTCATCCAATGACACAAAAACACCTATTGGATGCACAAGATTGGTGAAAAACCCTAATTGGACAAGAATAAGCCTAGGGAGAACGAAAATGACCTAAATTTTCATCCATTGACACAACATCTATTGGATGCACAAGATTGGTTAAAAACCCTAATTGGACAAGAATTAGCCTAGGGAGGACGAAAATGACCTAATTGTGCATCCAATGACACAAAAAAACCTATTGGATGCACATGATTGGTTAGAAACCCTAATTGGACAAGATTAAGTTTAGGGAGGACGAAAATGACCTAATTGTTCATCTAATGATACAAAAACACCTATTGGATGCACAATATTGGTTAGAAACCCTAATTGAACAAGATTAAGTTTAGGGAGGACGAAAATGACCAAAATGTTCATCCAATGACACAAAACATCTATTGGATACACAAGATTTGTTAGAAACCCTAATTGGACAAGATTAAGTTTAGGGAGGACGAAAATGACCTAATTGTTCATCCAATGATACAAAAACACCTATTGGATGCACAAAATTGGTTAGAAACCCTAATTGGACAAGATTAAGTTTTGGGAGGACGAAAATGACCTAAATGTTCATCCAATGACACAAAACACCTATTGGATGCACAAGATTGGTTAAAAACCCTAATTGGACAAGAATTAGCCTAGGGAGGACGAAAATGACCTAAATGTTCATCCAATGACACAAAACACCTATTTGATGCACAAGATTGGTTAAAAACCCTAATTGGACAAGAATTAGCCTAGGGAGGACGAAAATGACCTAATTGTTCATCCAATGACACAAAAACACCTATCGGATGCACAAGATTGGTTAGAAACCCTAATTGAACAAGATTAAGTGTAGGGAGGACAAAAATGACCTAAATGTTCATCCAATGACACAAAACACCTATTGGATGCACAAGATTGGTTAAAAACCCTAATTGGACAAGAATTATCATAGGGAGGACGAAAATGACCTAATTGTTCATCCAATGACACAAAAATACCAATTGGATGCACAAGATTGGTTAGAAACCCTAATTGGACAAGATAAAGTGTAGGGAGGACGAAAATGACCTAAATGTTCATCCAATGACACAAAACACCTATTGGATGCACAAGATTGGTTAAAAACCCTAATTGGACAAGAATTAGCCTAGGGAGGACGAAAATGACCTAAATGTTCATCCAATGACTCAAAAACACCTATTGGATGCACAAGATTGGTTAAAAACCCTAATTGGACCAGAATTAGCCTAGGGAGGACGAAAATGACCTAATTGTTCATCCAATGACACAAAAATACCTAATGGATGGACAAGATTGGTTAAAAACACTAATTGGACAAGATTAAGTGTAGGGAGGACGAAAATGACCTAAATGTTCATCCAATGACACAAAACACCTATTGGATGCACAAGATTGGTTAAAAACCCTAATTGGACAAGAATTAGCCTAGGGAGGACGAAAATGACCTAATTGTTCATCCAATGACACAAACACACCAATTGGATGCACAAGATTGGTTAGAAACCCTAATTGGACAAGAATAAGCCTAGGGAGGCCGAAAATGACCTAATTGTTCATCCAATGACACAAAACACCTACTGGATGCACAAGATTGGTTAAAAACCCTAATTGGACAAGATTAAGTGTAGGGAGGACGAAAATGACCTAAATGTTCATCCAATGACACAAAAACACCTAATGGATGCACAAGATTGGTTAAAAACCCTAATTGGAAAAGAATTAGCCTAGGGAGGACGAAAATGACCTATATGTTCATCCAATGACACAAAACACCTATTTGATGCACAAGATTGGTTAGAAACCCTAATTGGACAAGATTAAGTGCAGGGAGGTCGAAAATGACATAAAAATCATCCAACGACACAAACACACCTATTGGATGCACAAGATTGGTTAAAAACCCTAATTGGGCAAGATTAAGTGTAGGGAGGACGAAAATGACCTAAATGTTCATCCAATGACACAAAACACCTATTGGATGCACAAGATTGGTTAAAAACCCTAATTGGACAAGAATTAGCCTAGGGAGGACGAAAATGACCTAAATGTTCATCCAATGACACAAAACACCTATTTGATGCACAAGATTGGTTAAAAACCTTAATCGGACAACAATTAGCCTAGGGAGGACGAAAATGACCTAATTGTTCATCCAATGATACAAAAACACCTATTGGATGGACAAGATTGGTTAGAAACCCTAATTGGACAAGATTAAGTGTAGGGAGGTCGAAAATGACATAAAAATCATCCAACGACACAAACACACCTATTGGATGCACAAGATTGGTTAAAAACCCTAATTGGGCAAGATTAAGTGTAGGGAGGACGAAAATGACCTAAATGTTCATCCAATGACACAAAACACCTATTGGATGCACAAGATTGGTTAAAAACCCTAATTGGACAAGAATTAGCCTAGGGAAGACGAAAATGACCTAAATGTTCATCCAATGACACAAAACACCTATTTGATGCACAAGATTGGTTAAAAACCTTAATCGGACAACAATTAGCCTAGGGAGGACGAAAATGACCTAATTGTTCATCCAATGATACAAAAACACCTATTGGATGCACAAGATTGGTTAGAAACCCTAATTGGACAAGATTAAGTGTAGGGAGGTCGAAAATGACATAAAAATCATCCAACGACACAAACACACCTAATGGATGCACAAGATTGGTTAAAAACCCTAATTGGACAAGAATTAAGTGTAGGGAGGTCGAAAATGACATAAAAATCATCCAATGACACAAAAACAACTAATGGATGCATAAGATTGGTTAAAAACCCTAATTGGACTACATTAAGTCTAGGGAGGACGAAAATGACCTAAATGTTCATCCAATGACACATAACACCTATTGGATGCACAAGATTGGTTAAAAACCCTAATTGGAAAAGATTAAGTGTAGGGAAAACGAAAATGACCTAAATGTTCATCCAATGACACAAAACACCTATTGGATGCACAAGATTAGTTAAAAACCCTAATTGGACAAGAATTAGCCTAGGGAGGACGAAAATGACCTAAATGTTCATCCAATGACACAAAACACCAAATGGATGCACATGATTGTTTAAAAACCCTAATTGGACTACATTAAGTGTAGGGAGAACAAAAATGACCTAAATGTTCATCTAATGACACAAAAACACCTTATGGATGGACAAGATTGGTTTAAAACACTAATTGGACAAGATGAAGTGTTGGGAGGACGAAAATGACCTAAATGTTCATCCAATGACACAAAACACCTATTGGATGCACAAGATTGGTTAAAAACCCTAATTGGACATGAATTAGCCTAGGGAGGACGAAAATGACCTAATTGTTCATCCAATGACACAAACACACCAATTGGATGCACAAGATTGGTTAGAAACCCTAATTCGACAAGAATAAGCCTAGGGAGGTCGAAAATGACCTAATTGTTCATCCAATGACACAAAACACCTACTGGATGCACAATATTGGTTAAAAACCCTAAATGGACAAGATTAAGTGTAGGGAGGACGAAAATGACCTAAATGTTCATCCAATGACACAAAAACACCTAATGGATGCACAAGATTGGTTAAAAACCCTAATTGGAAAAGAATTAGCCTAGGGAGGACGAAAATGACCTATATGTTCATCCAACGACACAAAAACACCTAATGGATGCACAAGATTGGTTAAAAACCCTAATTGGACTACATTAAGTGTAGGGAGAACAAAAATGACCTAAATTTTCATCTAATGACACAAAAACACCTTATGGATGGACAAGATTGGTTTAAAACACTAATTGGACAAGATGAAGTGTTGGAAGGACGAAAATGACCTAAATGTTCATCCAATGACACAAAACACCTATTGGATGCACAAG
>JBBPBS010000604.1:835827-847563 GCA_037974835.1 Cicer judaicum | reverse complement strand
TGTTCATCCAATGACACAAAAACACCTAATGGATGCACAAGATTGGTTAAAAACCCTAATTGGACTACATTAAGTGTAGGGAGGACGAAAATGACCTAAATGTTCATCCAGTGACACAAAACACCTATTGGATGCACAAGATTTTTTAAAAACCCTAATTATACAAGAATTAGCCTAGGGAGGACGAAAATGACGTAAATGTTCATCCAATGACACAAAACACCTATTGGATGCACAAAATTTTTTAAAAACCCTAATTAGACAAGAATTAGCCTAGGGAGGACGAAAATGACCTAATTGTTCATCCAATGACACAAACGCACCTATTGGATGCACAAGATTGGTTACAAACCCTAATTGGACCAGACTAAGCCTAGGGAGGTCGAAAATGACCTAATTGTTCCTCCAATAACACAAACACAACTATTGGATGCACAAGATTGGTTAGAAATCCTAATTGGACAAGCATAAGCCTAGGGAAGATGAAAATGACCTAAATGTTCATCCAATGACACAAAACACCTATTAAATGCACAAGATTGGTTAAAAACCCTAATTGGACAAGAACTAGCCTAGGGAGGATGAAAATGACCTAATTGTTCATCCAATGACACAAAAACACCTATTGGATGCACAAGATTGGTTAGAAACCCTAATTGGACAAGATTAAGTGTAGGGAGGTCGAAAATGACATGAAAATCATCCAACGACACAAACACACCTATTGGATGCACAAGATTGGTTAAAAACCTTAATTGGACAAGAATTAGCCTAGGGAGGACGAAAATGGCCTAATTGTTCATCCAATGACACAAAAACACCTAATGGATGCACAAGATTGGTTAAAAACCCTAATTGGACTACATTAAGTGTAGGGAGGACGAAAATGACCTAAATGTTAATCCAATGACACAAAACACCTATTGGATGCACAAGATTTTTTAAAAACCCTAATTAGACAAGAATTAGCCTAGGGAGGACGAAAATGACCTAAATGTTCATCCAATGACACAAAACACCTATTGGATGCACAAGATTTTTTAAAAACCCTAATTAGACCAGAATTAGCCTAGGGAGGAAGATAATGACCTAATTGTTCATCCAATGACACAAACGCACCTATTGGATGCACAAGATTGGTTAGAAACCCTAATTGGACCAGAATTAGCCTAGGGAGGTCGAAAATGACCTAATTGTTCCTCCAATAACACAAACACAACTATTGGATGCACAAGATTGGTTAGAAACCCTAATTGGACAAGCATAAGCCTAGGGAAGATGAAAATGACCTAAATGTTTATCCAATGACACAAAACACCTATTGGATGCACAAGATTGGTTAGAAACACTAATTGGACAAGATTAAGTTTAGGGAGGACGAAAATGACCTAATTGTGCATCCAATGACACAAAACACATATTGGATGCACAAGATTGGCTAAAAACACTAATTGGACAAGATTAAGTGTAGGGAGGACGAAAATGACCTAAATGATCATCCAATGACACAAAACACCTATTGGATACACAAGATTGGTTAAAAACCCTAATTGGACAAGAATTAGCCTAGGGAGGACGAAAATGACCTAAATGTTCATCCAATGACACAAAACACCTACTGGATGCACAAGATTGGTTAAAAACCCCAATTGGACAAGAATTAGCAATGGGAGGACGAAAATGACCTAATTGTTCATCCAATGACACAAAAATACCTAATGGATGGACAAGATTGGTTAAAAACACTAATTGGACAAGATTAAGTGTAGGGACGACGAAAATGACCTAAATGTTCATCCAATGACACAAAACACCTATTGGATGCACAAGATTGGTTAAAAACCCTAATTGGACAAGAATTAGCCAAGGGAGGACGAAAATGACCTAATTGTTCATCCAATGACACAAACACACCAATTGGATGCACAAGATTGGTTAGAAACCCTAATTGGACAAGAATAATACTAGGGAGGCCGAAAATGACCTAATTGTTCATCCAATGACACAAAACACCTACTGGATGCACAAGATTGGTTAAAAACCCTAATTGGAACAGATTAAGTGTAGGGAGGACGAAAATGACCTAAATGTTCATCCAATGACACAAAAACACCTAATGGATGCACAAGATTGGTTAAAAACCCTAATTGGATAAGAATTAGCCTAGGGAGGACGAAAATGACCTAAATGTTCATCCAACGACACAAAAACACCTAATGGATGCACAAGATTGGTTAAAAACCCTAATTGGACTACATTAAGTGTAGGGAGAACAAAAATGACCAAAATGTTCATCTAATGACACAAAAACACCTTATGGATGGACAAGATTGGTTTAAAACACTAATTGGACAAGATTAAGTGTTGGGAGGACGAAAATGACCTAAATGTTCATCCAATGACACAAAACAACTATTGGATGAAGAAGATTGGTTTGAAAACCTAATTGAACAAGATTAAAGTTACGGAGAACGAAAATGACCTAATTGTTCATCCAATAACACAAAACACCTATTGGATGCACAAGATTGGTCAAAAACCCTAATTGGACAAGATTGGTCTAATTGGACAAGCATAAGCCTAGGGAAGATGAAAATGACCTAAATGTTCATCCAATGACACAAAACACCTATTGGATGCACAAGATTGGTTAGAAACACTAATTGGACAAGATTAAGTTTAGGGAGGACGAAAATGACCTAATTGTGCATCCAATGACACAAAACACCTATTGGATGCACAAGATTGGCTAAAAACACTAATTGGACAAGATTAAGTGTAGGGAGGACGAAAATGACCTAAATGATCATCCAATGACACAAAACACCTATTGGATACACAAGATTGGTTAAAAACCCTAATTGGACAAGAATTAGCCTAGGGAGGACGAAAATGACCTAAATGTTCATCCAATGACACAAAACACCTATTGGATGCACAAGATTGGTTAGAAACCCTAATTGGACAAGAATTAGCCTAGGGAGGACGAAAATGACCTAATTGTTCATCCAATGACACAAAACACCAATTGGATGCACAAGATTGGTTAAAAACCCTAATTGGACAAGAATTAGCCTTGGGAGGACGAAAATGACCTAATTGTTCATCCAATGATACAAAAACACCTATTGGATGCACAAAATTGGTTAGAAACCCTAATTGGACAAGATTAAGTTTAGGTAAGACGAAAATGACCTAAATGTTCATCCAATGACACAAACACCTATTGGATGCACAAGATTGGTTAAAAATATTCTTCCAATAACACAAAAACACCTATTGGATGCACAAGATTGGTTAGAAACCCTAATTGGACAAGAATAAGCCTAGGGAGGACGAAAATGACCTAATTGTTCATCCAATGACACAAAACACCTATTGGATGCACAAGATTGGTTAGAAACCCTAATTGGACAAGAATTAGCCTAGGGAGGACGAAAATGACCTAATTGTTCATCCAATGACACAAAACACCAATTGGATGCACAAGATTGGTTAAAAACCCTAATTGGACAAGAATTAGCCTAGGGAGGACGAAAATGACCTAATTGTTCATCCAATGACACAAAACACCTATTGGATGCACAAGATTGGTTAAAAACCCTAATTGGACAAGAATTAGCCTAGGGAGGACGAAAATGACCTAAATGTTCATCCAATGACACAAAACACCTATTTGATGCACAAGATTGGTTAAAAACCTTAATCGGACAACAATTAGCCTAGGGAGGACGAAAATGACCTAATTGTTCATCCAATGATACAAAAACACCTATTGGATGCACAAGATTGGTTAGAAACCCTAATTGGACAAGATTAAGTGTAGGGAGGTCGAAAATGACATAAAAATCATCCAACGACACAAACACAACTAATGGATGCACAAGATTGGTTAAAAACCCTAATTGGACAAGAATTATCTTAGGGAGGACGAAAATGACCAAAATGACGAAAATGACCAAAATGATCATCCAATGACACAAAACACCTATTGGATACAGAGGATTGGTTAAAAACCCTAATTGGACAAGAATTAGCCTAGGGAGGACGAAAATGAACTAAATGTTCATCCAATGACACAAAACACTTATTGGATGCACAAGATTGTTTAAAAACCCTAATTGGACTACATTAAGTGTAGGGAGAACAAAAATGACCTAAATGTTCATCTAATGACACAAAAACACCTTATGGATGGACAAGATTGGTTTAAAACACTAATTGGACAAGATGAAGTGTTGGGAGGACGAAAATGACCAAAATGATCATCCAATGACACAAAACACCTATTGGATACACAAGATTGGTTAAAAACCCTAATTGGACAAGAATTAGCCTAGGGAGGACGAAAATGACCTAAATGTCCATCCAATGATACAAAAAAACCTAATGGATGCATAAGATTGGTTAAAAACCCTAATTGGACTACATTAAGTGTAGGGAGGACGAAAATGACCTAAATGTTCATCCGATGACACAAAACACCTATTGGATGCACAAGATTGGTTAGAAACTCTAATTGGACAAGAATAAGCCTAGGGAGGACGAAAATGACCTAATTGTTCATCCAATGACACAAACACGCCTATTGGATGCACAAGATTGGTTAGAAACCATAATTGGACAAGATTAAGTGTAGGGAGGTCGAAAATGACATAAAAATCGTCCAACGACACAAACACACCTATTGGATGCACAAGATTGGTTAAAAACCCTAATTGGACAAGAATTAGCCTAGGGAGGACGAAAATGACCTAAATGTTCATCCAATGACACAAAACACCTATTTGATGCACAAGATTGGTTAAAAACCTTAATCGGACAACAATTAGCCTAGGGAGGACGAAAATGACCTAATTGTTCATCCAATGATACAAAAACACCTATTGGATGCACAAGATTGGTTAGAAACCCTAATTGGACAAGATTAAGTGTAGGGAGGTCGAAAATGACATAAAAATCATCCAACGACACAAACACACCTAATGGATGCACAAGATTGGTTAAAAAGCCCTAATTGGACAAGAATTATCCTAGGGAGGACGAAAATGACCTAAATGTTCATCCAATGACACAAAAACAACTAATGGATGCATAAGATTGGTTAAAAACCCTAATTGGACTACATTAAGTCTAGGGAGGACGAAAATGACCTAAATGTTCATCCGATGACATAAAACACCTATTGGATGCACAAGATTGGTTAAAAACCCTAATTGGAAAAGATTAAGTGTAGGGAGGACGAAAATGACCTAAATGTTCATCCAATGACACAAAGCACCTATCGGATGCACAAGATTAGTTAAAAACCCTAATTGGACAAGAATTAGCCTAGGGAGGACGAAAATAACCTAAATGTTCATCCAATGACACAAAACACCAAATGGATGCACATGATTGTTTAAAAACCCTAATTGGACTACATTAAGTGTAGGGAGAACAAAAATGACCTAAATGTTCATCTAATGACACAAAAACACCTTATGGATGGACAAGATTGGTTTAAAACACTAATTGGACAAGATGAACTGTTGGGAGGACGAAAATGACCTAAATGTTCATCCAATGACACAAAACAACTATTGGATGCACAAGATTGGTTTGAAATCCTAATTGGACAAGATTAAGTTTACGGAGAACGAAAATGACCTAATTGTACATCCAATAACACAAAACACCTATTGGATGCACAAGATTGGTTAAAAACTCTAATTGGACAAGATTAAGTGTAGGGAGGACGAAAATGACCCAAATGTTCATCCAATGACACAAAACACCTATTGGATGCACAAGATTGGTTAAAAACCCTAATTGGACATGAATTAGCCTAGGGAGGACGAAAATGACCCAAATGTTCATCCAATGACACAAAACACCTATTGGATGCACAAGATTGGCTAAAAACCCTAATTGGACAAGAATTAGCCTAGGGAGGACGAAAATAACCTAATTGTTCATCTAATGACACAAAAACACCTTATGGATGGACAAGATTGGTTTAAAACACTAATTGGACAAGATGAAGTGTTGGGAGGACGAAAATGACCTAAATGTTCATCCAATGACACAAAACAACTATTGGATGCACAAGATTGGTTTGAAACCCTAATTGGACAAGATTAAGTTTACGGAGAACGAAAATGACCTAAATGTTCATCCAATGACGCAAAACACCTATTGGATGCACAAGATTGGTTAAAAACCCTAATTGTACAAGAATTAGCCTAGGGAGGACGAAAATGACCTAAATGTTCATCCAACGACACAAATACACCTATTGGATGCACATGATTGGTTAAAAACCCTAATTGGACAAGAATTAGCCTAGGGAGGACGAAAATGACCTAAATGTCCATCCAATGACACAAAAACACCTAATGGATGCATAAGATCGGTTAAAAACCCTAATTTGGACTACATTAAGTGTAGGGAGGACGAAAATGACCTAAATGTTCATCCAATGACACAAAACAACTATTGGATGCACAAGATTGGTTTGAAACCCTAATTGGACAAGATTAAGTTTACGGAGAACGAAAATGTCCTAAATGTTCATCCAATGACACAAAACACCTATTGGATGCACAAGATTAGTTAAAAACCCTAATTGGACAAGAATTAGCCTAGGGAGGACGAAAATAATCTAATTGTTCATCTAATGACACAAAAACACCTTATGGATGGACAAGATTAGTTTAAAACACTAATTGGACAAGATGAAGTGTTGGGAGGACGAAAATGACCTAAATGTTCATCCAATGACACAAAACAACTATTGGATGCACAAGATTGGTTTGAAACCCTAATTGGACAAGATTAAGTTTACGGAGAACGAAAATGACCTAAATGTTCATCCAATGACGCAAAACACCTATTGGATGCACAAGATTGGTTAAAAACCCTAATTGTACAAGAATTAGCCTAGGGAGGACGAAAATGACCTAAATGTTCATCCAATGACACAAAACACCAAATGGATGCACATGATTGTTTAAAAACCCTAATTGGACTACATTAAGTGTAGGGAGAACAAAAATGACCTAAATGTTCATCTAATGACACAAAAACACCTTATGGATGGATAAGATTGGTTTAAAACACTAATTGGACAAGATGAAGTGTTGGGAGGACGAAAATGACCTAAATGTTCATCCAATGACACAAAACAACTATTTGATGCACAAGATTGGTTTGAAATCCTAATTGGACAAGATTAAGTTTACGGAGAACGAAAATGACCTAATTGTACATCCAATAACACAAAACACCTATTGGATGCACAAGATTGGTTAAAAACCCTAATTGTACAAGAATTAGCCTAGGGAGGACGAAAATGACCTAAATGTTCATCCAATGACACAAAACACCAAATGGATGCACATGATTGTTTAAAAACCCTAATTGGACTACATTAAGTGTAGGGAGAACAAAAATGACCTAAATGTTCATCTAATGACACAAAAACACCTTATGGATGGATAAGATTGGTTTAAAACACTAATTGGACAAGATGAAGTGTTGGGAGGACGAAAATGACCTAAATGTTCATCCAATGACACAAAACAACTATTTGATGCACAAGATTGGTTTGAAATCCTAATTGGACAAGATTAAGTTTACGGAGAACGAAAATGACCTAATTGTACATCCAATAACACAAAACACCTATTGGATGCACAAGATTGGTTAAAAACTCTAATTGGACAAGATTAAGTGTAGGGAGGTCGAAAATGACATGAAAATCATCCAACGACACAAACACACCTATTGGATGCACAAGATTGGTTAAAAACCCTAATTGGACAAGAATTAGCCTAGGGAGGACGAAAATGGCCTAATTGTTCATCCAATGACACAAAAACACCTAATGGATGCACAAGATTGGTTAAAAACCCTAATTGGACTACATTAAGTGTAGGGAGGACGAAAATGACCTAAATGTTCATCCAGTGACACAAAACACCTATTGGATGCACAAGATTTTTTAAAAACCCTAATTATACAAGAATTAGCCTAGGGAGGACGAAAATGACGTAAATGTTCATCCAATGACACAAAACACCTATTGGATGCACAAAATTTTTTAAAAACCCTAATTAGACAAGAATTAGCCTAGGGAGGACGAAAATGACCTAATTGTTCATCCAATGACACAAACGCACCTATTGGATGCACAAGATTGGTTACAAACCCTAATTGGACCAGACTAAGCCTAGGGAGGTCGAAAATGACCTAATTGTTCCTCCAATAACACAAACACAACTATTGGATGCACAAGATTGGTTAGAAATCCTAATTGGACAAGCATAAGCCTAGGGAAGATGAAAATGACCTAAATGTTCATCCAATGACACAAAACACCTATTAAATGCACAAGATTGGTTAAAAACCCTAATTGGACAAGAACTAGCCTAGGGAGGATGAAAATGACCTAATTGTTCATCCAATGACACAAAAACACCTATTGGATGCACAAGATTGGTTAGAAACCCTAATTGGACAAGATTAAGTGTAGGGAGGTCGAAAATGACATGAAAATCATCCAACGACACAAACACACCTATTGGATGCACAAGATTGGTTAAAAACCTTAATTGGACAAGAATTAGCCTAGGGAGGACGAAAATGGCCTAATTGTTCATCCAATGACACAAAAACACCTAATGGATGCACAAGATTGGTTAAAAACCCTAATTGGACTACATTAAGTGTAGGGAGGACGAAAATGACCTAAATGTTAATCCAATGACACAAAACACCTATTGGATGCACAAGATTTTTTAAAAACCCTAATTAGACAAGAATTAGCCTAGGGAGGACGAAAATGACCTAAATGTTCATCCAATGACACAAAACACCTATTGGATGCACAAGATTTTTTAAAAACCCTAATTAGACTAGAATTAGCCTAGGGAGGAAGATAATGACCTAATTGTTCATCCAATGACACAAACGCACCTATTGGATGCACAAGATTGGTTAGAAACCCTAATTGGACCAGAATTAGCGTAGGGAGGTCGAAAATGACCTAATTGTTCCTCCAATAACACAAACACAACTATTGGATGCACAAGATTGGTTAGAAACCCTAATTGGACAAGCATAAGCCTAGGGAAGATGAAAATGACCTAAATGTTTATCCAATGACACAAAACACCTTATGGATGCACAAGATTGGTTAGAAACACTAATTGGACAAGATTAAGTTTAGGGAGGACGAAAATGACCTAAATGTTCATCCAATGACACAAAAACACCTAATGGATGCACAAGATTGGTTAAAAACCCTAATTGGATAAGAATTAGCCTAGGGAGGACGAAAATGACCTAAATGTTGATCCAACGACACAAAAACACCTAATGGATGCACAAGTTTGGTTAAAAACCCTAATTGGACTATATTAAGTGTAGGGAGTACAAATATGACCTAAATGTTCATCTATTGACACAAAAACACCTTATGGATGGACAAGATTGGTTTAAAACACTAATTGGACAAGATTAAGTGTTGGGAGGACGGAAATGACCTAAATGTTTATCCAATGACACAAAACAACTATTGGATGAAGAAGATTGGTTTGAAACCCTAATTGGACAAGATTAAAGTTACGGAGAACGAAAATGACCTAATTGTTCACCCAATAACACAAAACACCTATTGGATGCACAAGATTGGTCAAAAACCCTAATTGGACAAGATTGGTCTAATTGGACAAGCATAAGCCTAGGGAAGATGAAAATGACCTAAATGTTCATCCAACGACACAAAACACCTATTGGATGCACAAGATTGGTTAGAAACACTAATTGGACAAGATTAAGTTTAGGGAGGACGAAAATGACCTAATTGTGCATCCAATGACACAAAACACCTATTGGATGCACAAGATTGGCTAAAAACACTAATTGGACAAGATTAAGTGTAGGGAGGACGAAAATGACCTAAATGATCATCCAATGACACAAAACACCTATTGGATACACAAGAATGGTTAAAAACCCTAATTGGACAAGAATTAGCCTAGGGAGGACGAAAATGACCTAAATGTTCATCCAATGACACAAAACACCTACTGGATGCACAAGATTGGTTAAAAACCCCAATTGGACAAGAATTAGCAATGGGAGGACGAAAATGACCTAATTGTTCATCCAATGACACAAAAATACCTAATGGATGGACAAGATTGGTTAAAAACACTAATTGGACAAGATTAAGTGTAGGGACGACGAAAATGACCTAAATGTTCATCCAATGACACAAAACACCTATTGGATGCACAAGATTGGTTAAAAACCCTAATTGGACAAGAATTAGCCAAGGGAGGACGAAAATGACCTAATTGTTCATCCAATGACACAAACACACCAATTGGATGCACAAGATTGGTTAGAAACCCTAATTGGACAAGAATAATACTAGGGAGGACGAAAATGACCTAATTGTTCATCCAATGACACAAAACACCTACTGGATGCACAAGATTGGTTAAAAACCCTAATTGGAACAGATTAAGTGTAGGGAGGACGAAAATGACCTAAATGTTCATCCAATGACACAAAAACACCTAATGGATGCACAAGATTGGTTAAAAACCCTAATTGGATAAGAATTAGCCTAGGGAGGACGATAATGACTTAAATGTTCATCCAACGACACAAAAACACCTAATGGATGCACAAGATTGGTTAAAAACCCTAATTGGACTACATTAAGTGTAGGGAGAACAAAAATGACCAAAATGTTCATCTAATGACACAAAAACACCTTATGGATGGACAAGATTGGTTTAAAACACTAATTGGACAAGATTATGTGTTGGGAGGACGAAAATGACCTAAATGTTCATCCAATGACACAACAACTATTGGATGAAGAAGATTGGTTTGAAAACCTAATTGGACAAGATTAAAGTTACGGAGAACGAAAATGACCTAATTGTTCATCCAATAACACAAAACACCTATTGGATGCACAAGATTGGTCAAAAACCCTAATTGGACAAGATTGGTCTAATTGGACAAGCATAAGCCAAGGGAAGATGAAAATGACCTAAATGTTCATCCAATGACACAAAACACCTATTGGATGCACAAGATTGGTTAGAAACACTAATTGGACAAGATTAAGTTTAGGGAGGACGAAAATGACCTAATTGTGCATCCAATGACAGAAAACACCTATTGGATGCACAAGATTGGCTAAAAACACTAATTGGACAAGATTAAGTGTAGGGAGGACGAAAATCACCTAAATGATCATCCAATGACACAAAACACCTATTGGATACACAAGATTGGATAAAAACCTTAATTGGACAAGATTAAGTGTAGGGAGGACGAAAATGACCTAAATGATCATCCAATGACACAAAACACCTATTGGATACACAAGATTGGTTAAAAACCCTAATTGGACAAGAATTAGCCTAGGGAGGACGAAAATGACCTAAATGTTCATCCAATGACACAAAACACCTACTGGATGCACAAGATTGGTTAAAAACCCCAATTGGACAAGAATTAGCATAGGGAGGACGAAAATGACCTAAATGTTCATCCAATGACACAACACACCTATTGGATGCACAAGATTGGTTAAAAACCCTAATTGGACATGAATTAGCCTAGGTAGGACGAAAATGACCTAATTGTTCATCCAATGACACAAACACACCAACTGGATGCACAAGATTGGTTAGAAACCCTAATTGGACAAGAATAAGCCTAGGGAGG
>JBBPBS010000604.1:817988-835817 GCA_037974835.1 Cicer judaicum | reverse complement strand
AATGACACAAAACACCTATTGGATGCACAAGATTGGTTAGAAACACTAATTGGACAAGATTAAGTTTAGGGAGGACGAAAATGACCTAATTGTGCATCCAATGACACAAAACACCTATTGGATGCACAAGATTGGTTAAAAACCCTAATTGGACAAGAATCAGCCTAGGGAGGACGAAAATGACCTAAATGTTCATCCAATGACACAACACACCTATTGGATGCACAAGATTGGTTAAAAACCCTAATTGGACATGAATTAGCCTAGGTAGGACGAAAATGACCTAATTGTTCATCCAATGACACAAACACACCAACTGGATGCACAAGATTGGTTAGAAACCCTAATTGGACAAGAATAAGCCTAGGGAGGCCGAAAATGACCTAATTGTTCATCCAATGACAGAAAACACCTACTGGATGCACAAGATTGGTTAATAACCCTAATTGGACAAGATTAAGTGTAGGGAGGACGAAAATGACCTAAATGTTCATCCAATGACACAAAAACACCTAATGGATGCACAAGATTGGTTAAAAACCCTAATTGGATAAGAATTAGCCTAGGGAGGACGAAAATGACCTAAATGTTCATCCAACGACACAAAAACACCTAATGGATGCACAAGATTGGTTAAAAACCCTAATTGGACTACATTAAGTGTAGGGAGAACAAAAATGACCTAAATGTTCATCTAATGACACAAAACACCTATTGGATGCACAAGATTGGTTAGAAACACTAATTGGACAAGATTAAGTTTAGGGAGGACGAAAATGACCTAATTGTGCATCCAATGACACAAAACACCTATTGGATGCACAAGATTGGTTAAAAACCCTAATTGGACAAGAATCAGCCTAGGGAGGACGAAAATGACCTAAATGTTCATCCAATGACACAAAACACCTATTGGATGCACAAGATTGGTTAAAAACCCTAATTGGACAAGAATTAGCCTAGGGAGGACGAAAATAACCGAAATGTTCGTCCAATGACTCAAAAACACCTATTGGATGCACAAGATTGGTTAGAAACACTAATTGGACAAGATTAAGTTTAGGGAGGACGAAAATGACCTAATTGTTCATCCAATGACACAAAACACCTATTGGATGCACAAGATTGGTTAAAAACCCTAATTGGTCAAGATTAAGTGTAGGGAGGACGAAAATGACCTAAATGATCATCCAATGACACAAAACACCTATTGGATACACAAGATTGGTTAAAAACCCTAATTGGACAAGAATTAGCCTAGGGAGGACGAAAATGACCTAAATGTTCATCCAATGACACAAAACACCTACTGGATGCACAAGATTGGTTAAAAACCCCAATTGGACAAGAATTAGCAATGGGAGGACGAAAATGACCTAATTGTTCATCCAATGACACAAAAATACCTAATGGATGGACAAGATTGGTTAAAAACACTAATTGGACAAGATTAAGTGTAGGGACGACGAAAATGACCTAAATGTTCATCCAATGACACAAAACACCTATTGGATGCACAAGATTGGTTAAAAACCCTAATTGGACAAGAATTAGCCAAGGGAGGACGAAAATGACCTAATTGTTCATCCAATGACACAAACACACCAATTGGATGCACAAGATTGGTTAGAAACCCTAATTGGACAAGAATAATACTAGGGAGGCCGAAAATGACCTAATTGTTCATCCAATGACACAAAACACCTACTGGATGCACAAGATTGGTTAAAAACCCTAATTGGAACAGATTAAGTGTAGGGAGGACGAAAATGACCTAAATGTTCATCCAATGACACAAAAACACCTAATGGATGCACAAGATTGGTTAAAAACCCTAATTGGATAAGAATTAGCCTAGGGAGGACGAAAATGACCTAAATGTTCATCCAACGACACAAAAACACCTAATGGATGCACAAGATTGGTTAAAAACCCTAATTGGACTACATTAAGTGTAGGGAGAACAAAAATGACCTAAATGTTCATCTAATGACACAAAACACCTATTGGATGCACAAGATTGGTTAGAAACACTAATTGGACAAGATTAAGTTTAGGGAGGACGAAAATGACCTAATTGTGCATCCAATGACACAAAACACCTATTGGATGCACAAGATTGGTTAAAAACCCTAATTGGACAAGAATCAGCCTAGGGAGGACGAAAATGACCTAAATGTTCATCCAATGACACAAAACACCTATTGGATGCACAAGATTGGTTAAAAACCCTAATTGGACAAGAATTAGCCTAGGGAGGACGAAAATAACCGAAATGTTCGTCCAATGACTCAAAAACACCTATTGGATGCACAAGATTGGTTAGAAACACTAATTGGACAAGATTAAGTTTAGGGAGGACGAAAATGACCTAATTGTTCATCCAATGACACAAAACACCTATTGGATGCACAAGATTGGTTAAAAACCCTAATTGGTCAAGATTAAGTGTAGGGAGGACGAAAATGACCTAAATGTTCGTCCAATGACACAAAACACATATTGGATGCACAAGATTGGTTAAAAACCCTATTTGCACAAGAATTAGCCTAGGGAGGACGAAAATGACCTAAATGTTCATCCAGTGACACAAAAACACCTAATGGATGCACAAGATTGGTTAAAAAACTTAATTGGACAAGAATTAGCCTAGGGAGGACGAAAATGACCTAAATGTTCATCCAATGACACAAAACAACTATTGGATGCACAAGATTGGTTTGAAACCCTAATTGGACAAGATTAAGTTTACAGAGAACGAAAATGACCTAAATGTTCATCCAATGACACAAAACACCTATTGGATGCACAAGATTGGTTAAAAACCCTAATTGGACAAGAATTAGCCTAGGGAGGACGAAAATGACCTAAATGTTCATCCAATGACACAAAACACCTATTGGATGCACAAGTTTGGTTAAAAACCCTAATTGGACAAGAATTAGCCTAGGGAGGACGAAAATGACCTAAATGTTCATCCAATGACACAAAACACCTATTTGATGCACAAGATTGGTTAAAAACCTTAATTGGACAAGAATTAGCCTAGGGAGGACGAAAATGACCTAATTGTTCATTTGATGACACAAAAATACCTATTGGATGCACAAGATTGGTTAGAAACCCTAATTGGACAAGATTAAGTGTAGGGAGATCGAAAATGACATAAAAATCATCCAATGACACAAACACACCTATTGGATGCACAAGATTGGTAAAAAACCCTAATTGGACAAGAATTAGCCTAGGGAGGACGAAAAAGACCTAAATGTTCATCTAGTGACACAAAACACCAAATGGATGCACATGATTGGTTAAAAACCCTAATTGGACTAGATTAAGTGTAAGGAGGACGAAAATGACCTAAATGTTCATCCAATGACACAAAACACCTATTGGATGCACAAGATTGGTTAAAAACCCTAATTGGATATGAATTAGCCTAGGGAGGACGAAAATGACCTAATTGTTCATCCAATGACACAAACACACCAATTGGATGCACAAGATTAGTTAGAAACCCTAATTGGACAAGAATAAGCCTAGGGAGGCCGAAAATGACCTAATTGTTCATCCAATGACACAAAACACCTACTGGATGCACAAGATTGGTTAAAAACCCTAATTGGAGAAGATTAAGTGTAGGGAGGACGAAAATGACCTAAATGTTCATCCAATGACACAAAAACACCTAATGGATGCACAAGATTGGTTAAAAACCCTAATTGGACAAGAATTAGCCTAGGGAGGACGAAAATGACCTAAATGTTCATCCAATGACACAAAACACCTATTGGATGCACAAGATTGGTTAAAAACCCTAATTGGACATGAATTAGCCTAGGGAGGACGAAAATGACCTAATTGTTCATCCAATGACACAAACACACCAATTGGATGCACAAGATTGGTTAGAAACCCTAATTCGACAAGAATAAGCCTAGGGAGGTCGAAAATGACCTAATTGTTCATCCAATGACACAAAACACCTACTGGATGCACAATATTGGTTAAAAACCCTAAATGGACAAGATTAAGTGTAGGGAGGACGAAAATGACCTAAATGTTCATCCAATGACACAAAAACACCTAATGGATGCACAAGATTGGTTAAAAACCCTAATTGGAAAAGAATTAGCCTAGGGAGGACGAAAATGACCTATATGTTCATCCAACGACACAAAAACACCTAATGGATGCACAAGATTGGTTAAAAACCCTAATTGGACTACATTAAGTGTAGGGAGAACAAAAATGACCTAAATTTTCATCTAATGACACAAAAACACCTTATGGATGGACAAGATTGGTTTAAAACACTAATTGGACAAGATGAACTGTTGGGAGGACGAAAATGACCTAAATGTTCATCCAATGACACAAAACAACTATTGGATGCACAAGATTGGTTTGAAATCCTAATTGGACAAGATTAAGTTTACGGAGAACGAAAATGACCTAATTGTACATCCAATAACACAAAACACCTATTGGATGCACAAGATTGGTTAAAAACTCTAATTGGACAAGATTAAGCGTAGGGAGGACGAAAATGACCCAAATGTTCATCCAATGACACAAAACACCTATTGGATGCACAAGATTGGTTAAAAACCCTAATTGGACAAGAATTAGCCTAGGGAGGACGAAAATGACCCAAATGTTCATCCAATGACACAAAACAACTATTGGATGCACAAGATTGGCTAAAAACCCTAATTGGACAAGAATTAGCCTAGGGAGGACGAAAATAACCTAATTGTTCATCTAATGACACAAAAACACCTTATGGATGGACAAGATTGGTTTAAAACACTAATTGGACAAGATGAACTGTTGGGAGGACGAAAATGACCTAAATGTTCATCCAATGACACAAAACAACTATTGGATGCACAAGATTGGTTTGAAACCCTAATTGGACAAGATTAAGTTTACAGAGAACGAAAATGACCTAAATGTTCATCCAATGACACAAAACACCTATTGGATGCACAAGATTGGTTAAAAACCCTAATTGGACAAGAATTAGCCTAGGGAGGACGAAAATGACCTAAATGTTCATCCAATGACACAAAACACCTATTGGATGCACAAGTTTGGTTAAAAACCCTAATTGGACAAGAATTAGCCTAGGGACGACGAAAATGACCTAAATGTTCATCCAATGACACAAAACACCTATTGGATGCACATATTTGGTTAAAAACCCTAATTGGACAAGAATTAGCCTAGGGAGTACGAAAATGACCTAAATGTTCATCCAATGACACAAAACACCTATTTGATGCACAAGATTGGTTAAAAACCTTTATTGGACAAGAATTAGCCTAGGGAGGACGAAAATGACCTAATTGTTCATCCGATGACACAAACACACCTATTGGATGCACAAGATTGGTTAAAAACCCTAATTGGACAAGAATTAGCCTAGGGAGGACGAAAATGACCTAAATGTTCATCTAGTGACACAAAACACCAAATGGATGCACATGATTGGTTAAAAACCCTAATTGGACTACATTAAGTGTAAGGAGGACGAAAATGACCTAAATGTTCATCCAATGACACAAAACACCTACTGGATGCACAAGATTGGTTAAAAACCCTAATTGGAGGAGATTAAGTGTAGGGAGGACGAAAATGACCTAAATGTTCACCCAATGACACAAAAACACCTAATGGATGCACAAGATTGGTTAAAAACCCTAATTGGACAAGAATTAGCCTAGGGAGGACGAAAATGACCTAAATGTTCATCCAACGACACAAAAACACCTAATGGATGCACAAGATTGGTTAAAAACCCTAATTGGACTACATTAAGTGTAGGGATAACAAAAATGACCTAAATGTTCATCTAATGACACAAAAACACCTTATGGATGGACAAGATTGGGTTAAAACACTAATTGGACAAGATTAAGTGTTGGGAGGACGAAAATGACCTAAATGTTCATCGAATGACACAAAACAACTATTGGATGCACAAGATTGGTTTGAAACCATAATTGGACAAGATTAAGTTTACGGAGAACGAAAATGACCTAATTGTTCATCCAATAACACAAAACACCTATTGGATGCACAAGATTGGTCAAAAACCCTAATTCGACAAGATTGGTCTAATTGGACAAGCATAAGCCTAGGGAAGATGAAAATGACCTAAATGTTCATCCAATGACACAAAAGACCTATTGTATGCACAAGATTGGTTAAAAACCCTAATTGGACAAGAATTAGCCTAGGGAGGACGAAAATGACCTAAATGTTCATCCAACGACACAAAAACACCTAATGGATGCACAAGATTGGTTAAAAACCCTAATTGGACTACATTAAGTGTAGGGAGAACAAAAATGACCTAAATGTTCATCTAATGACACAAAAACACCTTATGGATGGACAAGATTGGTTTAAAACACTAATTGGACAAGATTAAGTGTTGGGAGGACGAAAATGACCTAAATGTTCATCCAATGAGACAAAACAACTATTGGATGCACAAGATTGATTTGAAACCCTAATTGGACAAGATTAAGTTTTCGGAGAACGAAAATGACCTAAATGTTCATCCAATGACACAAAACACCTATTGGATGCACAAGATTGGTTAAAAACCCTAATTGGACAAGAATTAGCCTAGGGAGGACGAAAATGACCTAAATGTTCATCCAATGACACAAAACACCTATTGGATGCATATATTTGGTTAAAAACCCTAATTGGACAAGAATTAGCCTAGGGAGGACGAAAATGACCTAAATGTTCATCCAATGACACAAAACACCTATTTGATGCACAAGATTGGTTAAAAACCTTAATTGGACAAGAATTAGCCTAGGGAGGACGAAAATGACCTAATTGTTCATCCGATGACACAAATATACCTGTTGGATGCACAAGATTGGTTAGAAACCCTAATTGGACAAGATTAAGTGTAGGGAGATCGAAAATGACCTAAAAATCATCCAATGACACAAACACACCTATTGGATGCACAAGATTGGTTAAAAACCCTAATTGGACAAGAATTAGTAGGGAGGACGAAAATGACCTAATTGTTCATCCAATGACACAAAAATACCTAATGGATGGACAAGATTGGTTAAAAACACTAATTGGACAAGATTAAGTGTAGGGAGGACGAAAATGACCTAAATGATCATCCAATGACACAAAACACCTATTGGATACACAAGATTGGTTAAAAACCCTAATTGGACAAGAATTAGCCTAGGGAGGCCGAAAATGACCTAAATGTTCATCCAATGACACAAAACACCTACTGGATGCACAAGATTGGTTAAAAACCCCAATTGGACAAGAATTAGCATAGGGAGGACGAAAATGACCTAATTGTTCATCCAATGACACAAAAATACCTAATGGATGGACATGATTGGTTAAAAACACTAATTGGACAAGATTAAGTGTAGGGAGGACGAAAATGACCTAAATGTTCATCCAATGACACAAAACACCTATTGGATGCACAAGATTGGTTAAAAACCCTAATTGGACAAGAATTAGCCTAGGGAGGATGAAAATGAGCTAAATGTTCATCCAATGACAAAAAACACCTATTGGATGCATAGGATTGGTTAAAAACCCTAATTGGACAAGAATTAGCCTAGGGAGGACGAAAATCACCTAATTGTTCATCCAATGACACAAAAACACCTATTGGATGCACAAGATTGGTTAGAAACCCTAATTGGACAAGATTAAGTGTAGGGAGGTCGAAAATGACATAAAAATCATCCAACGACACAAACACACCTATTGGATGCACAAGATTGGATAAAAACCCTAATTGGACATGAATAAGCCTATGGAGGTCGAAAATGACCTAATTGTTCATCCAATGATACAAACACAACTTATGGATGCACAAGATTGGTTAGAATCTCTAATTGGACAAGCATAAGCCTAGGGAAGATGAAAATGACCTAAATATTCATCCAATGACACAAAACACCTATTGGATGCACAGGATTGGTTAGAAACACTAATTGGACAAGATTAAGTTTAGAGAGGACGAAAATGACCTAATTGTGCATCCAATGACACAAAACACCTAATGGATGCACAAGATTGGTTAAAAACCCTAATTGGACAAGATTAAGTGTATGGAGGACGAAAATGACCTAAATGTTCATCCAATGACACAAAACACCTATTGGATGCACAAGATTGGTTAAAAACCCTAATTGGACAAGAATTAGCCTAGGGAGGACGAAAATGACCTAAATGTTCATCCAATGACACAAAACACCTATTTGATGCACAAGATTGGTTAAAAACCTTAATTGGACAACAATTAGCCTAGGGAGGACGAAAACGACCTAATTGTTCATCCAATGACACAAAAATTCCTATTGGATGCACAAGATTGGTTAGAAACCCTAATTGGACTAGATTAAGTGTAGGGAGATCGAAAATGACATAAAAATCTTCCAATGACACAAACACACCTATTGGATGCACAAGATTGGTTAGAAACTCTAATTGGAAAAGCATAAGCCTAGGGAAGATGAAAATGACCTAAATGTTCATCCAATGACACAAAACACCTATTGGATGCACAGGATTGGTTAGAAAACTAATTGGACAAGATTAAGTTTAGGGAGGACGAAAATGACCTAATTGTGCATCCAATGACACAAAACACCTATTTGATGCACAAGATTGGTTAAAAACCTTAATTGGACAACAATTAGCCTAGGGAGGACGAAAATGACCTAATTGTTCATCCAATGACACAAAAATTCCTATTGGATGCACAAGATTGGTTAGAAACCCTAATTGGACTAGATTAAGTGTAGGGAGATCGAAAATGACATAAAAATCTTCCAATGACACAAACACACCTATTGGATGCACAAGATCGGTTAGAAACTCTAATTGGAAAAGCATAAGCCTAGGGAAGATGAAAATGACCTAAATGTTCATCCAATGACACAAAACACCTATTGGATGCACAGGATTGGTTAGAAACACTAATTGGACAAGATTAAGTTTAGGGAGGACGAAAATGACCTAATTGTGCATCCAATGACACAAAACACCTAATGGATGCACAAGATTGGTTAAAAACCCTAATTGGACAAGCTTAAGTGTAGGGAGGATGAAAATGACCTCAATGTTCATCCAATGACACAAAACACCTATTGGATGCACAAGATTGGTTAAAAACCCTAATTGGACAAGAATTAGCCTAGGGAGGATGAAAATGACCTAAATGTTCATCCAATGACACAAAACACCTATTGGATGCACAGGATTGGTTAAAAACCCTAATTGGACAAGAATTAGCCTAGGGAGGACGAAAATGACCTAATTGTTCATCCAATGACACAAAAACACCTATTGGATGCACAAGATTGGTTAGAAACCCTAATTGGACAAGATTAAGTGTATGGAGGACGAAAATGACATAAATGTTCATCCAATGACACAAAACACCTATTGGATGCACAAGATTGGTTAAAAACCCTAATTGGACAAGAATTAGCCTAGGGAGGACGAAAATGACCTAAATGTTCATCCAATGACACAAAACACCTATTTGATGCACAAGATTGGTTAAAAACCTTAATCGGACAACAATTAGCCTAGGGAGGACGAAAATGACCTAATTGTTCATCCAATGATACAAAAACACCTATTGGATGCACAAGATTGGTTAGAAACCCTAATTGGACAAGATTAAGTGTAGGGAGGTCGAAAATGACATAAAAATCATCCAACGACACAAACACACCTAATGGATGCACAAGATTGGTTAAAAACCCTAATTGGACAAGAATTAAGTGTAGGGAGGTCGAAAATGACATAAAAATCATCCAATGACACAAAAACAACTAATGGATGCATAAGATTGGTTAAAAACCCTAATTGGACTACATTAAGTCTAGGGAGGACGAAAATGACCTAAATGTTCATCCAATGACACATAACACCTATTGGATGCACAAGATTGGTTAAAAACCCTAATTGGAAAAGATTAAGTGTAGGGAAAACGAAAATGACCTAAATGTTCATCCAATGACACAAAACACCTATTGGATGCACAAGATTAGTTAAAAACCCTAATTGGACAAGAATTAGCCTAGGGAGGACGAAAATGACCTAAATGTTCATCCAATGACACAAAACACCTATTGGATGCACAACATTGGTTAGAAACCCTAATTGGACAAGATTAAGTTTAGGGAGGACGAAAATTACCTAATTGTTCATCCAATGACACAAAACACCTATTGGATGCACAAGATTAGTTAAAAAACCCTAATTGCACTACATTAAGTGTAGGGAGGACGAAAATGACCTAAATGTTCATCCAATGATACAAAACACCTATTGGATGCACAAGATTTGTAAAAAACCCTAATTGGACAAGATTATGTGTAGGGAGGACGAAAATGACCTAAATGTTCATCCAATGACACAAAACACCTATTGGATGCACAAGATTGGTTAAAAACCCTAATTGGACAAGAATTAGCCTAGGGAGGACGAAAATGACCTAAATGTTCATCCAATGACACAAAAACACCTAATGGATGCACAAGATTGGTTAAAAACCCTAATTGGACAACATTAAGTGTAGGGAGGACGAAAATGACCTAAATGTTCATCCAATGACACAAAACACCTATTGGATGCACAAGATTTGTTAAAAACCCTAATTAGACAAGAATTAGCCTAGGGAGGACGAAAATGACCTAATTGTTCATCCAATGACACAAACACACCTATTGGATGCACAAGATTGGTTAGAAACCCTAATTGGACCAGAATAAGCCTAGGGAGGTCGAAATTGACCTAATTGTTCATCCAAAAACACAAACACAACAATTGGATGCACAAGATTGGTTAGAAACCCTAATTGGACAAGCATAAGCCTAGGGAAGATGAAAATGACCTAAATGTTCATCCAATGACACAAAACACCTATTGGATGCACAAGATTGGTTAGAAACACTAATTGGACAAGATTAAGTTTAGGGAGGAAGAAAATGACCTAATTGTGCATCCAATGACACAAAACACCTATTGGATGCACAAGATTTGTTAAAAACACTAATTGGACAAGATTAAGTGTAGGGAGGACGAAAATGACCTAAATGATCATCCAATGACACAAAACACCTATTGGATACACAAGATTGGTTAAAAACCCTAATTGGACAAGAATTAGCCTAGGGAGGACGAAAATGACCTAAATGTTCATCCAATGACACAAAACACCTACTGGATGCACAAGATTGGTTAAAAACCCCAATTGGACAAGAATTAGCATAGGGAGGACGAAAATGACCTAAATGTTCATCCAATGACACAAAACACCTATTGGATGCACAAGATTGGTTAAAAACCCTAATTGGACATGAATTAGCCTAGGTAGGACGAAAATGACCTAATTGTTCATCCAATGACACAAACACACCAATTGGATGCACAAGATTGGTTAGAAACCCTAATTGGACAAGAATAAGCCTAGGGAGGCCGAAAATGACCTAATTGTTCATCCAATGACACAAAACACCTACTGGATGCACAAGATTGGTTAAAAACCCTAATTGGACAAGATTAAGTGTAGGGAGGACGAAAATGACCTAAATGTTCATCCAATGACACAAAAACACCTAATGGATGCACAAGATTGGTTAAAAACCCTAATTGGAAAAGAATTAGCCTAGGGAGGACGAAAATGACCTATATGTTCATCCAATGACACAAAACACCTATTTGATGCACAAGATTGGTTAGAAACCCTAATTGGACAAGATTAAGTGCAGGGAGGTCGAAAATGACATAAAAATCATCCAACGACACAAACACACCTATTGGATGCACAAGATTGGTTAAAAACCCTAATTGGGCAAGATTAAGTGTAGGGAGGACGAAAATGACCTAAATGTTCATCCAATGACACAAAACACCTATTGGATGCACAAGATTGGTTAAAAACCCTAATTGGACAAGAATTAGCCTAGGGAGGACGAAAATGACCTAAATGTTCATCCAATGACACAAAACACCTATTTGATGCACAAGATTGGTTAAAAACCTTAATCGGACAACAATTAGCCTAGGGAGGACGAAAATGACCTAATTGTTCATCCAATGATACAAAAACACCTATTGGATGCACAAGATTGGTTAGAAACCCTAATTGGACAAGATTAAGTGTAGGGAGGTCGAAAATGACATAAAAATCATCCAACGAGACAAACACACCTAATGGATGCACAAGATTGGTTAAAAACCCTAATTGGACAAGAATTAAGTGTAGGGAGGTCGAAAATGACATAAAAATCATCCAATGACACAAAAACAACTAATGGATGCATAAGATTGGTTAAAAACCCTAATTGGACTACATTAAGTCTAGGGAGGACGAAAATGACCTAAATGTTCATCCAATGACACATAACACCTATTGGATGCACAAGATTGGTTAAAAACCCTAATTGGAAAAGATTAAGTGTAGGGAAAACGAAAATGACCTAAATGTTCATCCAATGACACAAAACACCTATTGGATGCACAAGATTAGTTAAAAACCCTAATTGGACAAGAATTAGCCTAGGGAGGACGAAAATGACCTAAATGTTCATCCAATGACACAAAACACCTATTGGATGCACAAGAATGGTTAAAAACCCTAATTGGACATGAATTAGCCTAGGGAGGACGAAAATGACCTAATTGTTCATCCAATGACACAAACACACCATTTGGATGCACAAGATTGGTTAGAAACCCTAATTGGACAAGAATAAGCCTAGGGAGGCCGAAAATGACCTAATTGTTCATCCAATGACACAAAACACCTACTGGATGCACAAGATTGGTTAAAAACCCTAATTGGACAAGATTAAGTGTAGGGAGGACGAAAATGACCTAAATGTTCATCCAATGACACAAAAACACCTAATGGATGCACAAGATTGGTTAAAAACCCTAATTGGAAAAGAATTAGCCTAGGGAGGACGAAAATGACCTATATGTTCATCCAATGACACAAAACACCTATTTGATGCACAAGATTGGTTAGAAACCCTAATTGGACAAGATTAAGTGTAGGGAGGTCGAAAATGACATAAAAATCATCCAACGACACAAACACACCTATTGGATGCACAAGATTGGTTAAAAACCCTAATTGGGCAAGATTAAGTGTAGGGAGGACGAAAATGACCTAAATGTTCATCCAATGACACAAAACACCTATTGGATGCACAAGATTGGTTAAAAACCCTAATTGGACAAGAATTAGCCTAGGGAGGACGAAAATGACCTAAATGTTCATCCAATGACACAAAACACCTATTTGATGCACAAGATTGGTTAAAAACCTTAATCGGACAACAATTAGCCTAGGGAGGACGAAAATGATCTAATTGTTCATCCAATGATACAAAAACACCTATTGGATGCACAAGATTGGTTAGAAACCCTAATTGGACAAGATTAAGTGTAGGGAGGTCGAAAATGACATAAAAATCATCCAACGACACAAACACACCTAATGGATGCACAAGATTGGTTAAAAACCCTAATTGGACAAGAATTAAGTGTAGGGAGGTCGAAAATGACATAAAAATCATCCAATGACACAAAAACAACTAATGGATGCATAAGATTGGTTAAAAACCCTAATTGGACTACATTAAGTCTAGGGAGGACGAAAATGACCTAAATGTTCATCCAATGACACATAACACCTATTGGATGCACAAGATTGGTTAAAAACCCTAATTGGAAAAGATTAAGTGTAGGGAAAACGAAAATGACCTAAATGTTCATCCAATGACACAAAACACCTATTGGATGCACAAGATTAGTTAAAAACCCTAATTGGACAAGAATTAGCCTAGGGAGGACGAAAATGACCTAAATGTTCATCCAATGACACAAAACACCAAATGGATGCACATGATTGTTTAAAAACCCTAATTGGACTACATTAAGTGTAGGGAGAACAAAAATGACCTAAATGTTCATCTAATGACACAAAAACACCTTATGGATGGACAAGATTGGTTTAAAACACTAATTGGACAAGATGAAGTGTTGGGAGGACGAAAATGACCTAAATGTTCATCCAATGACACAAAACACCTATTGGATGCACAAGATTGGTTAAAAACCCTAATTGGACATGAATTAGCCTAGGGAGGACGAAAATGACCTAATTGTTCATCCAATGACACAAACACACCAATTGGATGCACAAGATTGGTTAGAAACCCTAATTCGACAAGAATAAGCCTAGGGAGGTCGAAAATGACCTAATTGTTCATCCAATGACACAAAACACCTACTGGATGCACAATATTGGTTAAAAACCCTAAATGGACAAGATTAAGTGTAGGGAGGACGAAAATGACCTAAATGTTCATCCAATGACACAAAAACACCTAATGGATGCACAAGATTGGTTAAAAACCCTAATTGGAAAAGAATTAGCCTAGGGAGGACGAAAATGACCTATATGTTCATCCAACGACACAAAAACACCTAATGGATGCACAAGATTGGTTAAAAACCCTAATTGGACTACATTAAGTGTAGGGAGAACAAAAATGACCTAAATTTTCATCTAATGACACAAAAACACCTTATGGATGGACAAGATTGGTTTAAAACACTAATTGGACAAGATGAACTGTTGGGAGGACGAAAATGACCTAAATGTTCATCCAATGACACAAAACAACTATTGGATGCACAAGATTGGTTTGAAATCCTAATTGGACAAGATTAAGTTTACGGAGAACGAAAATGACCTAATTGTACATCCAATAACACAAAACACCTATTGGATGCACAAGATTGGTTAAAAACTCTAATTGGACAAGATTAAGCGTAGGGAGGACGAAAATGACCCAAATGTTCATCCAATGACACAAAACACCTATTGGATGCACAAGATTGGTTAAAAACCCTAATTGGACAAGAATTAGCCTAGGGAGGACGAAAATGACCCAAATGTTCATCCAATGACACAAAACAACTATTGGATGCACAAGATTGGCTAAAAACCCTAATTGGACAAGAATTAGCCTAGGGAGGACGAAAATAACCTAATTGTTCATCTAATGACACAAAAACACCTTATGGATGGACAAGATTGGTTTAAAACACTAATTGGACAAGATGAACTGTTGGGAGGACGAAAATGACCTAAATGTTCATCCAATGACACAAAACAACTATTGGATGCACAAGATTGGTTTGAAACCCTAATTGGACAAGATTAAGTTTACAGAGAACGAAAATGACCTAAATGTTCATCCAATGACACAAAACACCTATTGGATGCACAAGATTGGTTAAAAACCCTAATTGGACAAGAATTAGCCTAGGGAGGACGAAAATGACCTAAATGTTCATCCAATGACTCAAAAACACCTATTGGATGCACAAGATTGGTTAAAAACCCTAATTGGACCAGAATTAGCCTAGGGAGGACGAAAATGACCTAATTGTTCATCCAATGACACAAAAATACCTAATGGATGGACAAGATTGGTTAAAAACACTAATTGGACAAGATTAAGTGTAGGGAGGACGAAAATGACCTAAATGTTCATCCAATGACACAAAACACCTATTGGATGCACAAGATTGGTTAAAAACCCTAATTGGACATGAATTAGCCTAGGGAGGACGAAAATGACCTAATTGTTCATCCAATGACACAAACACACCAATTGGATGCACAAGATTGGTTAGAAACCCTAATTGGACAAGAATAAGCCTAGGGAGGCCGAAAATGACCTAATTGTTCATCCAATGACACAAAACACCTACTGGATGCACAAGATTGGTTAAAAACCCTAATTGGACAAGATTAAGTGTAGGGAGGACGAAAATGACCTAAATGTTCATCCAATGACACAAAAACACCTAATGGATGCACAAGATTGGTTAAAAACCCTAATTGGAAAAGAATTAGCCTAGGGAGGACGAAAATGACCTATATGTTCATCCAATGACACAAAACACCTATTTGATGCACAAGATTGGTTAGAAACCCTAATTGGACAAGATTAAGTGCAGGGAGGTCGAAAATGACATAAAAATCATCCAACGACACAAACACACCTATTGGATGCACAAGATTGGTTAAAAACCCTAATTGGGCAAGATTAAGTGTAGGGAGGACGAAAATGACCTAAATGTTCATCCAATGACACAAAACACCTATTGGATGCACAAGATTGGTTAAAAACCCTAATTGGACAAGAATTAGCCTAGGGAGGACGAAAATGACCTAAATGTTCATCCAATGACACAAAACACCTATTTGATGCACAAGATTGGTTAAAAACCTTAATCGGACAACAATTAGCCTAGGGAGGACGAAAATGACCTAATTGTTCATCCAATGATACAAAAACACCTATTGGATGCACAAGATTGGTTAGAAACCCTAATTGGACAAGATTAAGTGTAGGGAGGTCGAAAATGACATAAAAATCATCCAACGACACAAACACACCTAATGGATGCACAAGATTGGTTAAAAACCCTAATTGGACAAGAATTAAGTGTAGGGAGGTCGAAAATGACATAAAAATCATCCAATGACACAAAAACAACTAATGGATGCATAAGATTGGTTAAAAACCCTTATTGGACTACATTAAGTCTAGGGAGGACGAAAATGACCTAAATGTTCATCCAATGACACATAACACCTATTGGATGCACAAGATTGGTTAAAAACCCTAATTGGAAAAGATTAAGTGTAGGGAAAACGAAAATGACCTAAATGTTCATCCAATGACACAAAACACCTATTGGATGCACAAGATTAGTTAAAAACCCTAATTGGACAAGAATTAGCCTAGGGAGGACGAAAATGACCTAAATGTTCATCCAATGACACAAAACACCAAATGGATGCACATGATTGTTTAAAAACCCTAATTGGACTACATTAAGTGTAGGGAGAACAAAAATGACCTAAATGTTCATCTAATGACACAAAAACACCTTATGGATGGACAAGATTGGTTTAAAACACTAATTGGACACGATGAAGTGTTGGGAGGACGAAAATGACCTAAATGTTCATCCAATGACACAAAACACCTATTGGATGCACAAGATTGGTTAAAAACCCTAATTGGACATGAATTAGCCTAGGGAGGACGAAAATGACCTAATTGTTCATCCAATGACACAAACACACCAATTGGATGCACAAGATTGGTTAGAAACCCTAATTCGACAAGAATAAGCCTAGGGAGGTCGAAAATGACCTAATTGTTCATCCAATGACACAAAACACCTACTGGATGCACAATATTGGTTAAAAACCCTAAATGGACAAGATTAAGTGTAGGGAGGACGAAAATGACCTAAATGTTCATCCAATGACACAAAAACACCTAATGGATGCACAAGATTGGTTAAAAACCCTAATTGGAAAAGAATTAGCCTAGGGAGGACGAAAATGACCTATATGTTCATCCAACGACACAAAAACACCTAATGGATGCACAAGATTGGTTAAAAACCCTAATTGGACTACATTAAGTGTAGGGAGAACCAAAATGACCTAAATTTTCATCTAATGACACAAAAACACCTTATGGATGGACAAGATTGGTTTAAAACACTAATTGGACAAGATGAAGTGTTGGGAGGACGAAAATGACCTAAATGTTCATCCAATGACACAAAACACCTATTGGATGCACAAGTTTGGTTAAAAACCCTAATTGGACAAGAATTAGCCTAGGGAGGACGAAAATGACCTAAATGTTCATCCAATGACACAAAACACCTATTGGATGCACA
>JBBPBS010000604.1:806444-817108 GCA_037974835.1 Cicer judaicum | reverse complement strand
ATTGGACTACATTAAGTGTAGGGAGAACAAAAATGACCTAAATGTTCATCTAATGACACAAAAACACCTTATGGATGGACAAGATTGGTTTAAAACACTAATTGGACAAGATGAAGTGTTGGGAGGACGAAAATGACCTAATTGTTCATCCAATGACACAAACACACCAATTGGATGCACAAGATTGGTTAGAAACCCTAATTCGACAAGAATAAGCCTAGGGAGGTCGAAAATGACCTAATTGTTCATCCAATGACACAAAACACCTACTGGATGCACAAGATTGGTTAAAAACCCTAAATGGACAAGATTAAGTGTAGGGAGGACGAAAATGACCTAAATGTTCATCCAATGACACAAAAACACCTAATGGATGCACAAGATTGGTTAAAAACCCTAATTGGAAAAGAATTAGCCTAGGGAGGACGAAAATGACCTATATGTTCATCCAACGACACAAAAACACCTAATGGATGCACAAGATTGGTTAAAAACCCTAATTGGACTACATTAAGTGTAGGGAGAACAAAAATGACCTAAATTTTCATCTAATGACACAAAAACACCTTATGGATGGACAAGTTTGGTTTAAAACACTAATTGGACAAGATGAAGTGTTGGGAGGACGAAAATGACCTAAATGTTCATCCAATGACACAAAACAACTATTTGATGCACAAGATTGGTTTGAAATCCTAATTGGACAAGATTAAGTTTACGGAGACCGAAAATGACCTAATTGTACATCCAATAACACAAAACACCTATTGGATGCACAAGATTGGTTAAAAACTCTAATTGGACAAGATTAAGTGTAGGGAGGACGAAAATGACCCAAATGTTCATCCAATGACACAAAACACCTATTGGATGCACAAGATTGGTTAAAAACCCTAATTGGACAAGAATTAGCCTAGGGAGGACGAATATGACCCAAATGTTCATCCAATGACACAAAACACCTATTGGATGCACAAGATTGGCTAAAAACCCTAATTGGACAAGAATTAGCCTAGGGAGGACGAAAATAACCTAATTGTTCATCTAATGACACAAAAACACTTTATGGATGGACAAGATTGGTTTAAAACACTAATTGGACAAGATGAAGTGTTGGGAGGACGAAAATGACCTAAATGTTCATCCAATGACACAAAACAACTATTGGATGCACAAGATTGGTTTGAAACCCTAATTGGACAAGATTAAGTTTACGGAGAACGAAAATGACCTAAATGTTCATCCAATGACGCAAAACACCTATTGGATGCACAAGATTGGTTAAAAACCCTAATTGTACAAGAATTAGCCTAGGGAGGACGAAAATGACCTAAATGTTCATCCAACGACACAAATACACCTATTGGATGCACATGATTGGTTAAAAACCCTAATTGGACAAGAATTAGCCTAGGGAGGACGAAAATGACCTAAATGTTCATCCAATGACACAAAACAACTATTGGATGCACAAGATTGGTTTGAAACCCTAATTGGACAAGATTAAGTTTACGGAGAACGAAAATGACCTAAATGTTCATCCAATGACACAAAACACCTATTGGATGCACAAGATTAGTTAAAAACCCTAATTGGACAAGAATTAGCCTAGGGAGGACGAAAATAACCTAATTGTTCATCAAATGACACAAAAACACCTTATGGATGGACAAGATTGGTTTAAAACACTAATTGGACAAGATGAAGTGTTGGGAGGACGAAAATGACCTAAATGTTCATCCAATGACACAAAACAACTATTGGATGCACAAGATTGGTTTGAAACCCTAATTGGACAAGATTAAGTTTACGGAGAACGAAAATGACCTAAATGTTCATCCAATGACGCAAAACACCTATTGGATGCACAAGATTGGTTAAAAACCCTAATTGTACAAGAATTAGCCTAGGGAGGACGAAAATGACCTAAATGTTCATCCAATGACACAAAACACCAAATGGATGCACATGATTGTTTAAAAACCCTAATTGGACTACATTAAGTGTAGGGAGAACAAAAATGACCTAAATGTTCATCCAATGACACAAAACAACTATTGGATGCACAAGATTGGTTTGAAACCCTAATTGGACAAGATTAAGTTTACGGAGAACGAAAATGACCTAAATGTTCATCCAATGATAGAAAACACCTATTGGATGCACAAGATTGGTTAAAAACCCTAATTGGACAAGAATTAGCCTAGGGAGGACGAAAATGACCTAATTGTTCATCCAATGACACAAAAACACCTATTGGATGCACAAGATTGGTTAGAAACCCTAATTGGACAAGACTAAGTGTAGGGAGGTCGAAAATGACATGAAAATCATCCAACGACACAAACACACCTATTGGATGCACAAGATTGGTTAAAAACCCTAATTGGACAAGAATTAGCCTAATTGTTCATCCAATGACACAAAAACACCTAATGGATGCACAAGATTGGTTAAAAACCCTAATTGGACTACATTAAGTGTAGGGAGGACGAAAATGACCTAAATATTCATCCAATGACACAAAACACCTATTGGATGCACAAGATTTTTTAAAAACCCTAATTATACAAGAATTAGCCTAGGGAGGACGAAAATGACGTAAATGTTCATCCAATGACACAAAACACCTATTGGATGCACAAAATTTTTTAAAAACCCTAATTAGACAAGAATTAGCCTAGGGAGGATGAAAATGACCTAATTGTTCATCCAATGACACAAACGCACCTATTGGATGCACAAGATTGGTTACAAACCCTAATTGGACCAGACTAAGCCTAGGGAGGTCGAAAATGACCTAATTGTTCCTCCAATAACACAAACACAACTATTGGATGCACAAGATTGGTTAGAAATCCTAATTGGACAAGCATAAGCCTAGGGAAGATGAAAATGACCTAAATGTTCATCCAATGACACAAAACACCTATTAAATGCACAAGATTGGTTAAAAACGCTAATTGGACAAGAACTAGCCTAGGGAGGATGAAAATGACCTAATTGTTCATCCAATGACACAAAAACACCTATTGGATGCACAAGATTGGTTAGAAACCCTAATTGGACAAGATTAAGTGTAGGGAGGTCGAAAATGACATGAAAATCATCCAACGACACAAACACACCTATTGGATGCACAAGATTGGTTAAAAACCTTAATTGGACAAGAATTAGCCTAGGGAGGACGAAAATGGCCTAATTGTTCATCCAATGACACAAAAACACCTAATGGATGCACAAGATTGGTTAAAAACCCTAATTGGACTACATTAAGTGTAGGGAGGACGAAAATGACCTAAATGTTAATCCAATGACACAAAACACCTATTGGATGCACAAGATTTTTTAAAAACCCTAATTAGACAAGAATTAGCCTAGGGAGGACGAAAATGACCTAAATGTTCATCCAATGACACAAAACACCTATTGGATGCACAAGATTTTTTAAAAACCCTAATTAGACCAGAATTAGCCTAGGGAGGAAGATAATGACCTAATTGTTCATCCAATGACACAAACGCACCTATTGGATGCACAAGATTGGTTAGAAACCCTAATTGGACCAGAATTAGCCTAGGGAGGTCGAAAATGACCTAATTGTTCCTCCAATAACACAAACACAACTATTGGATGCACAAGATTGGTTAGAAACCCTAATTGGACAAGCATAAGCCTAGGGAAGATGAAAATGACCTAAATGTTTATCCAATGACACAAAACACCTATTGGATGCACAAGATTGGTTAGAAACACTAATTGGACAAGATTAAGTTTAGGGAGGACGAAAATGACCTAATTGTGCATCCAATGACACAAAACACATATTGGATGCACAAGATTGGCTAAAAACACTAATTGGACAAGATTAAGTGTAGGGAGGACGAAAATGACCTAAATGATCATCCAATGACACAAAACACCTATTGGATACACAAGATTGGTTAAAAACCCTAATTGGACAAGAATTAGCCTAGGGAGGACGAAAATGACCTAAATGTTCATCCAATGACACAAAACACCTACTGGATGCACAAGATTGGTTAAAAACCCCAATTGGACAAGAACTAGCCTAGGGAGGATGAAAATGACCTAATTGTTCATCCAATGACACAAAAACACCTATTGGATGCACAAGATTGGTTAGAAACCCTAATTGGACAAGATTAAGTGTAGGGAGGTCGAAAATGACATGAAAATCATCCAACGACACAAACACACCTATTGGATGCACAAGATTGGTTAAAAACCTTAATTGGACAAGAATTAGCCTAGGGAGGACGAAAATGGCCTAATTGTTCATCCAATGACACAAAAACACCTAATGGATGCACAAGATTGGTTAAAAACCCTAATTGGACTACATTAAGTGTAGGGAGGACGAAAATGACCTAAATGTTAATCCAATGACACAAAACACCTATTGGATGCACAAGATTTTTTAAAAACCCTAATTAGACAAGAATTAGCCTAGGGAGGACGAAAATGACCTAAATGTTCATCCAATGACACAAAACACCTATTGGATGCACAAGATTTTTTAAAAACCCTAATTAGACCAGAATTAGCCTAGGGAGGAAGATAATGACCTAATTGTTCATCCAATGACACAAACGCACCTATTGGATGCACAAGATTGGTTAGAAACCCTAATTGGACCAGAATTAGCCTAGGGAGGTCGAAAATGACCTAATTGTTCCTCCAATAACACAAACACAACTATTGGATGCACAAGATTGGTTAGAAACCCTAATTGGACAAGCATAAGCCTAGGGAAGATGAAAATGACCTAAATGTTTATCCAATGACACAAAACACCTTATGGATGCACAAGATTGGTTAGAAACACTAATTGGACAAGATTAAGTTTAGGGAGGACGAAAATGACCTAAATGTTCATCCAATGACACAAAAACACCTAATGGATGCACAAGATTGGTTAAAAACCCTAATTGGATAAGAATTAGCCTAGGGAGGACGAAAATGACCTAAATGTTGATCCAACGACACAAAAACACCTAATGGATGCACAAGTTTGGTTAAAAACCCTAATTGGACTATATTAAGTGTAGGGAGTACAAAAATGACCTAAATGTTCATCTATTGACACAAAAACACCTTATGGATGGACAAGATTGGTTTAAAACACTAATTGTGCAAGATTAAGTGTTGGGAGGACGGAAATGACCTAAATGTTTATCCAATGACACAAAACAACTATTGGATGAAGAAGATTGGTTTGAAACCCTAATTGGACAAGATTAAAGTTACGGAGAACGAAAATGACCTAATTGTTCACCCAATAACACAAAACACCTATTGGATGCACAAGATTGGTCAAAAACCCTAATTGGACAAGATTGGTCTAATTGGACAAGCATAAGCCTAGGGAAGATGAAAATGACCTAAATGTTCATCCAACGACACAAAACACCTATTGGATGCACAAGATTGGTTAGAAACACTAATTGGACAAGATTAAGTTTAGGGAGGACGAAAATGACCTAATTGTGCATCCAATGACACAAAACACCTATTGGATGCACAAGATTGGCTAAAAACACTAATTGGACAAGATTAAGTGTAGGGAGGACGAAAATGACCTAAATGATCATCCAATGACACAAAACACCTATTGGATACACAAGATTGGTTAAAAACCCTAATTGGACAAGAATTAGCCTAGGGAGGACGAAAATGACCTAAATGTTCATCCAATGACACAAAACACCTACTGGATGCACAAGATTGGTTAAAAACCCCAATTGGACAAGATTAAGTGTAGGGAGGACGAAAATGACCTAAATGTTCATCCAATGACACAAAAACACCTAATGGATGCACAAGATTGGTTAAAAACCCTAATTGGATAAGAATTAGCCTAGGGAGGACGAAAATGACCTAAATGTTCATCCAACGACACAAAAACACCTAATGGATGCACAAGATTGGTTAAAAACCCTAATTGGACTACATTAAGTGTAGGGAGAACAAAAATGACCTAAATGTTCATCTAATGACACAAAAACACCTTATGGATGGACAAGATTGGTTTAAAACACTAATTGGACAAGATTAAGTGTTGGGAGGACGAAAATGACCTAAGTGTTCATCCAATGACACAAAACAACTATTGGATGAAGAAGATTGGTTTGAAAACCTAATTGGACAAGATTAAAGTTACGGAGAACGAAAATGACCTAATTGTTCATCCAATAACACAAAACACCTATTGGATGCACAAGATTGGTCAAAAACCCTAATTGGACAAGATTGGTCTAATTGGACAAGCATAAGCCTAGGGAAGATGAAAATGACCTAAATGTTCATCCAATGACACAAAACACCTATTGGATGCACAAGATTGGTTAGAAACCCTAATTGGACAAGATTAAGTTTAGGGGGGACGAAAATGACCTAAATGTTCATCCAATGACACAAAACACCTACTGGATGCACAAGATTGGTTAAAAACCCCAATTGGACAAGAATTAGCATAGGGAGGATGAAAATGACCTATATGTTCATCCAATGACACAAAAATACCTAATGGATGGACAAGATTGGTTAAAAACACTAATTGGACAAGATTAAGTGTAGGGAGGACGAAAATGACCTAAATGTTCATCCAATGACACAAAACACCTATTGGATGCACAAGATTGGTTAAAAACCCTAATTGGACATGAATTAGCGTAGGGAGGACGAAAATGACCTAATTGTTCATCCAATGACACAAACACACCAATTGGATGCACAAGATTGGTTAGAAACCCTAATTGGACAAGAATAAGCCTAGGGAGGCCGAAAATGACCTAATTGTTCATCCAATGACACAAAACACCTACTGGATGCACAAGATTGGTTAAAAACCCTAATTGGACAAGATTAAGTGTAGGGAGGACGAAAATGACCTAAATGTTCATCCAATGACACAAAAACACCTAATGGATTAACAAGATTGGTTAAAAACCCTAATTGGATAAGAATTAGCCTAGGGAGGACGAAAATGACCTAAATGTTCATCCAACGACACAAAAACACCTAATGGATGCACAAGATTGGTTAAAAACCCTAATTGGACTACATTAAGTGTAGGGAGAACAAAAATGACCTAAATGTTCATCTAATGACACAAAAACACCTTATGGATGGACAAGATTGGTTTAAAACACTAATTGGACAAGATTAAGTGTTGGGAGGACGAAAATGACCTAAATGTTCATCCAATGACACAAAACAACTATTGGATGAAGAAGATTGGTTTGAAAACCTAATTGGACAAGATTAAAGTTACGGAGAACGAAAATGACCTAATTGTTCATCCAATAACACAAAACACCTATTGGATGCACAAGATTGGTCAAAAACCCTAATTGGACAAGATTGGTCTAATTGGACAAGAATAAGCCTAGGGAAGATGAAAATGACCTAAATGTTCATCCAATGACACAAAACACCTATTGGATGCTCAAGATTGGTTAAAAACCCTAATTGGACAAGAATTAGCCTAGGGAGGACGAAAATGACCTAAATGTTCATCGAATGACACAAAACACCTATTGGATGCACAAGATTGGTTAAAAACCCTAATTGGCCAGAATTACCCTAGGGAGGACGAAAACGACCTAATTGTTCATCCAATGACTCAAACACACCAATTGGATGCACAAGATTGGTTAGAAACCCTAATTGGACAAGATTAAGTGTAGGGAGGACGAAAATGACCTAAATGTTCATCCAATGACACAAAACACCTAATGGATGCACAAGATTGGTTAAAAACCCTAATTGGACAAGAATTAGCCTAGGGAGGACGAAAATGACCTAAATGTTCATCCAATGACACAAAACACCTATTGGATGCACAAGATTGGTTAAAAACCCTAATTGGACAAGAATTAGCCTAGGGAGGACGAAAAACACCTAATTGTTCGTCCAATGACACAAACACAACTATTGGATGCACAAGATTGGTTAGAAACTCTAATTGGACAAGCATAAGCCTAGGGATGACGAAAATGACCTAAATGTACATCCAATGACACAAAACACCTATTGGATGCAAAAGATTGGTTAGAAACACTAATTGGACAAGATTAAGTTTAGGGAGGACGAAAATGACCTAACTGTTCATCCAATGACACAAAACACCTATTGGATGCACAAGACTAGTTAAAAACTCTATTTGGTCAAGATTAAGTGTAGGGAGGACGAAAATGACCTAAATGTTCATCCAATGACACAAAACACCTATTGGATGCACAAGATTGGTTAAAAACCCTATTTGGACAAGAATTAGCCTAGGGAGGACGAAAATGACCTAAATGTTCATCCAGTGACACAAAAACACCTAATGGATGCACAAGATTGGTTAGAAACCCTAATTGGACAAGAATTAGCCTAGGGAGGACGAAAATGACCTAAATGTTCATCCAATGACACAAAAACACCTAATGGATGCACAAGATTGGCTAAAAACACTAATTGGACAAGATTAAGTGTAGGGAGGACGAAAATGACCTAAATGATCATCCAATGACACAAAACACCTATTGGATACACAAGATTGGTTAAAAACCCTAATTGGACAAGAATAAGCCTAGGGAGGACGAAAATGACCTAAATGTTCATCCAATGACACAAAACACCTACTGGATGCACAAGATTGGTTAAAAACCCCAATTGGACAAGAATTAGCATAGGGAGGACGAAAATGACCTAATTGTTCATCCAATGACACAAAAATACCTAATGGATGGACAAGATTGGTTAAAAACACTAATTGGACAAGATTAAGTGTAGGGAGGACGAAAATGACCTAAATGTTCATCCAATGACACAAAACACCTATTGGATGCACAAGATTGGTTAAAAACCCTAATTGGACAAGAATTAGCCTAGGGAGGACGAAAATAACCTAATTGTTCATCTAATGACACAAAAACACCTTATGGATGGACAAGATTGGTTTAAAACACTAATTGGACAAGATGAAGTGTTGGGAGGACGAAAATGACCTAAATGTTCATCCAATGACACAAAACAACTATTGGATGCACAAGATTGGTTTGAAACCCTAATTGGACAAGATTAAGTTTACGGAGAACGAAAATGACCTAAATGTTCATCCAATGACACAAAACACCTATTGGATGCACAAGATTGGTTAAAAACCCTAATTGGACAAGAATTAGCCTAGGGAGGACGAAAATGACCTAAATGTTCATCCAATGACACAAAACTCCTATTGGATGCACAAGATTGGTTAAAAACCCTAATTGGACAAGAATTAGCCTAGGGAGGACGAAAATGACCTAAATGTTCATCCAATGACACAAAACACCTATTGGATGCACAAGATTGGTTAAAAACCCTAATTGGATATGAATTAGCCTAGGGAGGACGAAAATGACCTAATTGTTCATCCAATGACACAAACACACCAATTGGATGCACAAGATTAGTTAGAAACCCTAATTGGACAAGAATAAGCCTAGGGAGGCCGAAAATGACCTAATTGTTCATCCAATGACACAAAACACCTACTGGATGCACAAGATTGGTTAAAAACCCTAATTGGAGAAGATTAAGTGTAGGGAGGACGAAAATGACCTAAATGTTCATCCAATGACACAAAAACACCTAATGGATGCACAAGATTGGTTAAAAACCCTAATTGGACAAGAATTAGCCTAGGGAGGACGAAAATGACCTAAATGTTCATCCAACGACACAAAAACACCTAATGGATGCACAAGATTGGTTAAAAACCCTAATTGGACTACATTAAGTGTAGGGATAACAAAAATGACCTAAATGTTCATCTAATGACACAAAAACACCTTATGGATGGACAAGATTGGTTTAAAACACTAATTGGACAAGATTAAGTGTTGGGAGGACGAAAATGACCTAAATCTTCATCGAATGACACAAAACAACTATTGGATGCACAAGATTGGTTTGAAACCATAATTGGACAAGATTAAGTTTACGGAGAACGAAAATGACCTAATTGTTCATCCAATAACACAAAACACCTATTGGATGCACAAGATTGGTCAAAAACCCTAATTCGACAAGATTGGTCTAATTGGACAAGCATAAGCCTAGGGAAGATGAAAATGACCTAAATGTTCATCCAATGACACAAAAGACCTATTGTATGCACAAGATTGGTTAAAAACCCTAATTGGACAAGAATTAGCCTAGGGAGGACGAAAATGACCTAAATGTTCATCCAACGACACAAAAACACCTAATGGATGCACAAGATTGGTTAAAAACCCTAATTGGACTACATTAAGTGTAGGGAGAACAAAAATGACCTAAATGTTCATCTAATGACACAAAAACACCTTATGGATGGACAAGATTGGTTTAAAACACTAATTGGACAAGATTAAGTGTTGGGAGGACGAAAATGACCTAAATGTTCATCCAATGACACAAAACAACTATTGGATGAAGAAGATTGGTTTGAAAACCTAATTGGACAAGATTAAAGTTACGGAGAACGAAAATGACCTAATTGTTCATCCAATAACACAAAACACCTATTGGATGCACAAGATTGGTCAAAAACCCTAATTGGACAAGATTGGTCTAATTGGACAAGCATAAGCCTAGGGAAGATGAAAATGACCTAAATGTTCATCCAA
>JBBPBS010000604.1:764749-803567 GCA_037974835.1 Cicer judaicum | reverse complement strand
TGGATGCACATATTTGGTTAAAAACCCTAATTGGACAAGAATTAGCCTAGGGAGTACGAAAATGACCTAAATGTTCATCCAATGACACAAAACACCTATTTGATGCACAAGATTGGTTAAAAACCTTAATTGGACAAGAATTAGCCTAGGGAGGACGAAAATGACCTAATTGTTCATCCGATGACACAAAAATACCTATTGGATGCACCAGATTGGTTAGAAACCCTAATTGGAAAAGATTAAGTGTAGGGAGATCGAAAATGACATAAAAATTATCCAATGACACAAACACACCTATTGGATGCACAAGATTGGTTAAAAACCCTAATTGGACAAGAATTAGCCTAGAGAGGACGAAAATGACCTAAATGTTCATCTAGTGACACAAAACACCAAATGGATGCACATGATTGGTTAAAAACCCTTATTGGACTACATTAAGTGTAAGGAGGACGAAAATGACCTAAATGTTCATCCAATGACACAAAACACCTTTTGGATGCACAAGATTGGTTAAAAACCCTAATTGGATATGAATTAGCCTAGGGAGGACGAAAATGACCTAATTGTTCATCCAATGACACAAACACACCAATTGGATGCACAAGATTAGTTAGAAACCCTAATTGGACAAGAATAAGCCTAGGGAGGCCGAAAATGACCTAATTGTTCATCCAATGACACAAAACACCTACTGGATGCACAAGATTGGTTAAAAACCCTAATTGGAGAAGATTAAGTGTAGGGTGGACGAAAATGACGTAAATGTTCATCCAATGACACAAAAACACCTAATGGATGCACAAGATTGGTTAAAAACCCTAATTGGACAAGAATTAGCCTAGGGAGGACGAAAATGACCTAAATGTTCATCCAACGACACAAAAACACCTAATGGATGCACAAGATTGGTTAAAAACCCTAATTGGAGAAGATTAAGTGTAGGGTGGACGAAAATGACCTAAATGTTCATCCAATGACACAAAAACACCTAATGGATGCACAAGATTGGTTAAAAACCCTAATTGGACAAGAATTAGCCTAGGGAGGACGAAAATGACCTAAATGTTCATCCAACGACACAAAAACACCTAATGGATGCACAAGATTGGTTAAAAACCCTAATTGGACTACATTAAGTGTAGGGATAACAAAAATGACCTAAATGTTCATCTAATGACACAAAAACACCTTATGGATGGACAAGATTGGTTTAAAACACTAATTGGACAAGATTAAGTGTTGGGAGGACGAAAATGACCTAAATGTTCATCGAATGACACAAAACAACTATTGGATGCACAAGATTGGTTTGAAACCATAATTGGACAAGATTAAGTTTACGGAGAACGAAAATGACCTAATTGTTCATCCAATAACACAAAACACCTATTGGATGCACAAGATTGGTCAAAAACCCTAATTCGACAAGATTGGTCTAATTGGACAAGCATAAGCCTAGGGAAGATGAAAATGACCTAAATGTTCATCCAATGACACAAAAGACCTATTGTATGCACAAGATTGGTTAAAAACCCTAATTGGACAAGAATTAGCCTAGGGAGGACGAAAATGACCTAAATGTTCATCCAACGACACAAAAACACCTAATGGATGCACAAGATTGGTTAAAAACCCTAATTGGACTACATTAAGTGTAGGGAGAACAAAAATGACCTAAATGTTCATCTAATGACACAAAAACACCTTATGGATGGACAAGATTGGTTTAAAACACTAATTGGACAAGATTAAGTGTTGGGAGGACGAAAATGACCTAAATGTTCATCCAATGAGACAAAACAACTATTGGATGCACAAGATTGATTTGAAACCCTAATTGGACAAGATTAAGTTTTCGGAGAACGAAAATGACCTAAATGTTCATCCAATGACACAAAACACCTATTGGATGCACAAGATTGGTTAAAAACCCTAATTGGACAAGAATTAGCCTAGGGAGGACGAAAATGACCTAAATGTTCATCCAATGACACAAAACACCTACTAAATGCACAAGATTGGTTAAAAACCCCAATTGGACAAGAATTAGCATAGGGAGGACGAAAATGACCTAATTGTTCATCCAATGACACAAAAATACCTAATGGATGGACAAGATTGGTTAAAAACACTAATTGGACAAGATTAAGTGTAGGGAGGACGAAAATGACCTAAATGTTCATCCAATGACACAAAAACACCTAATTGATGCACAAGATTGGTTAAAAACCCTAATTGGAGTACATTAAGTCTAGGGAGGACGAAAATAACCTAATTGTTCATCCAATGACACAAAACACCTATTGGATGCACAAGATTGGTTAAAAACCCTAATTGGACAAGAATTAGCCTAGGGAGGACGAAAATGACCTAAATGTTCATCCAATGACACAAAACACCTATTGGATGCACAAGATTGGTTAAAAACCCTAATTGGATATGAATTAGCCTAGGGAGGACGAAAATGACCTAATTGTTCATCCAATGACACAAACACACCAATTGGATGCACAAGATTAGTTAGAAACCCTAATTGGACAAGAATAAGCCTAGGGAGGCCGAAAATGACCTAATTGTTCATCCAATGACACAAAACACCTACTGGATGCACAAGATTGGTTAAAAACCCTAATTGGAGAAGATTAAGTGTAGGGAGGACGAAAATGACCTAAATGTTCATCCAATGACACAAAAACACCTAATGGATGCACAAGATTGGTTAAAAACCCTAATTGGACAAGAATTAGCCTAGGGAGGACGAAAATGACCTAAATGTTCATCCAACGACACAAAAACACCTAATGGATGCACAAGATTGGTTAAAAACCCTAATTGGACTACATTAAGTGTAGGGATAACAAAAATGACCTAAATGTTCATCTAATGACACAAAAACACCTTATGGATGGACAAGATTGGTTTAAAACACTAATTGGACAAGATTAAGTGTTGGGAGGACGAAAATGACCTAAATCTTCATCGAATGACACAAAACAACTATTGGATGCACAAGATTGGTTTGAAACCATAATTGGACAAGATTAAGTTTACGGAGAACGAAAATGACCTAATTGTTCATCCAATAACACAAAACACCTATTGGATGCACAAGATTGGTCAAAAACCCTAATTCGACAAGATTGGTCTAATTGGACAAGCATAAGCCTAGGGAAGATGAAAATGACCTAAATGTTCATCCAATGACACAAAAGACCTATTGTATGCACAAGATTGGTTAAAAACCCTAATTGGACAAGAATTAGCCTAGGGAGGACGAAAATGACCTAAATGTTCATCCAACGACACAAAAACACCTAATGGATGCACAAGATTGGTTAAAAACCCTAATTGGACTACATTAAGTGTAGGGAGAACAAAAATGACCTAAATGTTCATCTAATGACACAAAAACACCTTATGGATGGACAAGATTGGTTTAAAACACTAATTGGACAAGATTAAGTGTTGGGAGGACGAAAATGACCTAAATGTTCATCCAATGAGACAAAACAACTATTGGATGCACAAGATTGATTTGAAACCCTAATTGGACAAGATTAAGTTTTCGGAGAACGAAAATGACCTAAATGTTCATCCAATGACACAAAACACCTATTGGATGCACAAGATTGGTTAAAAACCCTAATTGGACAAGAATTAGCCTAGGGAGGACGAAAATGACCTAAATGTTCATGCAATGACACAAAACACCTATTGGATGCATATATTTGGTTAAAAACCCTAATTGGACAAGAATTAGCCTAGGGAGGACGAAAATGACCTAAATGTTCATCCAATGACACAAAACACCTATTTGATGCACAAGATTGGTTAAAAACCTTAGTTGGACAAGAATTAGCCTAGGGAGGACGAAAATGACCTAATTGTTCATCCGATGACACAAAAATACCTGTTGGATGCACAAGATTGGTTAGAAACCCTAATTGGACAAGATTAAGTGTAGGGAGATCGAAAATGACATAAAAATCATCCAATGACACAAACACACCTATTGGATGCACAAGATTGGTTAAAAACCCTAATTGGACAAGAATTAGCCTAGGGACGACGAAAATGACCTAAATGTTCATCCAATGACACAAAACACCTACTAAATGCACAAGATTGGTTAAAAACCCCAATTGGACAAGAATTAGTAGGGAGGACGAAAATGACCTAATTGTTCATCCAATGACACAAAAATACCTAATGGATGGACAAGATTGGTTAAAAACACTAATTGGACAAGATTAAGTGTAGGGAGGATGAAAATGACCTAAATGATCATCCAATGACACAAAACACCTATTGGATACACAAGATTGGTTAAAAACCCTAATTGGACAAGAATTAGCCTAGGGAGGACGAAAATGACCTAAATGTTCATCCAATGACACAAAACACCTATTGGATGCACAAGATTGGTTAGAAACCCTAATTGGACCAGAATAAGCCTAGGGAGGTCGAAAATGACCATATTGTTCATCCAATAATACAAACACAATTATTGGATGCACAAGATTGGTTAGAAACCCTAATTGGACAACCATAAACCTAGGGAAGATGAAAATGACCTAAATGTTCATCCAATGACACAAAACACCTATTGGATGCACAAGATCGGTTAAAAACCCCAATTGGACAAGAGTTAGCCTAGGGAGGACGAAAATGACCTAATTGTTCATCCAATGACACAAAAATACCTAATGGATGCACAAGATTGGTTAAAAACCTTAATTGGACTACATTAAGTGTAGGGAGGACGAAAATGACCTAATTGTTCATCCAATGACACAAAAACACCTAATGGATGCTCAAGATTGGTTAAAAACCCTAATTGGACTACATTAAGTGTAGGGAGGACGAAAATGACCTAAATGTTCATCCAATGACACAAAAACACCTAATTGATGCACAAGATTGGTTAAAAACCCTAATTGGAGTACATTAAGTCTAGGGAGGACGAAAATAACCTAATTGTTCATCCAATGACACAAAACACCTATTGGATGCACAAGATTGGTTAAAAACCCTAATTGGACAAGAATTAGCCTAGGGAGGACGAAAATGACCTAAATGTTCATCCAATGACACAAAACACCTATTGGATGGACAAGATCGGTTAGAAACCCCAATTGGACAATTGTTAGCCTAGGGAGGACGAAAATGACCTAATTGTTCATCCAATGACACAAAAATACCTAATGGATGCACAAGATTGGTTAAAAACCTTAATTGGACTACATTAAGTGTAGGGAGGACGAAAATGACCTAATTGTTCATCCAATGACACAAAAACACCTAATGGATGCTCAAGATTGGTTAAAAACCCTAATTGGACTACATTAAGTGTTGGGAGGACGAAAATGACCTAAATGTTCATCCAATGACACAAAACAACTATTGTATGCACAAGATTGGTTTGAAACCCTAATTGGACAAGATTAAGTTTACGGAGAACGAAAATGACCTAAATGTTCATCCAATGACACAAAACACCTATTGGATGCACAAGGTTGGTTAAAAACCCTAATTGGACAAGAATTAGCCTAGGGAGGACGAAAATGACCTAAATGTTCATCCAATGACACAAAAGACCTATTGGATGCACATATTTGGTTAAAAACCCTAATTGGACAAGAATTAGCCTAGGGAGTACGAAAATGACCTAAATGTTCATCCAATGACACAAAACACCTATTTGATGCACAAGATTGGTTAAAAACCTTAATTGGACAAGAATTAGCCTAGGGAGTACGAAAATGACCTAATTGTTCATCCGATGATACAAAAATACCTATTGGATGCACAAGATTGGTTAGAAACCCTAATTGGACAAGATTAAGTGTAGGGAGATCGAAAATGACATAAAAATCATCCAATGACACAAACACACCTATTGGATGCACAAGATTGGTTAAAAACCCTAATTGGACTACATTAAGTGTAGGGAGAACAAAAATGACCTAAATGTTCATCTAATGACACAAAAACACCTTATGGATGGACAAGATTGGTTTAAAACACTAATTGGACAAGATTAAGTGTTGGGAGGACGAAAATGACCTAAATGTTCATCCAATGAGACAAAACAACTATTGGATGCACAAGATTGATTTGAAACCCTAATTGGACAAGATTAAGTTTTCGGAGAACGAAAATGACCTAAATGTTCATCCAATGACACAAAACACCTATTGGATGCACAAGATTGGTTAAAAACCCTAATTGGACAAGAATTAGCCTAGGGAGGACGAAAATGACCTAAATGTTCATGCAATGACACAAAACACCTATTGGATGCATATATTTGGTTAAAAACCCTAATTGGACAAGAATTAGCCTAGGGAGGACGAAAATGACCTAAATGTTCATCCAATGACACAAAACACCTATTTGATGCACAAGATTGGTTAAAAACCTTAATTGGACAAGAATTAGCCTAGGGAGGACGAAAATGACCTAATTGTTCATCCGATGACACAAAAATACCTGTTGGATGCACAAGATTGGTTAGAAACCCTAATTGGACAAGATTAAGTGTAGGGAGATCGAAAATGACATAAAAATCATCCAATGACACAAACACACCTATTGGATGCACAAGATTGGTTAAAAACCCTAATTGGACAAGAATTAGCCTAGGGACGACGAAAATGACCTAAATGTTCATCCAATGACACAAAACACCTACTAAATGCACAAGATTGGTTAAAAACCCCAATTGGACAAGAATTAGTAGGGAGGACGAAAATGACCTAATTGTTCATCCAATGACACAAAAATACCTAATGGATGGACAAGATTGGTTAAAAACACTAATTGGACAAGATTAAGTGTAGGGAGGATGAAAATGACCTAAATGATCATCCAATGACACAAAACACCTATTGGATACACAAGATTGGTTAAAAACCCTAATTGGACAAGAATTAGCCTAGGGAGGACGAAAATGACCTAAATGTTCATCCAATGACACAAAACACCTATTGGATGCACAAGATTGGTTAGAAACCCTAATTGGACCAAAATAAGCCTAGGGAGGTCGAAAATGACCATATTGTTCATCCAATAATACAAACACAACTATTGGATGCACAAGATTGGTTAGAAACCCTAATTGGACAACCATAAACCTAGGGAAGATGAAAATGACCTAAATGTTCATCCAATGACACAAAACTCCTATTGGATGCACAAGATCGGTTAAAAACCCCAATTGGACAAGAGTTAGCCTAGGGAGGACGAAAATGACCTAATTGTTCATCCAATGACACAAAAATACCTAATGGATGCACAAGATTGGTTAAAAACCTTAATTGGACTACATTAACTGTATGGAGGACGAAAATGACCTAATTGTTCATCCAATGACACAAAAACACCTAATGGATGCTCAAGATTGGTTAAAAACCCTAATTGGACTACATTAAGTGTAGGGAGGACGAAAATGACCTAAATGTTCATCCAATGACACAAAAACACCTAATTGATGCACAAGATTGGTTAAAAACCCTAATTGGAGTACATTAAGTCTAGGGAGGACGAAAATAACCTAATTGTTCATCCAATGACACAAAACACCTATTGGATGCACAAGATTGGTTAAAAACCCTAATTGGACAAGAATTAGCCTAGGGAGGACGAAAATGACCTAAATGTTCATGCAATGACACCAAACACCTATTGGATGGACAAGATCGGTTAGAAACCCCAATTGGACAATTGTTAGCCTAGGGAGGACGAAAATGACCTAATTGTTCATCCAATGACACAAAAATACCTAATGGATGCACAAGATTGGTTAAAAACCTTAATTGGACTACATTAAGTGTAGGGAGGACGAAAATGACCTAATTGTTCATCCAATGACACAAAAACACCTAATGGATGCTCAAGATTGGTTAAAAACCCTAATTGGACTACATTAAGTTTTGGGAGGACGAAAATGACCTAAATGTTCATCCAATGACACAAAACAACTATTGTATGCACAAGATTGGTTTGAAACCCTAATTGGACAAGATTAAGTTTACGGAGAACGAAAATGACCTAAATGTTCATCCAATGACACAAAACACCTATTGGATGCACAAGGTTGGTTAAAAACCCTAATTGGACAAGAATTAGCCTAGGGAGGACGAAAATGACCTAAATGTTCATCCAATGACACAAAAGACCTATTGGATGCACATATTTGGTTAAAAACCCTAATTGGACAAGAATTAGCCTAGGGAGTACGAAAATGACCTAAATGTTCATCCAATGACACAAAACACCTATTTGATGCACAAGATTGGTTAAAAACCTTAATTGGACAAGAATTAGCCTAGGGAGGACGAAAATGACCTAATTGTTCATCCGATGATACAAAAATACCTATTGGATGCACAAGATTGGTTAGAAACCCTAATTGGACAAGATTAAGTGTAGGGAGATCGAAAATGACATAAAAATCATCCAATGACACAAACACACCTATTGGATGCACAAGATTGGTTAAAAACCCTAATTGGACAAGAATTAGCCTAGGGAGGACGAAAATGACCTAAATGTTCATCCAATGACACAAAACACCTACTAAATGCACAAGATTGGTTAAAAACCCCAATTGGACAAGAATTAGCATAGGGAGGACGAAAATGACCTAATTGTTCATCCAATGACACAAAAATACCTAATGGATGGACAAGATTGGTTAAAAACACTAATTGGACAAGATTAAGTGTAGGGAGGACGAAAATGACCTAAATGTTCATCCAATGACACAAAAACACCTAATTTATGCACAAGATTGGTTAAAAACCCTAATTGAAGTACATTAAGTCTAGGGAGGACGAAAATAACCTAATTGTTCATCCAATGACACAAAACACCTATTGGATGCACAAGATTGGTTAAAAACCCTAATTGGACAAGAATTAGCCTAGGGAGGACGAAAATGACCTAATTGTTCATCCAATGACACAAACACACCTATTGGATCCACAAGATTAGTTAGAAACCCTAATTGGACAAGAATAAGCCTAGGGAGGTCGAAAATGACCTAAATGTACATCCAATGACACAAAACACCTATTGGATGCACAAGATTGGTTAGAAACACTAATTGGACAAGATTAAGTTTAGGGAGGACGAAAATGACCTAACTGTTCATCCAATGACACAAAACACCTATTGGATGCACAAGACTGGTTAAAAACCCTATTTGGTCAAGATTAAGTGTAGGGAGGACGAAAATGACCTAAATGTTCATCCAATGACACAAAACACCTATTGGATGCACAAGATTGGTTAAAAACCCTATTTGGACAAGAATTAGCCTAGGGAGGACGAAAATGACCTAAATGTTCATCCAGTGACACAAAAACTCCTAATGGATGCACAAGAGTGGTTAGAAACCCTAATTGGACAAGAATTAGCCTAGGGAGGACGAAAATGACCTAAATGTTCATCCAATGACACAAAAACACCTAATGTATGCACAAGATTGGTTAAAAACCCTAATTGGACAAGAATTAGCCTAGGGAGGACGAAAATGACCTAAATGTTCATCCAAAGACACAAAACACCTATTGGATGCACAAGTTTGGTTAAAAACCCTAATTGGACAAGAATTAGCCTAGGGAGGACGAAAATGACCTAAATGTTCATCCAATGACACAAAACACCTATTTGATGCACAAGATTGGTTAAAAACCTTAATTGGACAAGAATTAGCCTAGGGAGGACGAAAATGACCTAATTGTTCATTTGATGACACAAAAATACCTATTGGATGCACAAGATTGGTTAAAAAACCCTAATTGGACAAGATTAAGAGTAGGGAGATCGAAAATGACATAAAAATCATCCAATGACACAAACACACCTATTGGATGCACAAGATTGGTTAAAAACCCTAATTGGACAAGAATTAGCCTAGGGAGGACGAAAATGACCTAAATGTTCATCCAATGACACAAAACACCTATTGGATGCACATATTTGGTTAAAAACCCTAATTGGACAAGAATTAGCCTAGGGAGGACGAAAATGACCTAAATGTTCATCCAATGACACAAAACACTTATTTGATGCACAAGATTGGTTAAAAACCTTAATTGGACAAGAATTAGCTTAGGGAGGACGAAAAAGACCTAATTGTTCATCCAATGACACAAAAATACCTATTGGATACACAAGATTGGTTAGAAACCCTAATTGGACAAGATTAAGTGTAGGGAGATCGAAAATGACATAAAAATCATCCAATGACACAAACACACCTATTGGATGCACAAGATTGGTTAAAAACCCTAATTGGACAAGAATTAGCCTAGGGAGGACGAAAATGACCTAAATGTTCATCCAATGACACAAAACACCTATTGGATGCACATATTTGGTTAAAAACCCTAATTGGACAAGAATTAGCCTAGGGAGGACGAAAATGACCTAAATGTTCATCCAATGACACAAAACACTTATTTGATGCACAAGATTGGTTAAAAACCTTAATTGGACAAGAATTAGCTTAGGGAGGACGAAAAAGACCTAATTGTTCATCCAATGACACAAAAATACCTATTGGATACACAAGATTGGTTAGAAACCCTAATTGGACAAGATTAAGTGTAGGGAGATCGAAAATGACATAAAAATCATCCAATGACACAAACACACCTATTGGATGCACAAGATTGGTTAAAAACCCTAATTGGACAAGAATTAGCCTAGGGAGGACGAAAATGACCTAAATGTTCATCCAATGACACAAAACACCTATTGGATGCACATATTTGGTTAAAAACCCTAATTGGACAAGAATTAGCCTAGGGAGTACGAAAATGACCTAAATGTTCATCCAATGACACAAAACACCTATTTGATGCACAAGATTGGTTAAAAACCTTTATTGGACAAGAATTAGCCTAGGGAGGACGAAAATGACCTAATTGTTCATCCGATGACACAAACACACCTATTGGATGCACAAGATTGGTTAAAAACCCTAATTGGACAAGAATTAGCCTAGGGAGGACGAAAATGACCTAAATGTTCATCTAGTGACACAAAACACCAAATGGATGCACATGATTGGTTAAAAACCCTAATTGGACTACATTAAGTGTAAGGAGGACGAAAATGACCTAAATGTTCATCCAATGACACAAAACACCTACTGGATGCACAAGATTGGTTAAAAACCCTAATTGGAGGAGATTAAGTGTAGGGAGGACGAAAATGACCTAAATGTTCACCCAATGACACAAAAACACCTAATGGATGCACAAGATTGGTTAAAAACCCTAATTGGACAAGAATTAGCCTAGGGAGGACGAAAATGACCTAAATGTTCATCCAACGACACAAAAACACCTAATGGATGCACAAGATTGGTTAAAAACCCTAATTGGACTACATTAAGTGTAGGGATAACAAAAATGACCTAAATGTTCATCTAATGACACAAAAACACCTTATGGATGGACAAGATTGGGTTAAAACACTAATTGGACAAGATTAAGTGTTGGGAGGACGAAAATGACCTAAATGTTCATCGAATGACACAAAACAACTATTGGATGCACAAGATTGGTTTGAAACCATAATTGGACAAGATTAAGTTTACGGAGAACGAAAATGACCTAATTGTTCATCCAATAACACAAAACACCTATTGGATGCACAAGATTGGTCAAAAACCCTAATTCGACAAGATTGGTCTAATTGGACAAGCATAAGCCTAGGGAAGATGAAAATGACCTAAATGTTCATCCAATGACACAAAAGACCTATTGTATGCACAAGATTGGTTAAAAACCCTAATTGGACAAGAATTAGCCTAGGGAGGACGAAAATGACCTAAATGTTCATCCAACGACACAAAAACACCTAATGGATGCACAAGATTGGTTAAAAACCCTAATTGGACTACATTAAGTGTAGGGAGAACAAAAATGACCTAAATGTTCATCTAATGACACAAAAACACCTTATGGATGGACAAGATTGGTTTAAAACACTAATTGGACAAGATTAAGTGTTGGGAGGACGAAAATGACCTAAATGTTCATCCAATGAGACAAAACAACTATTGGATGCACAAGATTGATTTGAAACCCTAATTGGACAAGATTAAGTTTTCGGAGAACGAAAATGACCTAAATGTTCATCCAATGACACAAAACACCTATTGGATGCACAAGATTGGTTAAAAACCCTAATTGGACAAGAATTAGCCTAGGGAGGACGAAAATGACCTAAATGTTCATGCAATGACACAAAACACCTATTGGATGCATATATTTGGTTAAAAACCCTAATTGGACAAGAATTAGCCTAGGGAGGACGAAAATGACCTAAATGTTCATCCAATGACACAAAACACCTATTTGATGCACAAGATTGGTTAAAAACCTTAGTTGGACAAGAATTAGCCTAGGGAGGACGAAAATGACCTAATTGTTCATCCGATGACACAAAAATACCTGTTGGATGCACAAGATTGGTTAGAAACCCTAATTGGACAAGATTAAGTGTAGGGAGATCGAAAATGACATAAAAATCATCCAATGACACAAACACACCTATTGGATGCACAAGATTGGTTAAAAACCCTAATTGGACAAGAATTAGCCTAGGGACGACGAAAATGACCTAAATGTTCATCCAATGACACAAAACACCTACTAAATGCACAAGATTGGTTAAAAACCCCAATTGGACAAGAATTAGTAGGGAGGACGAAAATGACCTAATTGTTCATCCAATGACACAAAAATACCTAATGGATGGACAAGATTGGTTAAAAACACTAATTGGACAAGATTAAGTGTAGGGAGGATGAAAATGACCTAAATGATCATCCAATGACACAAAACACCTATTGGATACACAAGATTGGTTAAAAACCCTAATTGGACAAGAATTAGCCTAGGGAGGACGAAAATGACCTAAATGTTCATCCAATGACACAAAACACCTATTGGATGCACAAGATTGGTTAGAAACCCTAATTGGACCAGAATAAGCCTAGGGAGGTCGAAAATGACCATATTGTTCATCCAATAACACAAACACAACTATTGGATGCACAAGATTGGTTAGAAACCCTAATTGGACAACCATAAACCTAGGGAAGATGAAAATGACCTAAATGTTCATCCAATGACACAAAACACCTATTGGATGCACAAGATCGGTTAAAAACCCCAATTGGACAAGAGTTAGCCTAGGGAGGACGAAAATGACCTAATTGTTCATCCAATGACACAAAAATACCTAATGGATGCACAAGATTGGTTAAAAACCTTAATTGGCTACATTAAGTGTAGGGAGGACGAAAATGACCTAATTGTTCATCCAATGACACAAAAACACCTAATGGATGCTCAAGATTGGTTAAAAACCCTAATTGGACTACATTAAGTGTTGGGAGGACGAAAATGACCTAAATGTTCATCCAATGACACAAAACAACTATTGGATGCACAAGATTGGTTTGAAACCCTAATTGGACAAGATTAAGTTTACGGAGAACGAAAATGACCTAAATGTTCATCCAATGACACAAAACACCTATTGGATGCACAAGATTGGTTAAAAACCCTAATTGGACAAGAATTAGCCTAGGGAGGACGAAAATGACCTAAATGTTCATCCAATGACACAAAACACCTACTAAATGCACAAGATTGGTTAAAAACCCCAATTGGACAAGAATTAGCATAGGGAGGATGAAAATGACCTAATTGTTCATCCAATGACACAAAAATACCTAATGGATGGACAAGATTGGTTAAAAACCCTAATTGGAGTACATTAAGTCTAGGGAGGACGAAAATAACCTAATTGTTCATCCAATGACACAAAACACCTATTGGATGCACAAGATTGGTTAAAAACCCTAATTGGACAAGAATTAGCCTAGGGAGGACGAAAAACACCTAATTGTTCATCCAATGACACAAACACAACTATTGGATGCACAAGATTGGTTAGAAACCCTAATTGGACAAGCATAAGCCTAGGGATGACAAAAATGACCTAAATGTACATCCAATGACACAAAACACCTATTGGATGCACAAGATTGGTTAGAAACACTAATTGGACAAGATTAAGTTTAGGGAGGACGAAAATGACCTAACTGTTCATCCAATGACACAAAACACCTATTGGATGCACAAGACTGGTTAAAAACTCTATTTGGTCAAGATTAAGTGTAGGGAGGACGAAAATGACCTAAATGTTCATCCAATGACACAAAACACCTATTGGATGCACAAGATTGATTAAAAACCCTATTTGGACAAGAATTAGCCTAGGGAGGACGAAAATGACCTAAATGTTCATCCAGTGACACAAAAACACCTAATGGATGCACAAGATTGGTTAGAAACCCTAATTGGACAAGAATTAGCCTTGGGAGGACGAAACTGACTTAAATGTTCATCCAATGACACAAAAACACCTAATGGATGCACAAGATTGGCTAAAAACACTAATTGGACAAGATTAAGTGTAGGGAGGACGAAAATGACCTAAATGATCATCCAATGACACAAAACACCTATTGGATACACAAGATTGGTTAAAAACCCTAATTGGACAAGAATTAGCCTAGGGAGGACGAAAATGACCTAAATGTTCATCCAATGACACAAAACACCTACTGGATGCACAAGATTGGTTAAAAACCCCAATTGGACAAGAATTAGCATAGGGAGGACGAAAATGACCTAATTGTTCATCCAATGACACAAAAATACCTAATGGATGGACAAGATTGGTTAAAAACACTAATTGGACAAGATTAAGTGTAGGGAGGACGAAAATGACCTAAATATTCATCCAATGACACAAAAACACCTAATTGATGCACAAGATTGGTTAAAAACCCTAATTGGAGTACATTAAGTCTAGGGAGGACGAAAATAACCTAATTGTTCATCCAATGACACAAAACACCTATTGGATGCACAAGATTGGTTAAAAACTCTAATTGGACAAGAATTAGCCTAAGGAAGACGAAAATCACCTAATTGTTCATCCAATGACACAAACACACCTATTGGATGCACAAGATTGGTTAGAAACCCTAATTGGACAAGAATAAGCCTAGGGAGGTCGAAAATGACCTAATTGTTCATCCAATGACACAAACACAACTATTGGATGCACAAGATTGGTTAGAAACGCTAATTGGACTAGCATAAGCCTAGGGAAGATGAAAATGGCTTAAATGTTCATCCAATGACACACAACACCTATTGGATGCACAAGATTGGTTAGAAACACTAATTGGACAAGATTAAGTTTAGGGAGGACGAAAATGACCTAATTGTTCATCCAATGACACAAAACACCTATTGGATGCAACAGACTGGTTAAAAACCCTATTTGGTCAAGATTAAGTGTAGGGAGGACGAAAATGACCTAAATGTTCATCCAATGACACAAAACACCTATTGGATGCACAAGATTGGTTAAAAACCCTATTTGGACAAGAATTAGCCTAGGGAGGACGAAAATGACCTAAATGTTCATCCAGTGACACAAAAACTCCTAATGGATGCACAAGAGTGGTTAGAAACCCTAATTGGACAAGAATTAGCCTAGGGAGGACGAAAATGACCTAAATGTTCATCCAATGACACAAAAACACCTAATGTATGCACAAGATTGGTTAAAAACCCTAATTGGACAAGAATTAGCCTAGGGACGACGAAAATGACCTAAATGTTCATCCAAAGACACAAAACACCTATTGGATGCACAAGTTTGGTTAAAAACCCTAATTGGACAAGAATTAGCCTAGGGAGGACGAAAATGACCTAAATGTTCATCCAATGACACAAAACACCTATTTGATGCACAAGATTGGTTAAAAACCTTAATTGGACAAGAATTAGCCTAGGGAGGACGAAAATGACCTAATTGTTCATTTGATGACACAAAAATACCTATTGGATGCACAAGATTGGTTAGAAACCCTAATTGGACAAGATTAAGAGTAGGGAGATCGAAAATGACATAAAAATCATCCAATGACACAAACACACCTATTGGATGCACAAGATTGGTTAAAAACCCTAATTGGACAAGAATTAGCCTAGGGAGGACGAAAAAGACCTAAATGTTCATCCAGTGACACAAAACACCAAATGGATGCACATGATTGGTTAAAAACCCTAATTGGACTACATTAAGTGTAAGGAGGACGAAAATGACCTAAATGTTCATCCAATGACACAAAACACCTATTGGATGCACAAGATTGGTTAAAAACCCTAATTGGATATGAATTAGTCTAGGGAGGACGAAAATGACCTAATTGTTCATCCAATGACACAAACACACCAATTGGATGCACAAGATTAGTTAGAAACCCTAATTGGACAAGAATAAGCCTAGGGGGGCCGAAAATGACCTAATTGTTCATCCAATGACACAAAACACCTACTGGATGCACAAGATTGGTTAAAAACCCTAATTGGACAAGAATTAGCCTAGGGAGGACGAAAATGACCTAAATGTTCATCCAACGACACAAAAACACCTAATGGATGCACAAGATTGGTTAAGAACCCCAATTGGACTACATTAAGTGTAGGGAGAACAAAAATGACCTAAATGTTCATCTAATGACACAAAAACACCTTATGGATGGACAAGATTGGTTTAAAACACTAATTGGACAAGATTAAGTGTTGGGAGGACGAAAATGACCTAAATGTTCATCGAATGACACAAAACAACTATTGGATGCACAAGATTGGTTTGAAACCCTAATTGGACAAGATTAAGTTTACGGAGAACGAAAATGACCTAATTGTTCATCCAATAACACAAAACACCTATTGCATGCACAAGATTGGTCAAAAACCCTAATTCGACAAGATTGGTCTAATTGGACAAGCATAAGCCTAAGGAAGATGAAAATGACCTAAATGTTCATCCAATGACACAAAAGACCTATTGTATGCACAAGATTGGTTAAAAACCCTAATTGGACAAGAATTAGCCTAGGGAGGACGAAAATGACCTAAATGTTCATCCAACGACACAAAAACACCTAATGGATGCACAAGATTGGTTAAAAACCCTAATTGGACTACATTAAGTGTAGGGAGAACAAAAATGACCTAAATGTTCATCTAATGACACAAAAACACCTTATGGATGGACAAGATTGGTTTAAAACACTAATTGGACAAGATTAAGTGTTGGGAGGACGAAAATGACCTAAATGTTCATCCAATGACACAAAACAACTATTGGATGCACAAGATTGGTTTGAAACCCTAATTGGACAAGATTAAGTTTTCGGAGAACGAAAATGACCTAAATGTTCATCCAATGACACAAAACACCTATTGGATGCACAAGATTGGTTAAAAACCCTAATTGGACAAGAATTAGCCTAGGGAGGACGAAAATGACCTAAATGTTCATCCAATGACACAAAACACCTATTGGATGCACATATTTGGTTAAAAACCCTAATTGGACAAGAATTAGCCTAGGGAGGACGAAAATGACCTAAATGTTCATCCAATGACACAAAACACTTATTTGATGCACAAGATTGGTTAAAAACCTTAATTGGACAAGAATTAGCTTAGGGAGGACGAAAAAGACCTAATTGTTCATCCAATGACACAAAAATACCTATTGGATACACAAGATTGGTTAGAAACCCTAATTGGACAAGATTAAGTGTAGGGAGATCGAAAATGACATAAAAATCATCCAATGACACAAACACACCTATTGGATGCACAAGATTGGTTAAAAACCCTAATTGGACAAGAATTAGCCTAGGGAGGACGAAAATGACCTAAATGTTCATCCAGTGACACAAAACACCAAATGGATGCACATGATTGGTTGAAAACCGTAATTGGACTACATTAAGTGTAAGGAGGACGAAAATGACCTAAATGTTCATCCAATGACACAAAACACCTATTGGATGCACAAGATTGGTTAAAAACCCTAATTGGACAAGAATTAGCCTAGGGAGGACGAAAATGACTTAATTGTTCATGCAATGACACAAACACACCTATTGGATGCACAAGATTGGTTAGAAACCCTAATTGGACAAGAATAAGCCTAGGGAGGTCGAAAATGACCTAATTGTTCATACAATGACACAAACACAACTATTGGATGCACAAGATTGGTTAGAAACGCTAATTGGACTAGCATAAGCCTAGGGAAGATGAAAATGGCTTAAATGTTCATCCAATGACACACAACACCTATTGGATGCACAAGATTGGTTAGAAACACTAATTGGACAAGATTAAGTTTAGGGAGGACGAAAATGACCTAATTGTTAATCCAACGACACAAAACACCTATTGGATGCACAAGAATGGTTAAAAACCCTAATTGGTCAAGATTAAGTGTAGGGAGGACGAAAATTACCTAAATGTTCATCCAATGACACAAAAACACCTAATGGATGCACAAGATTGGTTAAAAACCCTAATTGGACTACATTAAGTGTAGAGAGGACGAAAATGACCTAAATGTTCATCCAATGACACAAAACACCTATTGGATGCACAAGATTGGTTAAAAACCTTAATTGGACAAGAATTAGCCTAGGGAGGACGAAAATGACCTAATTGTTCATCCAATGACACAAACACACCAATTGGATGCACAAGATTGTTTAGAAACCCTAATTGGACCAGAATAAGTCTAGGGAGGTCGAAAATGACCTAATTGTTAATCCAATAACACAAACACAACTATTGGATGCACAAGATTGGTTAGAAACTCTAATTGGACAAGCATAAGCCTAAGGAAGATGAAAATGACCTAAATGTTCATCCAATGCCACAAAACACCTATTGGATGCACATGATTGGTTAGAAACACTAATTGGACAAGATTAAGTTTAGGGAGGACGAAAATGACCTAATTGTGCATCCAATGACACAAAACACCTATTGGATGCACAAGATTGGCTAAAAACACTAATTGGACAAGATTAAGTGTAGGGAGGACGAAAATGACCTAAATGATCATCCAATGACACAAAACACCTATTGGATGCACAAGATTGGTTAAAAACCCTAATTGGACAAGAATTAGCCTAGGGAGGACGAAAATGACCTAAATGTTCATCCAATGACACAAAACACCTACTGGATGCACAAGATTGGTTAAAAACCCCAATTGGATAAGAATTAGCATAGGGAGGACGAAAATGACCTAATTGTTCATCCAATGACACAAAAATACCTAATGGATGGACAAGATTGGTTAAAAACACTAATTGGACAAGATTAAGTGTAGGGAGGACGAAAATGACCTAAATGTTCATCCAATGACACAAAAACACCTAATTGTTGCACAAGATTGGTTAAAAACCCTAATTGGAGTACATTAAGTCTAGGGAGGACGAAAATAACCTAATTGTTCATCCAATGACACAAAACACCTATTGGATGCACAAGATTGGTTAAAAACCCTAATTGGACAAGAATTAGCCTAGGGAGGACGAAAATGACCTAATTGTTCATCCAATGACACAAACACACCTATTGGATCCACAAGATTGGTTAGAAACCCTAATTGGACAAGAATAAGCCTAGGGAGGTCGAAAATGACCTAATTGTTCATCCAATGACACAAACACAACTATTGGATGCACAAGATTGGTTAGAAACCCTAATTGGACAAACATAAGCCTAGGGATGATGAAAATGACCTAAATGTACATCCAATGACACAAAACACCTATTGGATGCGCAAGATTGGTTAGAAAAACTAATTGGACAAGATTAAGTTTAGGGAGGACGAAAATGACCTAACTGTTCATCCAATGACACAAAACACCTATTGGATGCACAAGACTGGTTAAAAACCCTAATTGGTCAAGATTAAGTGTAGGGAGGACGAAAATGACCTAAATGTTCATCAAATGACACAAAACACCTATTGGATGCACAAGAATAGTTAAAAACCCTATTTGGACAAGAATTAGCCTAGGGAGGATGAAAATGACCTAAATGTTCATCCAGTGACACAAAAACACCTAATGGATGCACAAGATTGGTTAGAAACCCTAATTGGACAAGAATTAGCCTAGGGAGGACGAAAATGACCTAAATGTTCATCCAATGACACAAAAACAACTAATGGATGCACAAGATTGGCTAAAAACACTAATTGGACAAGATTAAGAGTAGGGAGGACGAAAATGACCTAAATGATCATCCAATGACACAAAACACCTATTGGATACACAAGATTGGTTAAAAACCCTAATTGGACAAGAATTAGCCTAGGGAGGACGAAAATGACCTAAATGTTCATCCAATGACACAAAACACCTATTGGATGCACAAGATTGGTTAGAAACCCTAATTGGACCAGAATAAGCCTAGGGAGGTCAAAAATGACCATATTGTTCATCCAATAACACAAACACAACTATTGGATGCACACGATTGGTTAGAAACCCTAATTGGACAACCATAAACCTAGGGAAGATGAAAATGACCTAAATGTTCATCCAATGACACAAAACACCTATTGGATGCACAAGATCAGTTAAAAACCCCAATTGGACAAGAGTTAGCCTAGGGAGGACGAAAATGACCTAATTGTTAATCCAATGACACAAAAATACCTAATGGATGCACAAGATTGGTTAAAAACCTTAATTGGACAAGATTAAGTGTAGGGAGGACGAAAATGACCTAATTGTTCATCCAATGACACAAAAACACCTAATGGATGCTCAAGATTGGTTAAAAACCCTAATTGGACTACATTAAGTGTTGGGAGGACGAAAATGACCTAAATGTTCATCCAATGACACAAAACAACTATTGGATGCACAAGATTGGTTTGAAACCCTAATTGGACAAGATTAAGTTTATGGAGAACGAAAATGACCTAAATGTTCATCCAATGACACAAAACACCTATTGGATGCACAAGATTGGTTAAAAACCCTAATTGGACAAGAATTAGCCTAGGGAGGACGAAAATGACCTAAATGTTCATCAATTGACACAAAACACCTATTGGATGCACAAGTTTGGTTAAAAACCCTAATTGGACAAGAATTAGCCTAGGGAGGACGAAAATGACCTAAATGTTCATCCAATGACACAAAACACCTATTTGATGCACAAGATTGGTTAAAAACCCTAATTGGACAAAATTAAGTGTAGGGAGGACGAAAATGACCTACATGTTAATCCAATGAAACAAAAACACCTAATGGATGCACAAGATTGGTTAAAATCCCTAATTGGACAAGAATTAGCCTAGGGAGGACGAAAATGACCTATATGTTCATCCAATGACACAAAAACACCTAATGGATGCACAAGATTGGTTAAAAACCCTAATTGGACTACATTAAGTGTAGAGAGGACGAAAATGACCTAAATGTTCATCCAATGACACAAAACACCTATTGGATGCACAAGATTGGTTAAAAACCTTAATTGGACAAGAATTAGCCTAGGGAGGACGAAAATGACCTAATTGTTCATCCAATGACACAAACACACCAATTGGATGCACAAGATTGGTTAGAAACCCTAATTGGACCAGAATAATTCTAGGGAGGTCGAAAATGACCTAATTGTTCATCCAATAACACAAACACAACTATTGGATGCACAAGATTGGTTAGAAACTCTAATTGGACAAGCATAAGCCTAGGGAAGATGAAAATGACCTAAATGTTCATCCATTGCCACAAAACACCTATTGGATGCACATGATTGGTTAGAAACACTAATTGGACAAGATTAAGTTTAGGGAGGACGAAAATGACCTAATTGTGCATCCAATGACACAAAACACCTATTGGATGCACAAGATTGGCTAAAAACACTAATTGGACAAGATTAAGTGTAGGGAGGACGAAAATGACCTAAATGATCATCCAATGACACAAAACACCTATTGGATGCACAAGATTGGTTAAAAACCCTAATTGGACAAGAATTAGCCTAGGGAGGACAAAAATGACCTAAATGTTCATCCAATGACACAAAACACCTACTGGATACAAAAGATTGGTTAAAAACCCCAATTGGACAAGAATTAGCATAGGGAGGACGAAAATGACCTAATTGTTCATCCAATGACACAAAAATACCTAATGGATGGACAAGATTGGTTAAAAACACTAATTGGACAAGATTAAGTGTAGGGAGGACGAAAATGACCTAAATGTTCATCCAATGACACAAAAACACCTAATTCATGCACAAGTATGGTTAAAAACCCTAATTGGAGTACATTAAGTCTAGGGAGGACGAAAATAACCTAATTGTTCATCCAATGACACAAAACACCTATTGGATGCACAAGATTGGTTAAAAACTCTAATTGGACAAGAATTAGCCTAAGGAAGACGAAAATGACCTAATTGTTCATCCAATGACACAAACACACCTATTGGATGCACAAGATTGGTTAGAAACCCTAATTAGACAAGAATAAGCCTAGGGAGGTCGAAAATGACCTAATTGTTCATCCAATGACACAAACACAACTATTGGATGCATAAGATTGGTTAGAAACCCTAATTGGACAAACATAAGCCTAGGGATGATGAAAATGACCTAAATGTACATCCAATGACACAAAACACCTATTGGATGCACAAGATTGGTTAGAAACACTAATTGGACAAGATTAAGTTTAGGGAGGACGAAAATGACCTAACTGTTCATCCAATGACACAAAACACCTATTGGATGCACAAGACTGGTTAAAAACCCTAATTGGTCAAGATTAAGTGTAGGGAGGACGAAAATGACCTAAATGTTCATCCAATGACACAAAACACCTATTGGATGCACAAGATTGGTTAAAAACCCTATTTGGACAAGAATTAGCCTAGGGAGGACGAAAATGACCTAAATGTTCATCCAGTGACACAAAAACACCTAATGGATGCACAAGATTGGTTAGAAACCCTAATTGGACAAGAATTAGCCTAGGGAGGACGAAAATGACCTAAATGTTCATCCAATGACACAAAAACACCTAATGGATGCATAAGATTGGCTAAAATCACTAATTGGACAAGATTAAGAGTAGGGAGGACGAAAATGACCTAAATGATCATCCAATGACACAAAACACCTATTGGATACACAAGATTGGTTAAAAACCCTATTTGGACAAGAATTAGCCTAGGGAGGACGAAAATGACCTAAATGTTCATCCAGTGACACAAAAACACCTAATGGATGCACAAGATTGGTTAGAAACCCTAATTGGACAAGAATTAGCCTAGGGAGGACGAAAATGACCTAAATGTTCATCCAATGACACAAAAACACCTAATGGATGCACAAGATTGGCTAAAAACACTAATTGGACAAGATTAAGTGTAGGGAGGACGAAAATGACCTAAATGATCATCCAATGACACAAAACACCTATTGGATACACAAGATTGGTTAAAAACCCTAATTGGACAAGAATTAGCCTAGAGAGGACGAAAATGACCTAAATGTTCATCCAATAACACAAAACACCTATTGGATGCACAAGATCGGTTAAAAACCCCAATTGGACAAGAGTTAGCCTAGGGAGGACGAAAATGACCTAATTGTTCATCCAATGACACATAAATACCTAATGGATGCACAACATTGGTTAAAAACCTTAATTGGACTACATTAAGTGTAGGGAGGACGAAAATGACCTAATTGTTCATCCAATGACACAAAAACACCTAATGGATGCTCAAGATTGGTTAAAAACCTTAATTGGACTACATTAAGTGTTGGGAGGACGAAAATGACCTAAATGTTAATCCAATGACACAAAACAACTATTGGATGCACAAGATTGGTTTGAAACCCTAATTGGACAAGATTAAAGTTACGGAGAACGAAAATGACCTAATTGTTCATCCAATAACACAAAACACCTATTGGATGCACAAGATTGGTCAAAAACCCTAATTGGACAAGATTGGTCTAATTGGACAAGAATAAGCCTAGGGAAGATGAAAATGACCTAAATGTTCATCCAATGACACAAAACACCTATTGGATGCACAAGATTGGTTAAAAACCCTAATTGGACAAGAATAAGCCTAGGGAGGACGAAAATGACCTAAATGTTCATCCAATGACACAAAACACCTATTGGATGCACAACATTGGTTAGAAACCCTAATTGGACAAGATTAAGTTTAGGGAGGACGAAAATGACCTAATTGTTCGTCCAATGATACAAAACACCTATTGGATGCACAAGATTGGTTAAAAACCCTAATTGGACAAGATTAAGTGTAGGGAGGACGAAAATGACCTAAATGTTCATCCAATGACACAAAACACCTATTGGATGCACAAGATTGGTTAAAAACCGTAATTGGACAAGAATTAGCCTAGGGAGGACGAATGACCTAATTGTTCATCCAATGACACAAACACACCTATTGGATGCACAAGATTGGTTAGAAACCCTAATTGGACAAGAATAAGCCTAGGGAGGTCGAAAATGACCTAATTGTTCATCCAATGACACAAACACAACTATTGGATGCCCAAGATTGGTTAGAAACCCTAATTGGACAAGCATAAGCCTAGGGAGGATGAAAATGAGCTAAATGTTCATCCAATGACACAAAACACCTATTGGATGCACAAGATTGGTTACAAACCATAATTGGACAAGAATTAGCCTAGGGAGGTCGAAAATGACCTAAATGTTCATCCGATGACACAAAACACCTAATGGATGCACAAGATTGGTTAAAAACACTAATTGGACTACATTAAGTGTAAGGAGGACGAAAATGACCTAAATGTTCATCCAATGACACAAAACACCTATTGGATGCACAAGATTGGTTAAAAACCCTAATTGGACAAGTTTTAGCCTAGGGAGGACGAAAATGACCTAATTGTCCATCCAATGACACAAACACACCAATTGGATGCACAAGATTGGTTAGAAACCCTAATTGGACAAGAATAAGCCTAGGGAGGTCGAAAATGACCTAATTGTTCATCCAATGACACAAACACAACTATTGGATGCACAAGATTGGTTAGAAACCCTAATTGGACAAGAATTAGCCTAGGGAGGACGAAAATGACCTAAATGTTCATCCAATGACACAAAAACACCTAATGGATGCACAAGATTGGTTAAAAACCCTAATTGGACTACATTAAGTGTAGAGAGGACGAAAATGACCTAAATGTTCATCCAATGACACAAAACACCTATTGGATGCACAAGATTGGTTAAAAACCCTAATTGGACAAGAATTAGCCTAGGGAGGACGAAAATGACCTAAATGTTCATCCAATGACACAAAACACCTATTTGATGCACAAGATTGGTTAAAAACCTTAATTGGACAAGAATTAGCCTAGGGAGGACGAAAATGACCTAATTGTTCATTTGATGACACAAAAATACCTATTGGATGCACAAGATTGGTTAGAAACCCTAATTGGACAAGATTAAGTGTAGGGAGATCGAAAATGACATAAAAATCATCCAATGACACAAACACACCTATTGGATGCACAAGATTGGTAAAAAACCCTAATTGGACAAGAATTAGCCTAGGGAGGACGAAAAAGACCTAAATGTTCATCTAGTGACACAAAACACCAAATGGATGCACATGATTGGTTAAAAACCCTAATTGGACTAGATTAAGTGTAAGGAGGACGAAAATGACCTAAATGTTCATCCAATGACACAAAACACCTATTGGATGCACAAGATTGGTTAAAAACCCTAATTGGATATGAATTAGCCTAGGGAGGACGAAAATGACCTAATTGTTCATCCAATGACACAAACACACCAATTGGATGCACAAGATTAGTTAGAAACCCTAATTGGACAAGAATAAGCCTAGGGAGGCCGAAAATGACCTAATTGTTCATCCAATGACACAAAACACCTACTGGATGCACAAGATTGGTTAAAAACCCTAATTGGAGAAGATTAAGTGTAGGGAGGACGAAAATGACCTAAATGTTCATCCAATGACACAAAAACACCTAATGGATGCACAAGATTGGTTAAAAACCCTAATTGGACAAGAATTAGCCTAGGGAGGACGAAAATGACCTAAATGTTCATCCAACGACACAAAAACACCTAATGGATGCACAAGATTGGTTAAAAACCCTAATTGGACTACATTAAGTGTAGGGATAACAAAAATGACCTAAATGTTCATCTAATGACACAAAAACACCTTATGGATGGACAAGATTGGTTTAAAACACTAATTGGACAAGATTAAGTGTTGGGAGGACGAAAATGACCTAAATCTTCATCGAATGACACAAAACAACTATTGGATGCACAAGATTGGTTTGAAACCATAATTGGACAAGATTAAGTTTACGGAGAACGAAAATGACCTAATTGTTCATCCAATAACACAAAACACCTATTGGATGCACAAGATTGGTCAAAAACCCTAATTCGACAAGATTGGTCTAATTGGACAAGCATAAGCCTAGGGAAGATGAAAATGACCTAAATGTTCATCCAATGACACAAAAGACCTATTGTATGCACAAGATTGGTTAAAAACCCTAATTGGACAAGAATTAGCCTAGGGAGGACGAAAATGACCTAAATGTTCATCCAACGACACAAAAACACCTAATGGATGCACAAGATTGGTTAAAAACCCTAATTGGACTACATTAAGTGTAGGGAGAACAAAAATGACCTAAATGTTCATCTAATGACACAAAAACACCTTATGGATGGACAAGATTGGTTTAAAACACTAATTGGACAAGATTAAGTGTTGGGAGGACGAAAATGACCTAAATGTTCATCCAATGACACAAAACAACTATTGGATGAAGAAGATTGGTTTGAAAACCTAATTGGACAAGATTAAAGTTACGGAGAACGAAAATGACCTAATTGTTCATCCAATAACACAAAACACCTATTGGATGCACAAGATTGGTCAAAAACCCTAATTGGACAAGATTGGTCTAATTGGACAAGAATAAGCCTAGGGAAGATGAAAATGACCTAAATGTTCATCCAATGACACAAAACACCTATTGGATGCTCAAGATTGGTTAAAAACCCTAATTGGACAAGAATTAGCCTAGGGAGGACGAAAATGACCTAAATGTTCATCGAATGACACAAAACACCTATTGGATGCACAAGATTGGTTAAAAACCCTAATTGGCCAGAATTACCCTAGGGAGGACGAAAACGACCTAATTGTTCATCCAATGACTCAAACACACCAATTGGATGCACAAGATTGGTTAGAAACCCTAATTGGACAAGATTAAGTGTAGGGAGGACGAAAATGACCTAAATGTTCATCCAATGACACAAAACACCTAATGGATGCACAAGATTGGTTAAAAACCCTAATTGGACAAGAATTAGCCTAGGGAGGACGAAAATGACCTAAATGTTCATCCAATGACACAAAACACCTATTGGATGCACAAGATTGGTTAAAAACCCTAATTGGACAAGAATTAGCCTAGGGAGGACGAAAAACACCTAATTGTTCGTCCAATGACACAAACACAACTATTGGATGCACAAGATTGGTTAGAAACTCTAATTGGACAAGCATAAGCCTAGGGATGACGAAAATGACCTAAATGTACATCCAATGACACAAAACACCTATTGGATGCAAAAGATTGGTTAGAAACACTAATTGGACAAGATTAAGTTTAGGGAGGACGAAAATGACCTAACTGTTCATCCAATGACACAAAACACCTGTTGGATGCACAAGATTGGCTAAAAACACTAATTGGACAAGATTAAGTGTAGGGAGGACGAAAATGACCTAAATGATCATCCAATGACACAAAACACCTATTGGATACACAAGAATGGTTAAAAACCCTAATTGGACAAGAATTAGCCTAGGGAGGATGAAAATGACCTAAATGTTCATCCAATGACACAAAACACCTACTGGATGCACAAGATTGGTTAAAAACCCCAATTGGACAAGAATTAGCATAGGGAGGACGAAAATGACCTAATTGTTCATCCAATGACACAAAAATACCTAATGGATGGACAAGATTGGTTAAAAACACTAATTGGACAAGATTAAGTGTAGGGAGGACGAAAATGACCTAAATGTTCATCCAATGACACAAAAACACCTAATTGATGCACAAGATTGGTTAAAAACCCTAATTGGAGTACATTAAGTCTAGGGAGGACGAAAATAACCTAATTGTTCATCCAATGACACAAAACACCTATTGGATGCACAAGATTGGTTAAAAACTCTAATTGGACAAGAATTAGCCTAAGGAAGACGAAAATGACCTAATTGTTCATCCAATGACACAAACACACCTATTGGATGCACAAGATTGGTTAGAAACCCTAATTGGACAAGAATAAAACTAGGGAGGTCGAAAATGACCTAATTGTTCATCCAATGACACAAACACAACTATTGGATGCACAAGATTGGTTAGAAACCCTAATTGGACAAACATAAGCCTAGGGATGATGAAAATGACCTAAATGTACATCCAATGACACAAAACACCTATTGGATGCACAAGATTGGTTAGAAACACTAATTGGAAAAGATTAAGTTTAGGGAGGACGAAAATAACCTAACTGTTCATCCAATGACACAAAACACCTATTGGATGCACAAGATTGGTTAAAAACCCTAATTGCTCAAGATTAAGTGTAGGGAGGACGAAAATGACCTAAATGTTCATCCAATGACACAAAACACCTATTGGAGGCACAAGATTGGTTAGAAACCCTAATTGGACAAGATTAAGTTTAGGGAGGACGAAAATGACCTAATTGTGCATCCAATGACACAAAACACCTGTTGGATGCACAAGATTGGCTAAAAACACTAATTGGACAAGATTAAGTGTAGGGAGGACGAAAATGACCTAAATGATCATCCAATGACAGAAAACACCTATTGGATACACAAGAATGGTTAAAAACCCTAATTGGACAAGAATTAGCCTAGGGAGGACGAAAATGACCTAAATGTTCATCCAATGACACAAAACACCTACTGGATGCACAAGATTGGTTAAAAACCCCAATTGGACAAGAATTAGCATAGGGAGGACGAAAATGACCTAATTGTTTATCCAATGACACAAAAATACCTAATGGATGGACAAGATTGGTTAAAAACACTAATTGGACAAGATTAAGTGTAGGGAGGACGAAAATGACCTAAATATTCATCCAATGACACAAAAACACCTAATTGATGCACAAGATTGGTTAAAAACCCTAATTGGAGTACATTAAGTCTAGGGAGGACGAAAATAACCTAATTGTTCATCCAATGACACAAAACACCTATTGGATGCACAAGATTGGTTAAAAACTCTAATTGGACAAGAATTAGCCTAAGGAAGACGAAAATCACCTAATTGTTCATCCAATGACACAAACACACCTATTGGATGCACAAGATTGGTTAGAAACCCTAATTGGACAAGAATAAGCCTAGGGAGGTCGAAAATGACCTAATTGTTCATCCAATGACACAAACACAACTATTGGATGCACAAGATTGGTTAGAAACCCTAATTGGACAAACATAAGCCTAGGGATGATGAAAATGACCTAAATGTACATCCAATGACACAAAACACCTATTGGATGCACAAGATTGGTTAGAAACACTAATTGGACAAGATTAAGTTTAGGGAGGACGAAAATGACCTAACTGTTCATCCAATGACACAAAACACCTATTGGATGCACAAGACTGGTTAAAAACCCTAATTGGTCAAGATTAAGTGTAGGGAGGACGAAAATGACCTAAATGTTCATCCAATGACACAAAACACCTATTGGATGCACAAGATTGGTTAAAAACCCTATTTGGACAAGGATTAGCCTAGGGAGGACGAAAATGACCTAAATGTTCATCCAGTGACACAAAAACACCTAATGGATGCACAAGATTGGTTAGAAACCCTAATTGGACAAGAATTAGCCTAGGGAGGACGAAAATGACCTAAATGTTCATCCAATGACACAAAAACACCTAATGGATGCACAAGATTGGCTAAAAACACTAATTGGACAAGATTAAGTGTATGGAGGACGAAAATGACCTAAATGATCATCCAATGACACAAAACACCTATTGGATACACAAGATTGGTTAAAAACCCTAATTGGACAAGAATTAGCCTAGGGAGGACGAAAATGACCTAAATGTTCATCCAATGACACAAAACACCTACTGGATGCACAAGATTTGTTAAAAACCCCAATTGGACAAGAATTAGCAATGGGAGGACGAAAATGACCTAATTGTTCATCCAATGACACAAAAATACCTAATGGATGGACAAGATTGGTTAAAAACACTAATTGGACAAGATTAAGTGTAGGGACGACGAAAATGACCTAAATGTTCATCCAATGACACAAAACACCTATTGGATGCACAAGATTGGTTAAAAACCCTAATTGGACAAGAATTAGCCAAGGGAGGACGAAAATGACCTAATTGTTCATCCAATGACACAAACACACCAATTGGATGCACAAGATTGGTTAGAAACCCTAATTGGATAAGATTAAGTTTAGGGAGGACGAAAATGACCTAATTGTGCATCCAATGACACAAAACACCTGTTGGATGCACAAGATTGGCTAAAAACACTAATTGGACAAGATTAAGTGTAGGGAGGACGAAAATGACCTAAATGATCATCCAATGACACAAAACACCTATTGGATGCACAAGATTGGTTAAAAACCCCAATTGGACAAGAATTAGCAATGGGAGGACGAAAATGACCTAATTGTTCATCCAATGACACAAAAATACCTAATGGATGGACAAGATTGGTTAAAAACACTAATTGGACAAGATTAAGTGTAGGGACGACGAAAATGACCTAAATGTTCATCCAATAACACAAAACACCTATTGGATGCACAAGATTGGTTAAAAACCCTAATTGGACAAGAATTAGCCAAGGGAGGACGAAAATGACCTAATTGTTCATCCAATGACACAAACACACCAATTGGATGCACAAGATTGGTTAGAAACCCTAATTGGACAAGAATAATACTAGGGAGGCCGAAAATGACCTAATTGTTCATCCAATGACACAAAACACCTACTGGATGCACAAGATTGGTTAAAAACCCTAATTGGAACAGATTAAGTGTAGGGAGGACGAAAATGACCTAAATGTTCATCCAATGACACAAAAACACCTAATGGATGCACAAGATTGGTTAAAAACCCTAATTGGATAAGAATTAGCCTAGGGAGGACGATAATGACCTAAATGTTCATCCAACGACACAAAAACACCTAATGGATGCACAAGATTGGTCAAAAACCCTAATTGGACTACATTAAGTGTAGGGAGAACAAAAATGACCAAAATGTTCATCTAATGACACAAAAACACCTTATGGATGGACAAGATTGGTTTAAAACACTAATTGGACAAGATTATGTGTTGGGAGGACGAAAATGACCTAAATGTTCATCCAATGACACAAAACAACTATTGGATGAAGAAGATTGGTTTGAAAACCTAATTGGACAAGATTAAAGTTACGGAGAACGAAAATGACCTAATTGTTCATCCAATAACACAAAACACCTATTGGATGCACAAGATTGGTCAAAAACCCTAATTGGACAAGATTGGTCTAATTGGACAAGCATAAGCCAAGGGAAGATGAAAATGACCTAAATGTTCATCCAATGACACAAAACACCTATTGGATGCACAAGATTGGTTAGAAACACTAATTGGACAAGATTAAGTTTAGGGAGGACGAAAATGACCTAATTGTGCATCCAATGACACAAAACACCTATTGGATGCACAAGATTGGCTAAAAACACTAATTGGACAAGATTAAGTGTAGGGAGGACGAAAATCACCTAAATGATCATCCAATGACACAAAACACATATTGGATACACAAGATTGGTTAAAAACCCTAATTGGACAAGATTAAGTGTAGGGAGGACGAAAATGACCTAAATGATCATCCAATGACACAAAACACCTATTGGATACACAAGATTGGTTAGAAACCCTAATTGGACAAGAATTAGCCTAGGGAGGACGAAAATGACCTAAATGTTCATCCAATGACACAAAACACCTACTGGATGCACAAGATTGGTTAAAAACCCCAATTGGACAAGAATTAGCATAGGGAGGACGAAAATGACCTAAATGTTCATCCAATGACACAAAACACCTATTGGATGCACAAGATTGGTTAAAAACCCTAATTGGACATGAATTAGCCTAGGTAGGACGAAAATGACCTAATTGTTCATCCAATGACACAAACACACCAATTGGATGCACAAGATTGGTTAGAAACCCTAATTGGACAAGAATAAGCCTAGGGAGGCCGAAAATGACCTAATTGTTCATCCAATGACACAAAACACCTACTGGATGCACAAGATTGGTTAAAAACCCTAATTGGACAAGATTAAGTCTAGGGAGGACGAAAATGACCTAAATGTTCATCCAATGACACAAAAACACCTAATGGATTAACAAGATTGGTTAAAAACCCTAATTGGATAAGAATTAGCCTAGGGAGGACGAAAATGACCTAAATGTTCATCCAACGACACAAAAACACCTAATGGATGCACAAGATTGGTTAAAAACCCTAATTGGACTACATTAAGTGTAGGGAGAACAAAAATGACCTAAATGTTCATCTAATGACACAAAAACACCTTATGGATGGACAAGATTGGTTTAAAACACTAATTGGACAAGATTAAGTGTTGGGAGGACGAAAATGACCTAAATGGTCATCCAATGACACAAAACAACTATTGGATGAAGAAGATTGGTTTGAAAACCTAATTGGACAAGATTAAAGTTACGGAGAACGAAAATGACCTAATTGTTCATCCAATAACACAAAACACCTATTGGATGCACAAGATTGGTCAAAAACCCTAATTGGACAAGATTGGTCTAATTGGACAAGAATAAGCCTAGGGAAGATGAAAATGACCTAAATGTTCATCCAATGACACAAAACACCTATTGGATGCACAAGATTGGTTAAAAACCCTAATTGGACAAGAATTAGCCTAGGGAGGACGAAAATGACCTAAATGTTCATCCAATGACACAAAACACCTAATGGATGCACAAGATTGGTTAAAAACCCTAATTGGACAAGAATTAGCCTAGGGAGGACGAAAATGACCTAAATGTTCATCCAATGACACAAAACACCTATTGGATGCACAAGATTGGTTAAAAACCCTAATTGGATATGAATTAGCCTAGGGAGGACGAAAATGACCTAATTGTTCATCCAATGACACAAACACACCAATTGGATGCACAAGATTAGTTAGAAACCCTAATTGGACAAGAATAAGCCTAGGGAGGCCGAAAATGACCTAATTGTTCATCCAATGACACAAAACACCTACTGGATGCACAAGATTGGTTAAAAACCCTAATTGGAGAAGATTAAGTGTAGGGAGGACGAAAATGACCTAAATGTTCATCCAATGACACAAAAACACCTAATGGATGCACAAGATTGGTTAAAAACCCTAATTGGACAAGAATTAGCCTAGGGAGGACGAAAATGACCTAAATGTTCATCCAACGACACAAAAACACCTAATGGATGCACAAGATTGGTTAAAAACCCTAATTGGACTACATTAAGTGTAGGGATAACAAAAATGACCTAAATGTTCATCTAATGACACAAAAACACCTTATGGATGGACAAGATTGGTTTAAAACACTAATTGGACAAGATTAAGTGTTGGGAGGACGAAAATGACCTAAATCTTCATCGAATGACACAAAACAACTATTGGATGCACAAGATTGGTTTGAAACCATAATTGGACAAGATTAAGTTTACGGAGAACGAAAATGACCTAATTGTTCATCCAATAACACAAAACACCTATTGGATGCACAAGATTGGTCAAAAACCCTAATTCGACAAGATTGGTCTAATTGGACAAGCATAAGCCTAGGGAAGATGAAAATGACCTAAATGTTCATCCAATGACACAAAAGACCTATTGTATGCACAAGATTGGTTAAAAACCCTAATTGGACAAGAATTAGCCTAGGGAGGACGAAAATGACCTAAATGTTCATCCAACGACACAAAAACACCTAATGGATGCACAAGATTGGTTAAAAACCCTAATTGGACTACATTAAGTGTAGGGAGAACAAAAATGACCTAAATGTTCATCTAATGACACAAAAACACCTTATGGATGGACAAGATTGGTTTAAAACACTAATTGGACAAGATTAAGTGTTGGGAGGACGAAAATGACCTAAATGTTCATCCAATGACACAAAACAACTATTGGATGAAGAAGATTGGTTTGAAAACCTAATTGGACAAGATTAAAGTTACGGAGAACGAAAATGACCTAATTGTTCATCCAATAACACAAAACACCTATTGGATGCACAAGATTGGTCAAAAACCCTAATTGGACAAGATTGGTCTAATTGGACAAGAATAAGCCTAGGGAAGATGAAAATGACCTAAATGTTCATCCAATGACACAAAACACCTATTGGATGCTCAAGATTGGTTAAAAACCCTAATTGGACAAGAATTAGCCTAGGGAGGACGAAAATGACCTAAATGTTCATCGAATGACACAAAACACCTATTGGATGCACAAGATTGGTTAAAAACCCTAATTGGCCAGAATTACCCTAGGGAGGACGAAAACGACCTAATTGTTCATCCAATGACTCAAACACACCAATTGGATGCACAAGATTGGTTAGAAACCCTAATTGGACAAGATTAAGTGTAGGGAGGACGAAAATGACCTAAATGTTCATCCAATGACACAAAACACCTAATGGATGCACAAGATTGGTTAAAAACCCTAATTGGACAAGAATTAGCCTAGGGAGGACGAAAATGACCTAAATGTTCATCCAATGACACAAAACACCTATTGGATGCACAAGATTGGTTAAAAACCCTAATTGGACAAGAATTAGCCTAGGGAGGACGAAAAACACCTAATTGTTCGTCCAATGACACAAACACAACTATTGGATGCACAAGATTGGTTAGAAACTCTAATTGGACAAGCATAAGCCTAGGGATGACGAAAATGACCTAAATGTACATCCAATGACACAAAACACCTATTGGATGCAAAAGATTGGTTAGAAACACTAATTGGACAAGATTAAGTTTAGGGAGGACGAAAATGACCTAACTGTTCATCCAATGACACAAAACACCTATTGGATGCACAAGACTAGTTAAAAACTCTATTTGGTCAAGATTAAGTGTAGGGAGGACGAAAATGACCTAAATGTTCATCCAATGACACAAAACACCTATTGGATGCACAAGATTGGTTAAAAACCCTATTTGGACAAGAATTAGCCTAGGGAGGACGAAAATGACCTAAATGTTCATCCAGTGACACAAAAACACCTAATGGATGCACAAGATTGGTTAGAAACCCTAATTGGACAAGAATTAGCCTAGGGAGGACGAAAATGACTTAAATGTTCATCCAATGACACAAAAACACCTAATGGATGCACAAGATTGGCTAAAAACACTAATTGGACAAGATTAAGTGTAGGGAGGACGAAAATGACCTAAATGATCATCCAATGACACAAAACACCTATTGGATACACAAGATTGGTTAAAAACCCTAATTGGACAAGAATTAGCCTAGGGAGGACGAAAATGACCTAAATGTTCATCCAATGACACAAAACACCTATTGGATGCACAAGATTGGTTAGAAACCCTAATTGGACCAGAATAAGCCTAGGGAGGTCGAAAATGACCATATTGTTCATCCAATAACACAAACACAACTATTGGATGCACAAGATTGGTAAGAAACCCTAATTGGACAACCATAAACCTAGGGAAGATGAAAATGACCTAAATGTTCATCCAATGACACAAAACACCTATTGGATGCACAAGATTGGTTAAAAACCCTAATTGGACAAGAATTAGCCTAGGGAGGACGAAAATGACCTAAATGTTCATCGAATGACACAAAACACCTATTGGATGCACAAGATTGGTTAAAAACCCTAATTGGCCAGAATTACCCTAGGGAGGACGAAAACGACCTAATTGTTCATCCAATGACTCAAACACACCAATTGGATGCACAAGATTGGTTAGAAACCCTAATTGGACAAGATTAAGTTTACGGAGAACGAAAATGACCTAACTGTTCATCCAATGACACAAAACACCTAATGGATGCACAAGATTGGTTAAAAACCCTAATTGGACAAGAATTAGCCTAGGGAGGACGAAAATGACCTAAATGTTCATCCAATGACACAAAACACCTATTGGATGCACAAGATTGGTTAAAAACCCTAATTGGACAAGAATTAGCCTAGGGAGGACGAAAAACACCTAATTGTTCATCCAATGACACAAACACAACTATTGGATGCACAAGATTGGTTAGAAACTCTAATTGGACAAGCATAAGCCTAGGGATGACGAAAATGACCTAAATGTACATCCAATGACACAAAACACCTATTGGATGCAAAAGATTGGTTAGAAACACTAATTGGACAAGATTAAGTTTAGGGAGGACGAAAATGACCTAACTGTTCATCCAATGACACAAAACACCTATTGGATGCACAAGACTAGTTAAAAACTCTATTTGGTCAAGATTAAGTGTAGGGAGGACGAAAATGACCTAAATGTTCATCCAATGACACAAAACACCTATTGGATGCACAAGATTGGTTAAAAACCCTATTTGGACAAGAATTAGCCTAGGGAGGACGAAAATGACCTAAATGTTCATCCAGTGACACAAAAACACCTAATGGATGCACAAGATTGGTTAGAAACCCTAATTGGACAAGAATTAGCCTAGGGAGGACGAAAATGACTTAAATGTTCATCCAATGACACAAAAACACCTAATGGATGCACAAGATTGGCTAAAAACACTAATTGGACAAGATTAAGTGTAGGGAGGACGAAAATGACCTAAATGATCATCCAATGACACAAAACACCTATTGGATACACAAGATTGGTTAAAAACCCTAATTGGACAAGAATTAGCCTAGGGAGGACGAAAATGACCTAAATGTTCATCCAATGACACAAAACACCTATTGGATGCACAAGATTGGTTAGAAACCCTAATTGGACCAGAATAAGCCTAGGGAGGTCGAAAATGACCATATTGTTCATCCAATAACACAAACACAACTATTGGATGCACAAGATTGGTTAGAAACCCTAATTGGACAACCATAAACCTAGGGAAGATGAAAATGACCTAAATGTTCATCCAATGACACAAAACACCTATTGGATGCACAAGATCGGTTAAAAACCCCAATTGGACAAGAGTTAGCCTAGGGAGGGCGAAAATGACCTAATTGTTCATCCAATGACACAAAAATACCTAATGGATGCACAAGATTGGTTAAAAACCTTAATTGGACTACATTAAGTGTAGGGAGGACGAAAATGACCTAATTGTTCATCCAATGACACAAAAACACCTAATGGATGCTCAAGATTGGTTAAAAACCCTAATTGGACTACATTAAGTGTTGGGAGGACGAAAATGACCTAAATGTTCATCCAATGACACAAAACAACTATTGGATGCACAAGATAGGTTTGAAACCTTAATTGGACAAGATTAAGTTTATAGAGAACGAAAATGACCTAAATGTTCATCCAATGACACAAAACACCTATTGGTTGCACAAGATTGGTTAAAAACCCTAATTGGATATGAATTAGCCTAGGGAGGACGAAAATGACCTAATTGTTCATCCAATGACACAAACACACCAATTGGATGCACAAGATTAGTTAGAAACCCTAATTGGACAAGAATAAGCCTAGGGAGGCCGAAAATGACCTAATTGTTCATCCAATGACACAAAACACCTACTGGATGCACAAGATTGGTTAAAAACCCTAATTGGAGAAGATTAAGTGTAGGGAGGACGAAAATGACCTAAATGTTCATCCAATGACACAAAAACACCTAATGGATGCACAAGATTGGTTAAAAACCCTAATTGGACAAGAATTAGCCTAGGGAGGACGAAAATGACCTAAATGTTCATCTAATGACACAAAAACACCTAATGGATGCACAAGATTGGTTAAAAACCTTAATTGGACTACATTAAGTGTAGGGAGGACGAAAATGACCTAATTGTTCATCCAATGACACAAAAACACCTAATGGATGCTCAAGATTGGTTAAAAACCCTAATTGGACTACATTAAGTGTAGGGAGGACGAAAATCACCTAAATGATCATCCAATGACACAAAACACATATTGGATACACAAGATTGGTTAAAAACCCTAATTGGACAAGATTAAGTGTAGGGAGGACGAAAATGACCTAAATGATCATCCAATGACACGAAACACCTATTGGATGCACAAGATTGGCTAAAAACACTAATTGGACAAGATTAAGTGTAGGGAGGACGAAAATCACCTAAATGATCATCCAATGACACAAAACACATATTGGATACACAAGATTGGTTAAAAACCCTAATTGGACAAGATTAAGTGTAGGGAGGATGAAAATGACCTAAATGATCATCCAATGACACAAAACACCTATTGGATACACAAGATTGGTTAAAAACCCTAATTGGACAAGAATTAGCCTAGGGAGGACGAAAATGACCTAAATGTTCATCCAATGACACAAAACACCTATTGGATGCACAAGATTGGTTAGAAACCCTAATTGGACCAGAATAAGCCTAGG
>JBBPBS010000604.1:749270-764739 GCA_037974835.1 Cicer judaicum | reverse complement strand
ATTAAGTGTAGGGAGGACGAAAATCACCTAAATGATCATCCAATGACACAAAACACATATTGGATACACAAGATTGGTTAAAAACCCTAATTGGACAAGATTAAGTGTAGGGAGGACGAAAATGACCTAAATGATCATCCAATGACACGAAACACCTATTGGATGCACAAGATTGGCTAAAAACACTAATTGGACAAGATTAAGTGTAGGGAGGACGAAAATCACCTAAATGATCATCCAATGACACAAAACACATATTGGATACACAAGATTGGTTAAAAACCCTAATTGGACAAGATTAAGTGTAGGGAGGATGAAAATGACCTAAATGATCATCCAATGACACAAAACACCTATTGGATACACAAGATTGGTTAAAAACCCTAATTGGACAAGAATTAGCCTAGGGAGGACGAAAATGACCTAAATGTTCATCCAATGACACAAAACACCTATTGGATGCACAAGATTGGTTAGAAACCCTAATTGGACAAGATTAAGTTTAGGGAGGACGAAAATTACCTAATTGTTCATCCAATGACACAAAACACCTATTGGATGCACAAGATTAGTTAAAAAACCCTAATTGCACTACATTAAGTGTAGGGAGGACGAAAATGACCTAAATGTTCATCCAATGATACAAAACACCTATTGGATGCACAAGATTTGTAAAAAACCCTAATTGGACAAGATTAATTGTAGGGAGGACGAAAATGACCTAAATGTTCATCCAATGACACAAAACACCTATTGGATGCACAACATTGGTTAGAAACCCTAATTGGACAAGATTAAGTTTAGGGAGGACGAAAATTACCTAATTGTTCATCCAATGACACAAAACACCTATTGGATGCACAAGATTGGTTAAAAACCCTAATTGGACAAGAATTAGCCTAGGGAGGACGAAAATGACCTAAATGTTCATCCAATGAAACAAAACACCTATTGGATGCACAAGATTGGTTAAAAACCCTAATTGGACTACATTAAGTGTTGGGAGGACGAAAATGACCTAAATGTTCATCCAATGACACAAAACACCTATTGGATGCACAAGATTGGTTAAAAACCCTAATTGGACAAGAATTAGCCTAGGGAGGACGAAAATGACCTAAATGTTCATCCAATGACACAAAACACCTATTGGATGCACAAGATTGGTTAAAAACCCTAATTGGCCAGAATTACCCTAGGGAGGACGAAAATGACCTAATTGTTCATCCGATGACACAAACACACCAATTGGATGCACAAGATTGGTTAGAAACCCTAATTGAACAAGATTAATGTTACGGAGAACGAAAATGACCTAACTGTTCATCCAATGACACAAAACACCTAATGGATTCACAAGATTGGTTAAAAACCCTAATTGGACTACATTAAGTGTAGAGAGGACGAAAATGACCTAAATGTTCATCCAATGACACAAAACACCTATTGGATGCACAAGATTGGTTAAAAACCTTAATTGGACAAGAATTAGCCTAGGGAGGACGAAAATGACCTAAATGTTCATCCAATGACACAAAACACCTACTAAATGCACAAGATTGGTTAAAAACCCCAATTGGACAAGAATTAGCATAGGGAGGATGAAAATGACCTAATTGTTCATCCAATGACACAAAAATACCTAATGGATGGACAAGATTGGTTAAAAACCCTAATTGGAGTACATTAAGTCTAGGGAGGACGAAAATAACCTAATTGTTCATCCAATGACACAAAACACCTATTGGATGCACAAGATTGGTTAAAAACCCTAATTGGACAAGAATTAGCCTAGGGAGGACGAAAAACACCTAATTGTTCATCCAATGACACAAACACAACTATTGGATGCACAAGATTGGTTAGAAACCCTAATTGGACAAGCATAAGCCTAGGGATGACAAAAATGACCTAAATGTACATCCAATGACACAAAACACCTATTGGATGCACAAGATTGGTTAGAAACACTAATTGGACAAGATTAAGTTTAGGGAGGACGAAAATGACCTAACTGTTCATCCAATGACACAAAACACCTATTGGATGCACAAGACTGGTTAAAAACTCTATTTGGTCAAGATTAAGTGTAGGGAGGACGAAAATGACCTAAATGTTCATCCAATGACACAAAACACCTATTGGATGCACAAGATTGATTAAAAACCCTATTTGGACAAGAATTAGCCTAGGGAGGACGAAAATGACCTAAATGTTCATCCAGTGACACAAAAACACCTAATGGATGCACAAGATTGGTTAGAAACCCTAATTGGACAAGAATTAGCCTTGGGAGGACGAAACTGACTTAAATGTTCATCCAATGACACAAAAACACCTAATGGATGCACAAGATTGGCTAAAAACACTAATTGGACAAGATTAAGTGTAGGGAGGACGAAAATGACCTAAATGATCATCCAATGACACAAAACACCTATTGGATACACAAGATTGGTTAAAAACCCTAATTGGACAAGAATTAGCCTAGGGAGGACGAAAATGACCTAAATGTTCATCCAATGACACAAAACACCTACTGGATGCACAAGATTGGTTAAAAACCCCAATTGGACAAGAATTAGCATAGGGAGGACGAAAATGACCTAAATGTTCATCCAATGACACAAAACACCTATTGGATGCACAAGATTGGTTAAAAACCCTAATTGGACATGAATTAGCCTAGGTAGGACGAAAATGACCTAATTGTTCATCCAATGACACAAACACACCAATTGGATGCACAAGATTGGTTAGAAACCCTAATTGGACAAGAATAAGCCTAGGGAGGCCGAAAATGACCTAATTGTTCATCCAATGACACAAAACACCTACTGGATGCACAAGATTGGTTAAAAACCCTAATTGGACAAGATTAAGTGTAGGGAGGACGAAAATGACCTAAATGTTCATCCAATGACACAAAAACACCTAATGGAATAACAAGATTGGTTAAAAACCCTAATTGGATAAGAATTAGCCTAGGGAGGACGAAAATGACCTAAATGTTCATCCAACGACACAAAAACACCTAATGGATGCACAAGATTGGGTAAAAACCCTAATTGGACTACATTAAGTGTAGGGAGAACAAAAATGACCTAAATGTTCATCTAATGACACAAAAACACCTTATGGATGGACAAGATTGGTTTAAAACACTAATTGGACAAGATTAAGTGTTGGGAGGACGAAAATGACCTAAATGGTCATCCAATGACACAAAACAACTATTGGATGAAGAAGATTGGTTTGAAAACCTAATTGGACAAGATTAAAGTTACGGAGAACGAAAATGACCTAATTGTTCATCCAATAACACAAAACACCTATTGGATGCACAAGATTGGTCAAAAACCCTAATTGGACAAGATTGGTCTAATTGGACAAGAATAAGCCTAGGGAAGATGAAAATGACCTAAATGTTCATCCAATGACACAAAACACCTATTGGATGCACAAGATTGGTTAAAAACCCTAATTGGACAAGAATTAGCCTAGGGAGGACGAAAATGACCTAAATGTTCATCCAATGACACAAAACACCTATTGGATGCACAAGATTGGTTAAAAACCCTAATTGGACAAGAATTAGCCTAGGGAGGACGAAAATGACCTAAATGTTCATCCAATGACACAAAACACCTATTGGATGCACAAGATTGGTTAAAAACCTTAATTGGCCAGAATTACCCTAGGGAGGACGAAAATGACCTAACTGTTCATCCGATGACACAAACACACCAATTGGATGCACAAGATTGGTTAGAAACCCTAATTGAACAAGATTAATGTTACGGAGAACGAAAATGACCTAACTGTTCATCCAATGACACAAAACACCTAATGGATTCACAAGATTGGTTAAAAACCCTAATTGGACTACATTAAGTGTAGAGAGGACGAAAATGACCTAAATGTTCATCCAATGACACAAAACACCTATTGGATGCACAAGATTGGTTAAAAACCCTAATTGGACAAGAATTAGCCTAGGGAGGACGAAAATGACCTAAATGTTCATCCAATGACACAAAACACCTATTGGATGCACAAGATTGGTTAAAAACCCTAATTGGACAAGAATTAGCCTAGGGAGGACGAAAATGACCAAAATGTTCATCCAATGACACAAAAACACCTATTGGATGCACAAGATTGGTTAAAAAACCCTAATTGGACTACATTAAGTGTAGGGAGGACGAGAATGACCTAAATGTTCATCCAATGACACAAAACACCTATTGGATGCACAACATTGGTTAGAAACCCTAATTGGACAAGATTAAGTTTAGGGAGGACGAAAATGACCTAATTGTTCATCCAATGACACAAAACACCTATTGGATGCACAAGATTTGTTAAAAACCCTAAATGGACAAGATTAAGTGTAGGGAGGACGAAAATGACCTAATTTTCATCCAATGACACAAAAGCACCTAATGGATGCACAAGATTGGATAAAAACCCTAATTGGACAAGAATTAGCCTAGGGAGGACGAAAATGACCTAAATGTTCATCCAATGACACAAAACACCTATTGGATGCACAAGATTGGTTAAAAACCCTAATTGGACAAGAATTAGCCTAGGGAGGACGAAAATGACCTAAATGTTCATCCAATGACACAAAACACCTATTGGATGCACAAGATTGGTTAAAAACCCTAATTACACAACAATTAGCCTAGGGACGACGAAAATGACCTAAATGTTCATCCAATGAAACAAAACACCTATTGGATGCATAAGATTGGTTAAAAACCCTAATTGGACTACATTAAGTGTTGGGAGGACGAAAATGACCTAAATGTTCATCCAATGACACAAAACACCTATTGGATGCACAAGATTGGTTAAAAACCCTAATTGGACAAGAATTAGCCTAGGGAGGACGAAAATGACCTAAATGTTCATCCAATGACACAAAACACCTATTGGATGCACAAGATTGGTTAAAAACCCTAATTGGACAAGAATTAGCCTAGGGAGGACGAAAATGACCTAAATGTTCATCGAATGACACAAAACACCTATTGGATGCACAAGATTGGTTAAAAACCCTAATTGGCCAGAATTACCCTAGGGAGGACGAAAATGACCTAATTGTTCATCCAATGACTCAAACACACCAATTGGATGCACAAGATTGGTTAGAAACCCTAATTGGACAAGATTAAGTTTACGGAGAACGAAAATGACCTAACTGTTCATCCAATGACACAAAACACCTAATGGATGCACAAGATTGGTTAAAAACCCTAATTGGACAAGAATTAGCCTAGGGAGGACGAAAATGACCTAAATGTTCATCCAATGACACAAAACACCTATTGGATGCACAAGATTGGTTAAAAACCCTAATTGGACAAGAATTAGCCTAGGGAGGACGAAAATGACCTAAATGTTCATCCAATGACACAAAACACCTATTGGATGCACAAGATTGGTTAAAAACCCTAATTGGACAAGAATTAGCCTAGAGAGGACGAAAATGACCTAATTGTTCATCCAATGACACAAAAACACCTATCGGATGCACAAGATTGGTTAGAAACCCTAATTGAACAAGATTAAGTGTAGGGAGGACGAAAATGACCTAAATGTTCATCCAATGACACAAAACACCTACTCGATGCACAAGATTGGTTAAAAACCCTAATTGGATAAGAATTAGCATAAGGAGGACGAAAATGACCTAAGTGTTCATCCAATGACACAAAACACCTATTGGATGCACAAGATTGGTTAAAAACCCTAATTGGACAAGAATTATCATAGGGAGGACGAAAATGACCTAATTGTTCATCCAATGACACAAAACACCTATTGGATGCACAAGATTGGTTAAAAATCCTAATTAGACAAGATTAAGTGTAGGGATGACGAAAATGACCTAAATATTCATCCAATGACACAAAACACCTATTGGATGCACAAGATTGGTTAAAAACCCTAATTGGACAAGATTAAGTGTAGGGAGGACGAAAATGACCTAAATGTTCATCCAATGACACAAAACACCTAATGGATGCACAAGATTGGTTAAAAACCCTAATTGGACAAGAATTAGCCTAGGGAGGACGAAAATGACCTAAATGTTCATCCAATGACACAAAACACCTATTGGATGCACAAGATTGGTTAGAAACCCTAATTGGACCAGAATAAGCCTAGGGAGGTCGAAAATGACCTAATTGTTCATCCAATAACACAAACACAACTATTGGATGCACAAGATTGGTTAAAAACCCTAATTGGACAAGAATTAGCCTAGGGAGGACGAAAATGACCTAAATGTTCATCCAATGACAGAAAAATACCTAATGGATGGACAAGATTGGTTAAAAACACTAATTGGACAAGATTAAGTGTAGGGAGGACGAAAATAACCTAAATGATCATCCAATGACACAAAACACCTATTGGATACACAAGATTGGTTAAAAACCCTAATTGGACAAGAATTAGCCTAGGGAGGACGAAAATGACCTAAATGTTCATCCAATGACACAAAACACCTATTGGATGCACAAGATTGGTTAGAAACCCTAATTGGACCAGAATAAGCCTAGGGAGGTCGAAAATGACCATATTGTTCATCCAATAACACAAACACAACTATTGGATGCACAAGATTGGTTAGAAACCCTAATTGGACAACCATAAACCTAGGGAAGATGAAAATGACCTAAATGTTCATCCAATGACACAAAACACCTATTGGATGCACAAGATCGGTTAAAAACCCCAATTGGACAAGAGTTAGCCTAGGGAGGGCGAAAATGACCTAATTGTTCATCCAATGACACAAAAATACCTAATGGATGCACAAGATTGGTTAAAAACCTTAATTGGACTACATTAAGTGTAGGGAGGACGAAAATGACCTAATTGTTCATCCAATGACACAAAAACACCTAATGGATGCTCAAGATTGGTTAAAAACCCTAATTGGACTACATTAAGTGTTGGGAGGACGAAAATGACCTAAATGTTCATCCAATGACACAAAACAACTATTGGATGCACAAGATAGGTTTGAAACCTTAATTGGACAAGATTAAGTTTATAGAGAACGAAAATGACCTAAATGTTCATCCAATGACACAAAACACCTATTGGTTGCACAAGATTGGTTAAAAACCCTAATTGGATATGAATTAGCCTAGGGAGGACGAAAATGACCTAATTGTTCATCCAATGACACAAACACACCAATTGGATGCACAAGATTAGTTAGAAACCCTAATTGGACAAGAATAAGCCTAGGGAGGCCGAAAATGACCTAATTGTTCATCCAATGACACAAAACACCTACTGGATGCACAAGATTGGTTAAAAACCCTAATTGGAGAAGATTAAGTGTAGGGAGGACGAAAATGACCTAAATGTTCATCCAATGACACAAAAACACCTAATGGATGCACAAGATTGGTTAAAAACCCTAATTGGACAAGAATTAGCCTAGGGAGGACGAAAATGACCTAAATGTTCATCCAACGACACAAAAACACCTAATGGATGCACAAGATTGGTTAAAAACCCTAATTGGACTACATTAAGTGTAGGGATAACAAAAATGACCTAAATGTTCATCTAATGACACAAAAACACCTTATGGATGGACAAGATTGGTTTAAAACACTAATTGGACAAGATTAAGTGTTGGGAGGACGAAAATGACCTAAATGTTCATCGAATGACACAAAACAACTATTGGATGCACAAGATTGGTTTGAAACCATAATTGGACAAGATTAAGTTTACGGAGAACGAAAATGACCTAATTGTTCATCCAATAACACAAAACACCTATTGGATGCACAAGATTGGTCAAAAACCCTAATTCGACAAGATTGGTCTAATTGGACAAGCATAAGCCTAGGGAAGATGAAAATGACCTAAATGTTCATCCAATGACACAAAAGACCTATTGTATGCACAAGATTGGTTAAAAACCCTAATTGGACAAGAATTAGCCTAGGGAGGACGAAAATGACCTAAATGTTCATCCAACGACACAAAAACACCTAATGGATGCACAAGATTGGTTAAAAACCCTAATTGGACTACATTAAGTGTAGGGAGAACAAAAATGACCTAAATGTTCATCTAATGACACAAAAACACCTTATGGATGGACAAGATTGGTTTAAAACACTAATTGGACAAGATTAAGTGTTGGGAGGACGAAAATGACCTAAATGTTCATCCAATGACACAAAACAACTATTGGATGAAGAAGATTGGTTTGAAAACCTAATTGGACAAGATTAAAGTTACGGAGAACGAAAATGACCTAATTGTTCATCCAATAACACAAAACACCTATTGGATGCACAAGATTGGTCAAAAACCCTAATTGGACAAGATTGGTCTAATTGGACAAGCATAAGCCAAGGGAAGATGAAAATGACCTAAATGTTCATCCAATGACACAAAACACCTATTGGATGCACAAGATTGGTTAGAAACACTAATTGGACAAGATTAAGTTTAGGGAGGACGAAAATGACCTAATTGTGCATCCAATGACACAAAACACCTATTGGATGCACAAGATTGGCTAAAAACACTAATTGGACAAGATTAAGTGTAGGGAGGACGAAAATCACCTAAATGATCATCCAATGACACAAAACACCTATTGGATACACAAGATTGGATAAAAACCCTAATTGGACAAGATTAAGTGTAGGGAGGACGAAAATGACCTAAATGATCATCCAATGACACAAAACACCTATTGGATACACAAGATTGGTTAAAAACCCTAATTGGACAAGAATTAGCCTAGGGAGGACGAAAATGACCTAAATGTTCATCCAATGACACAAAACACCTATTGGATGCACAAGATTGGTTAGAAACCCTAATTGGACCAGAATAAGCCTAGGGAGGTCGAAAATGACCATATTGTTCATCCAATAACACAAACACAACTATTGGATGCACAAGATTGGTTAGAAACCCTAATTGGACAACCATAAACCTAGGGAAGATGAAAATGACCTAAATGTTCATCCAATGACACAAAACACCTATTGGATGCACAAGATCGGTTAAAAACCCCAATTGGACAAGAGTTAGCCTAGGGAGGGCGAAAATGACCTAATTGTTCATCCAATGACACAAAAATACCTAATGGATGCACAAGATTGGTTAAAAACCTTAATTGGACTACATTAAGTGTAGGGAGGACGAAAATGACCTAATTGTTCATCCAATGACACAAAAACACCTAATGGATGCTCAAGATTGGTTAAAAACCCTAATTGGACTACATTAAGTGTTGGGAGGACGAAAATGACCTAAATGTTCATCCAATGACACAAAACAACTATTGGATGCACAAGATAGGTTTGAAACCTTAATTGGACAAGATTAAGTTTATAGAGAACGAAAATGACCTAAATGTTCATCCAATGACACAAAACACCTATTGGATGCACAAGATTGGTTAAAAACCCTAATTGGACAAGAATTAGCCTAGGGAGGACGAAAATGACCTAAATGTTCATCCAATGACACAAAACACCTATTGGATGCACAAGATTGGTTAAAAACCGTAATTGGAGAAGAATTAGCCTAGGGAGGACGAATGACCTAATTGTTCATCCAATGACACAAACACAACTATTGGATGCACAAGATTGGTTAGAAACCCTAATTGGACAAGCATAAGCCTAGGGAGGATGAAAATGACCTAAATATTCATCCAATGACACAAAACACCTATTGGATGCACAAGATTCGTTAAAAACCCTAATTGGACAAGAATAAGTGTAGGGAGGACGAAAATGACCTAAATGTTCATCCAATGACACAAAACACCTATTGGATGCACAAGATTGGTTAAAAACCCTAATTGGACAAGAATTAGCCTAGGGAGGACGAAAATGACCTAAATGTTCATCCAATGACACAAAACACCTATTGGATGCACAAGATTGGTTAAAAACCGTAATTGGAGAAGAATTAGCCTAGGGAGGACGAATGACCTAATTGTTCATCCAATGACACAAACACAACTATTGGATGCACAAGATTGGTTAGAAACCCTAATTGGACAAGCATAAGCCTAGGGAGGATGAAAATGACCTAAATATTCATCCAATGACACAAAACACCTATTGGATGCACAAGATTCGTTAAAAACCCTAATTGGACAAGAATAAGTGTAGGGAGGACGAAAATGACCTAAATGTTCATCCAATGACACAAAACACCTATTGGATGCACAAGATTGGTTAAAAACCCTAATTGGACAAGAATTAGCCTAGGGAGGACGAAAATGACCTAAATGTTCATCGAATGACACAAAACACCTATTGGATGCACAAGATTGGTTAGAAAGCTAATTGGACAAGATTATGTTTTGGGAGGACGAAAATGACCTAAATGTTCATCCGATGATACAAAACACCTATTGGATGCACAAGATTGGTTAAAAACCCTAATTGGACAAGAATTAGCCTAGGGAGGACGAAAATGACCTAAATGTTCATCCAATGACACAAAAAAACCTTATGGATGCACAAGATTGGTTAAAAACCCTAATTGGACAAGATTAAGTGTAGGGAGGACGAAGATGGCCTAAATGTTCATCCAATGACACAAAACACCTGTTGGATGCACAAGATTGGCTAAAAACCCTAATTGGACAAGAATTAGCCTAGGGAGGACGAAAATGACCTAATTGTTCATCCAATGATACAAAACACCTATTGGATGCACAACATTGGTTAAAAACCCTAATTGGACAAGATTAAGTGTAGGGAGAACGAAAATGACTTAAATGTTCATCCAATGACACAAAACACCTATTGGATGCACAAGATTGGTTAAAAACCCTAATTGGATAAGAATTAGCCTAGGGAAGACGAAAATGACGTAAATGTTCATCCAATGACACAAAAACACCTAATGGATGCACAAGATTGGTTAAAAACTCTAATTGGACAAGAATTAGCCTAGGGAGGACGAAAATGACCTAAATGTTCATCCAATGACACAAAAACACCTAATGGATGCACAAGATTGGTTAAAAACCCTAATTGGACAAGAATTAGCCTAGGGAGGACGAAAATGACCTAAATGTTCATCCAACGACACAAAAACACCTAATGGATGCACAAGATTGGTTAAAAACCCTAATTGGACTACATTAAGTGTAGGGATAACAAAAATGACCTAAATGTTCATCTAATGACACAAAAACACCTTATGGATGGACAAGATTGGTTTAAAACACTAATTGGACAAGATTAAGTGTTGGGAGGACGAAAATGACCTAAATCTTCATCGAATGACACAAAACAACTATTGGATGCACAAGATTGGTTTGAAACCATAATTGGACAAGATTAAGTTTACGGAGAACGAAAATGACCTAATTGTTCATCCAATAACACAAAACACCTATTGGATGCACAAGATTGGTCAAAAACCCTAATTCGACAAGATTGGTCTAATTGGACAAGCATAAGCCTAGGGAAGATGAAAATGACCTAAATGTTCATCCAATGACACAAAAGACCTATTGTATGCACAAGATTGGTTAAAAACCCTAATTGGACAAGAATTAGCCTAGGGAGGACGAAAATGACCTAAATGTTCATCCAACGACACAAAAACACCTAATGGATGCACAAGATTGGTTAAAAACCCTAATTGGACTACATTAAGTGTAGGGAGAACAAAAATGACCTAAATGTTCATCTAATGACACAAAAACACCTTATGGATGGACAAGATTGGTTTAAAACACTAATTGGACAAGATTAAGTGTTGGGAGGACGAAAATGACCTAAATGTTCATCCAATGACACAAAACAACTATTGGATGAAGAAGATTGGTTTGAAAACCTAATTGGACAAGATTAAAGTTACGGAGAACGAAAATGACCTAATTGTTCATCCAATAACACAAAACACCTATTGGATGCACAAGATTGGTCAAAAACCCTAATTGGACAAGATTGGTCTAATTGGACAAGAATAAGCCTAGGGAAGATGAAAATGACCTAAATGTTCATCCAATGACACAAAACACCTATTGGATGCACAAGATTGGTTAAAAACCCTAATTGGACAAGAATTAGCCTAGGGAGGACGAAAATGACCTAAATGTTCATCCAATGACACAAAACACCTATTGGATGCACAAGATTGGTTAAAAACCCTAATTGGACAAGAATTAGCCTAGGGAGGACGAAAATGACCTAAATGTTCATCCAATGACACAAAACACCTATTGGATGCACAAGATTGGTTAAAAACCTTAATTGGCCAGAATTACCCTAGGGAGGACGAAAATGACCTAACTGTTCATCCGATGACACAAACACACCAATTGGATGCACAAGATTGGTTAGAAACCCTAATTGAACAAGATTAATGTTACGGAGAACGAAAATGACCTAACTGTTCATCCAATGACACAAAACACCTAATGGATTCACAAGATTGGTTAAAAACCCTAATTGGACTACATTAAGTGTAGAGAGGACGAAAATGACCTAAATGTTCATCCAATGACACAAAACACCTATTGGATGCACAAGATTGGTTAAAAACCTTAATTGGACAAGAATTAGCCTAGGGAGGACGAAAATGACCTAAATGTTCATCCAATGACACAAAACACCTACTAAATGCACAAGATTGGTTAAAAACCCCAATTGGACAAGAATTAGCATAGGGAGGATGAAAATGACCTAATTGTTCATCCAATGACACAAAAATACCTAATGGATGGACAAGATTGGTTAAAAACCCTAATTGGAGTACATTAAGTCTAGGGAGGACGAAAATAACCTAATTGTTCATCCAATGACACAAAACACCTATTGGATGCACAAGATTGGTTAAAAACCCTAATTGGACAAGAATTAGCCTAGGGAGGACGAAAAACACCTAATTGTTCATCCAATGACACAAACACAACTATTGGATGCACAAGATTGGTTAGAAACCCTAATTGGACAAGCATAAGCCTAGGGATGACAAAAATGACCTAAATGTACATCCAATGACACAAAACACCTATTGGATGCACAAGATTGGTTAGAAACACTAATTGGACAAGATTAAGTTTAGGGAGGACGAAAATGACCTAACTGTTCATCCAATGACACAAAACACCTATTGGATGCACAAGACTGGTTAAAAACTCTATTTGGTCAAGATTAAGTGTAGGGAGGACGAAAATGACCTAAATGTTCATCCAATGACACAAAACACCTATTGGATGCACAAGATTGATTAAAAACCCTATTTGGACAAGAATTAGCCTAGGGAGGACGAAAATGACCTAAATGTTCATCCAGTGACACAAAAACACCTAATGGATGCACAAGATTGGTTAGAAACCCTAATTGGACAAGAATTAGCCTAGGGAGGACGAAACTGACTTAAATGTTCATCCAATGACACAAAAACACCTAATGGATGCACAAGATTGGCTAAAAACACTAATTGGACAAGATTAAGTGTAGGGAGGACGAAAATGACCTAAATGATCATCCAATGACACAAAACACCTATTGGATACACAAGATTGGTTAAAAACCCTAATTGGACAAGAATTAGCCTACGGAGGACGAAAATAACCTAAATGTTCATCCAATGACACAAAACACCTATTGGATGCACAAGATTGGTTAGAAACCCTAATTGGACCAGAATAAGCCTAGGGAGGTCGAAAATGACCATATTGTTCATCCAATAACACAAACACAACTATTGGATGCACAAGATTGGTTAGAAACCCTAATTGGACAACCATAAACCTAGGGAAGATGAAAATGACCTAAATGTTCATCCAATGACACAAAACACCTATTGGATGCACAAGATCGGTTAAAAACCCCAATTGGACAAGAGTTAGCCTAGGGAGGACGAAAATGACCTAATTGTTCATCCAATGACACAAAAATACCTAATGGATGCACAAGATTGGTTAAAAACCTTAATTGGACTACATTAAGTGTAGGGAGGACGAAAATGACCTAATTGTTCATCCAATGACACAAAAACACCTAATGGATGCTCAAGATTGGTTAAAAACCCTAATTGGACTACATTAAGTGTTGGGAGGACGAAAATGACCTAAATGTTCATCCAATGACACAAAACAACAATTGGATGCACAAGATAGGTTTGAAACCTTAATTGGACAAGATTAAGTTTATAGAGAACGAAAATGACCTAAATGTTCATCCAATGACACAAAACACCTATTGGATGCACAAGATTGGTTAAAAACCCTAATTGGACAAGAATTAGCCTAGGGAGGACGAAAATGACCTAAATGTTCATCCAATGACACAAAACACCTATTGGATGCACAAGATTGGTTAAAAACCCTAATTGGATATGAATTAGCCTAGGGAGGACGAAAATGACCTAATTGTTCATCCAATGACATAAACACACCAATTGGATGCACAAGATTAGTTAGAAACCCTAATTGGACAAGAATAAGCCTAGGGAGGCCGAAAATGACCTAATTGTTCATCCAATGACACAAAACACCTACTGGATGCACAAGATTGGTTAAAAACCCTAATTGGAGAAGATTAAGTGTAGGGAGGACGAAAATGACCTAAATGTTCATCCAATGACACAAAAACACCTAATGGATGCACAAGATTGGTTAAAAACCCTAATTGGACAAGAATTAGCCTAGGGAGGACGAAAATGACCTAAATGTTCATCCAACGACACAAAAACACCTAATGGATGCACAAGATTGGTTAAAAACCCTAATTGGACTACATTAAGTGTAGGGATAACAAAAATGACATAAATGTTCATCTAATGACACAAAAACACCTTATGGATGGACAAGATTGGTTTAAAACACTAATTGGACAAGATTAAGTGTTGGGAGGACGAAAATGACCTAAATGTTCATCGAATGACACAAAACAACTATTGGATGCACAAGATTGGTTTGAAACCATAATTGGACAAGATTAAGTTTACGGAGAACGAAAATGACCTAATTGTTCATCCAATAACACAAAACACCTATTGGATGCACAAGATTGGTCAAAAACCCTAATTCGACAAGATTGGTCTAATTGGACAAGCATAAGCCTAGGGAAGATGAAAATGACCTAAATGTTCATCCAATGACACAAAAGACCTATTGTATGCACAAGATTGGTTAAAAACCCTAATTGGACAAGAATTAGCCTAGGGAGGACGAAAATGACCTAAATGTTCATCCAACGACACAAAAACACCTAATGGATGCACAAGATTGGTTAAAAACCCTAATTGGACTACATTAAGTGTAGGGAGAACAAAAATGACCTAAATGTTCATCTAATGACACAAAAACACCTTATGGATGGACAAGATTGGTTTAAAACACTAATTGGACAAGATTAAGTGTTGGGAGGACGAAAATGACCTAAATGTTCATCCAATGACACAAAACAACTATTGGATG
>JBBPBS010000604.1:734347-748670 GCA_037974835.1 Cicer judaicum | reverse complement strand
GACCTAATTGTTCATCCAATGACTCAAACACACCAATTGGATGCACAAGATTGGTTAGAAACCCTAATTGGACAAGATTAAGTTTACGGAGAACGAAAATGACCTAACTGTTCATCCAATGACACAAAACACCTAATGGATGCACAAGATTGGTTAAAAACCCTAATTGGACAAGAATTAGCCTAGGGAGGACGAAAATGACCTAAATGTTCATCCAATGACACAAAACACCTATTGGATGCACAAGATTGTTTAAAAACCCTAATTGGACAAGAATTAGCCTAGGGAGGACGAAAAACACCTAATTGTTCATCCAATGACACAAACACAACTATTGGATGCACAAGATTGGTTAGAAACTCTAATTGGACAAGCATAAGCCTAGGGATGACGAAAATGACCTAAATGTACATCCAATGACACAAAACACCTATTGGATGCAAAAGATTGGTTAGAAACACTAATTGGACAAGATTAAGTTTAGGGAGGACGAAAATGACCTAACTGTTCATCCAATGACACAAAACACCTATTGGATGCACAAGACTAGTTAAAAACTCTATTTGGTCAAGATTAAGTGTAGGGAGGACGAAAATGACCTAAATGTTCATCCAATGACACAAAACACCTATTGGATGCACAAGATTGGTTAAAAACCCTATTTGGACAAGAATTAGCCTAGGGAGGACGAAAATGACCTAAATGTTCATCCAGTGACACAAAAACACCTAATGGATGCACAAGATTGGTTAGAAACCCTAATTGGACAAGAATTAGCCTAGGGAGGACGAAAATGACTTAAATGTTCATCCAATGACACAAAAACACCTAATGGATGCACAAGATTGGCTAAAAACACTAATTGGACAAGATTAAGTGTAGGGAGGACGAAAATGACCTAAATGATCATCCAATGACACAAAACACCTATTGGATACACAAGATTGGTTAAAAACCCTAATTGGACAAGAATTAGCCTAGGGAGGACGAAAATGACCTAAATGTTCATCCAATGACACAAAACACCTATTGGATGCACAAGATTGGTTAGAAACCCTAATTGGACCAGAATAAGCCTAGGGAGGTCGAAAATGACCATATTGTTCATCCAATAACACAAACACAACTATTGGATGCACAAGATTGGTTAGAAACCCTAATTGGACAACCATAAACCTAGGGAAGATGAAAATGACCTAAATGTTCATCCAATGACACAAAACACCTATTGGATGCACAAGATCGGTTAAAAACCCCAATTGGACAAGAGTTAGCCTAGGGAGGGCGAAAATGACCTAATTGTTCATCCAATGACACAAAAATACCTAATGGATGCACAAGATTGGTTAAAAACCTTAATTGGACTACATTAAGTGTAGGGAGGACGAAAATGACCTAATTGTTCATCCAATGACACAAAAACACCTAATGGATGCTCAAGATTGGTTAAAAACCCTAATTGGACTACATTAAGTGTTGGGAGGACGAAAATGACCTAAATGTTCATCCAATGACACAAAACAACTATTGGATGCACAAGATAGGTTTGAAACCTTAATTGGACAAGATTAAGTTTATAGAGAACGAAAATGACCTAAATGTTCATCCAATGACACAAAACACCTATTGGATGCACAAGATTGGTTAAAAACCCTAATTGGACAAGAATTAGCCTAGGGAGGACGAAAATGACCTAAATGTTCATCCAATGACACAAAACACCTATTGGATGCACAAGATTGGTTAAAAACCGTAATTGGAGAAGAATTAGCCTAGGGAGGACGAATGACCTAATTGTTCATCCAATGACACAAACACAACTATTGGATGCACAAGATTGGTTAGAAACCCTAATTGGACAAGCATAAGCCTAGGGAGGATGAAAATGACCTAAATATTCATCCAATGACACAAAACACCTATTGGATGCACAAGATTCGTTAAAAACCCTAATTGGACAAGAATAAGTGTAGGGAGGACGAAAATGACCTAAATGTTCATCCAATGACACAAAACACCTATTGGATGCACAAGATTGGTTAAAAACCCTAATTGGACAAGAATTAGCCTAGGGAGGACGAAAATGACCTAAATGTTCATCCAATGACACAAAACACCTATTGGATGCACAAGATTGGTTAAAAACCGTAATTGGAGAAGAATTAGCCTAGGGAGGACGAATGACCTAATTGTTCATCCAATGACACAAACACAACTATTGGATGCACAAGATTGGTTAGAAACCCTAATTGGACAAGCATAAGCCTAGGGAGGATGAAAATGACCTAAATATTCATCCAATGACACAAAACACCTATTGGATGCACAAGATTCGTTAAAAACCCTAATTGGACAAGAATAAGTGTAGGGAGGACGAAAATGACCTAAATGTTCATCCAATGACACAAAACACCTATTGGATGCACAAGATTGGTTAAAAACCCTAATTGGACAAGAATTAGCCTAGGGAGGACGAAAATGACCTAAATGTTCATCGAATGACACAAAACACCTATTGGATGCACAAGATTGGTTAGAAAGCTAATTGGACAAGATTATGTTTTGGGAGGACGAAAATGACCTAAATGTTCATCCGATGATACAAAACACCTATTGGATGCACAAGATTGGTTAAAAACCCTAATTGGACAAGAATTAGCCTAGGGAGGACGAAAATGACCTAAATGTTCATCCAATGACACAAAAAAACCTTATGGATGCACAAGATTGGTTAAAAACCCTAATTGGACAAGATTAAGTGTAGGGAGGACGAAGATGGCCTAAATGTTCATCCAATGACACAAAACACCTGTTGGATGCACAAGATTGGCTAAAAACCCTAATTGGACAAGAATTAGCCTAGGGAGGACGAAAATGACCTAATTGTTCATCCAATGATACAAAACACCTATTGGATGCACAACATTGGTTAAAAACCCTAATTGGACAAGATTAAGTGTAGGGAGAACGAAAATGACTTAAATGTTCATCCAATGACACAAAACACCTATTGGATGCACAAGATTGGTTAAAAACCCTAATTGGACAAGAATTAGCCTAGGGAGGACGAAAATGACCTAAATGTTCATCCAATGACACAAAAACACCTAATGGATGCACAAGATTGGTTAAAAACCCTAATTGGATAAGAATTAGCCTAGGGAGGACGAAAATGACCTAAATGTTCATCCAACGACACAAAAACACCTAATGGATGCACAAGATTGGTTAAAAACCCTAATTGGACTACATTAAGTGTAGGGAGAACAAAAATGACCTAAATGTTCATCTAATGACACAAAAACACCTTATGGATGGACAAGATTGGTTTAAAACACTAATTGGACAAGATTAAGTGTTGGGAGGACGAAAATGACCTAAATGGTCATCCAATGACACAAAACAACTATTGGATGAAGAAGATTGGTTTGAAAACCTAATTGGACAAGATTAAAGTTACGGAGAACGAAAATGACCTAATTGTTCATCCAATAACACAAAACACCTATTGGATGCACAAGATTGGTCAAAAACCCTAATTGGACAAGATTGGTCTAATTGGACAAGAATAAGCCTAGGGAAGATGAAAATGACCTAAATGTTCATCCAATGACACAAAACACCTATTGGATGCACAAGATTGGTTAAAAACCCTAATTGGACAAGAATTAGCCTAGGGAGGACGAAAATGACCTAAATGTTCATCCAATGACACAAAAATACCTATTGGATGCACAAGATTGGTGAAAAACCCTAATTGGACAAGAATAAGCCTAGGGAGAACGAAAATGACCTAAATTTTCATCCATTGACACAAAACACCTATTGGATGCACAACATTGGTTAAAAACCCTAATTGGACAAGAATTAGCCTAGGGAGGACGAAAATGACCTAAATGTTCATCCAATGACACAAAACACCTATTGGATGCACAAGATTGGTTAAAAACCCTAATTAGACTACATTAAGTGTTGGGAGGACGAAAATGACCTAAATGTTCATCCAATGACACAAAACACCTATTGGATGCACAAGATTGGTTAAAAACCCTAATTGGACAAGAATTAGCCTAGGGAGGACGAAAATGACCTAAATGTTCATCCAATGACACAAAACACCTATTGGATGCACAAGATTGGTTAAAAACCCTAATTGGACAAGATTAAGTATAGGGAGGACGAAAATGACCTAAATATTCATCCAATGACACAACACACCTATTGAATGAACAAGATTGGTTAAAAACCCTAATTGGACAAGATTAAGTGTAGGGAGGACGAAAATGACCTAAATGTTCATCCAATGACACAAAAACACCTATCGGATGCACAAGATTGATTAGAAACCCTAATTGAACAAGATTAAGTGTAGGGAGGACGAAAATGACCTAAATGTTCATCCAATGACACAAAACACCTATTGGATGCACAAGATTGGTTAAAAACCGTAATTGGACAAGATTAAGTTTAGGGAGGACGAAAATGACCTAAATATTCATCCAATGACACAACACACCTATTGAATGAACAAGATTGGTTAAAAACCCTAATTGGACAAGATTAAGTGTAGGGAGGACGAAAATGACCTAAAAGTTCATCCAATGACACAAAACACCTATTGGATGCACAAGATTGGTTAAAAACCCTAATTGGACAAGAATTAGCCTAGGGAGGACGAAAATGACCTAAATGTTCATCCAATGACACAAAACACCTATTGGATGCACAAGATTGGTTAACAACCCTAATTGGACAAGATTAAGTGTAGGGAGGACGAAAATGACCTAAATGTTCATCCAATGACACAAAACACCTATTGGATGCACAAGATTGGTTAAAAACCCTAATTGGACAAGATTAAGTGTAGGGAGGACGAAAATGACCTAAATGTTCATCCAATGACACAAAACACCTATTGGATGCACAAGATTGGTTAAAAACCCTAATTGGACAAGATTAAGTGTAGGGAGGACGAAAATGACCTAAATGTTCATCCAATGACACAAAACACCTATTGGATGCACAAGATTGGTTAAAAACCCTAATTGGACTACATTAAGTGTTGGGAGGACGAAAATGACCTAAATGTTCATCCAATGACACAAAACACCTATTGGATGCACAAGATTGGTTAAAAACCCTAATTGGACAAGAATTAGCCTAGGGAGGACGAAAATGACCTAAATGTTCATCCAATGACACAAAACACCTATTGGATGCACAAGATTGGTTAAAAACCCTAATTGGATATGAATTAGCCTAGGGAGGACGAAAATGACCTAATTGTTCATCCAATGACACAAACACACCAATTGGATGCACAAGATTAGTTAGAAACCCTAATTGGACAAGAATAAGCCTAGGGAGGCCGAAAATGACCTAATTGTTCATCCAATGACACAAAACACCTACTGGATGCACAAGATTGGTTAAAAACCCTAATTGGAGAAGATTAAGTGTAGGGAGGACGAAAATGACCTAAATGTTCATCCAATGACACAAAAACACCTAATGGATGCACAAGATTGGTTAAAAACCCTAATTGGACAAGAATTAGCCTAGGGAGGACGAAAATGACCTAAATGTTCATCCAACGACACAAAAACACCTAATGGATGCACAAGATTGGTTAAAAACCCTAATTGGACTACATTAAGTGTAGGGATAACAAAAATGACCTAAATGTTCATCTAATGACACAAAAACACCTTATGGATGGACAAGATTGGTTTAAAACACTAATTGGACAAGATTAAGTGTTGGGAGGACGAAAATGACCTAAATCTTCATCGAATGACACAAAACAACTATTGGATGCACAAGATTGGTTTGAAACCATAATTGGACAAGATTAAGTTTACGGAGAACGAAAATGACCTAATTGTTCATCCAATAACACAAAACACCTATTGGATGCACAAGATTGGTCAAAAACCCTAATTCGACAAGATTGGTCTAATTGGACAAGCATAAGCCTAGGGAAGATGAAAATGACCTAAATGTTCATCCAATGACACAAAAGACCTATTGTATGCACAAGATTGGTTAAAAACCCTAATTGGACAAGAATTAGCCTAGGGAGGACGAAAATGACCTAAATGTTCATCCAACGACACAAAAACACCTAATGGATGCACAAGATTGGTTAAAAACCCTAATTGGACTACATTAAGTGTAGGGAGAACAAAAATGACCTAAATGTTCATCTAATGACACAAAAACACCTTATGGATGGACAAGATTGGTTTAAAACACTAATTGGACAAGATTAAGTGTTGGGAGGACGAAAATGACCTAAATGTTCATCCAATGACACAAAACAACTATTGGATGCACAAGATTGATTTGAAACCCTAATTGGACAAGATTAAGTTTTCGGAGAACGAAAATGACCTAAATGTTCATCCAATGACACAAAACACCTATTGGATGCACAAGATTGGTTAAAAACCCTAATTGGACAAGAATTAGCCTAGGGAGGACGAAAATGACCTAAATGTTCATCCAATGACACAAAACACCTATTGGATGCACATATTTGGTTAAAAACCCTAATTGGACAAGAATTAGCCTAGGGAGGACGAAAATGACCTAAATGTTCATCCAATGACACAAAACACCTATTTGATGCACAAGATTGGTTAAAAACCTTAATTGGACATGAATTAGCCTAGGGAGGACGAAAATGACCTAAATGTTCATCCAATGACACAAAAATACCTAATGGATGGACAAGATTGGTTAAAAACACTAATTGGACAAGATTAAGTGTAGGGAGGACGAAAATGACCTAAATGATCATCCAATGACACAAAACACCTATTGGATACACAAGATTGGTTAAAAACCCTAATTGGACAAGAATTAGCCTAGGGAGGACGAAAACGACCTAAATGTTCATCCAATGACACAAAACACCTACTGGATGCACAAGATTGGTTAAAAACCCCAATTGGACAAGAATTAGCATAGGGAGGACGAAAATGACCTAAATGTTCATCCAATGACACAAAACACCTATTGGATGCACAAGATTGGTTAAAAACCCTAATTGGACATGAATTAGCCTAGGTAGGACGAAAATGACCTAATTGTTCATCCAATGACACAAACACACCAATTGGATGCACAAGATTGGTTAGAAACCCTAATTGGACAAGAATAAGCCTAGGGAGGCCGAAAATGACCTAATTGTTCATCCAATGACACAAAACACCTACTGGATGCACAAGATTGGTTAAAAACCCTAATTGGACAAGATTAAGTCTAGGGAGGACGAAAATGACCTAAATGTTCATCCAATGACACAAAAACACCTAATGGATTAACAAGATTGGTTAAAAACCCTAATTGGATAAGAATTAGCCTAGGGAGGACGAAAATGACCTAAATGTTCATCCAACGACACAAAAACACCTAATGGATGCACAAGATTGGTTAAAAACCCTAATTGGACTACATTAAGTGTAGGGAGAACAAAAATGACCTAAATGTTCATCTAATGACACAAAAACACCTTATGGATGGACAAGATTGGTTTAAAACACTAATTGGACAAGATTAAGTGTTGGGAGGACGAAAATGACCTAAATGGTCATCCAATGACACAAAACAACTATTGGATGAAGAAGATTGGTTTGAAAACCTAATTGGACAAGATTAAAGTTACGGAGAACGAAAATGACCTAATTGTTCATCCAATAACACAAAACACCTATTGGATGCACAAGATTGGTCAAAAACCCTAATTGGACAAGATTGGTCTAATTGGACAAGAATAAGCCTAGGGAAGATGAAAATGACCTAAATGTTCATCCAATGACACAAAACACCTATTGGATGCACAAGATTGGTTAAAAACCCTAATTGGACAAGAATTAGCCTAGGGAGGACGAAAATGACCTAAATGTTCATCCAATGACACAAAACACCTATTGGATGCACAAGATTGGTTAAAAACCCTAATTGGACAAGAATTAGCCTAGGGAGGACGAAAATGACCTAAATGTTCATCCAATGACACAAAACACCTATTGGATGCACAAGATTGGTTAAAAACCTTAATTGGCCAGAATTACCCTAGGGAGGACGAAAATGACCTAACTGTTCATCCGATGACACAAACACACCAATTGGATGCACAAGATTGGTTAGAAACCCTAATTGAACAAGATTAATGTTACGGAGAACGAAAATGACCTAACTGTTCATCCAATGACACAAAACACCTAATGGATTCACAAGATTGGTTAAAAACCCTAATTGGACTACATTAAGTGTAGAGAGGACGAAAATGACCTAAATGTTCATCCAATGACACAAAACACCTATTGGATGCACAAGATTGGTTAAAAACCCTAATTGGACAAGAATTAGCCTAGGGAGGACGAAAATGACCTAAATGTTCATCCAATGACACAAAACACCTATTGGATGCACAAGATTGGTTAAAAACCGTAATTGGAGAAGAATTAGCCTAGGGAGGACGAATGACCTAATTGTTCATCCAATGACACAAACACAACTATTGGATGCACAAGATTGGTTAGAAACCCTAATTGGACAAGCATAAGCCTAGGGAGGATGAAAATGACCTAAATATTCATCCAATGACACAAAACACCTATTGGATGCACAAGATTCGTTAAAAACCCTAATTGGACAAGAATAAGTGTAGGGAGGACGAAAATGACCTAAATGTTCATCCAATGACACAAAACACCTATTGGATGCACAAGATTGGTTAAAAACCCTAATTGGACAAGAATTAGCCTAGGGAGGACGAAAATGACCTAAATGTTCATCCAATGACACAAAACACCTATTGGATGCACAAGATTGGTTAAAAACCCTAATTGGACAAGAATTAGCCTAGCGAGAACGAAAATGACCTAATTGTTCATCCAATGACACAAAACACCTATTGGATGCACAAGATTGGTTAAAAACCCTAATTGGACAAGATTAAGTGTAGGGAGGACGAAAATGACCTAAATATTCATCCAATGACACAAAACACCTATTGGATGCACAAGATTGGTTAAAACCCCTAATTGGACAAGAATTAGCCTAGAGAGGACGAAAATGACCTAATTGTTCATCCAATGATACAAAAACACCTATTGGGTGCACAAGATTGGTTAGAAACCCTAATTGGACATGATTAAGTGTAGGGAGGTTGAAAATGACATAAAGTTCATCCAATGACACAAACACACCTATTGGATGCACAAGATTGGTTAAAAACCCTAATTGGACAACAATTAGCCTAGGGAGGACGAAAATGACCTAAATGTTCATCCAATGACACAAAAACACCTAATGGATGCACAAGATTGGTTAAAAACCCTAATTGGACTACATTAAGTGTAAGGAGGACGAAATTGACCTAAATGTTCATCCAATGACACAAAACACCTATTGGATGCACAAGATTGGTTAAAAACCCTAATTGGACAAGAATTAGCCTAGGGAGGACGAAAATGACCTAAATGTTCATCCAATGACACAAAACACCTATTGGATGCACTAGATTGGTTAAAAACCCTAATTGGAGAAGAATTAGCCTAGGGAGGACGAAAATGACCTAAATGTTCATCCAATGACACAAAACACCTAACGGATGCACAAGATTGGTTAAAACCCCTAATTGGACAAGATTAAGTGTAGGGAGGACGAAAATGACCTAAATGTTCATCCAATGACACAAAACACCTATTGGATGCACAAGATTGGTTAAAAACCCTAATTGGACAACAGTTAGCCTAGGGAGGACGAAAATGACCTAAATGTTCATCCAATGACACAAAAACACCTAATGGATGCACAAGATTGGTTAAAAACCCTAATTGGACAAGAATTAGCCTAGGGAGTTCGAAAATGACCTAAATGTTCATCCAATGACACAAAAACACCTAATGGATGCACAAGATTGGTTAAAAACCCTAATTGGACAAGATTAAGTGTAGGGAGGACGAAAATGACCTAAATGTTCATCCAATGACACAAAACACCTATTGGATGCACAAGATTGGTTAAAAACACTAATTGGACTACATTAAGTGTAGGGAGGACGAAAAATGACCTAAATGTTCATCCAATGACACAAAAAACCTATTGGATGCACAAGATTGGTTAAAAACCCTAATTGGACAAGAATTAGCCTAGGGAGGACGAAAATGACCTAAATGTTCATCCAATGACACAAAACACCTATTGGATGCACAAGATTGGTTAAAAACCCTAATTGGACAAGAATGAGCCTAGGGAGGACGAAAATGACCTAAATGTTCATCCAATGACACAAAACACCTATTGGATGCACAAGATTGGTTAAAAACCCTAATTGGACAAGATTAAGTGTAGGGAGGACGAAAATGACCTAAATATTCATCCAATGACACAACACACCTATTGAATGAACAAGATTGGTTAAAAACCCTAATTGGACAAGATTAAGTGTAGGGAGGACGAAAATGACCTAAATGTTCATCCAATGACACAAAAACACCTATCGGATGCACAAGATTGATTAGAAACCCTAATTGAACAAGATTAAGTGTAGGGAGGACGAAAATGACCTAAATGTTCATCCAAAGACACAAAACACCTATTGGATGCACAAGATTGGTTAAAAACCGTAATTGGATAAGATTAAGTTTAGGGAGGACGAAAATGACATAAATATTCATCCAATGACACAACACACCTATTGAATGAACAAGATTGGTTAAAAACCCTAATTGGACAAGATTAAGTGTAGGGAGGACGAAAATGACCTAAATGTTCATCCAATGACACAAAACACCTACTGGATGCACAAGATTGGTTAAAAACCCTAATTGGATAAGAATTAGCATGAGGAGGACGAAAATAACCTAAATGTTTATCGAATGACACAAAACACCTATTGGATGCACAATATTGGTTAAAAACCCTAATTGGACAAGAATTATCATAGGGAGGACGAAAATGACCTAATTGTTCATCCAATGACACAAAAACACCAATTGGATGCACAAGATTGGTTAGAAACCCTAATTGGACAAGATAAAGTGTAGGGAGGACGAAAATGACCTAAGTGTTCATCTAATGACACAAAACACCTATTGGATGCACAAGATTGGTTAAAAACCCTAATTGGACAAGAATTAGCCTAGGGAGGACGAAAATGACCTAAATGTTCATCCAATGACACAAAACACCTATTGGATGCACAAGATTGGTTAAAAACCCTAATTGGACAAGAATTAGCCTAGGGAGGACGAAAATGACCTAAATGTTCATCGAATGACACAAAACACCTATTGGATGCACAAGATTGGTTAAAAACCCTAATTGGCCAGAATTACCCTAGGGAGGACGAAAATGACCTAATTGTTCATCCAATGACTCAAACACACCAATTGGATGCACAAGATTGGTTAGAAACCCTAATTGGACAAGATTAAGTTTACGGAGAACGAAAATGACCTAACTGTTCATCCAATGACACAAAACACCTAATGGATGCACAAGATTGGTTAAAAACCCTAATTGGACAAGAATTAGCCTAGGGAGGACGAAAATGACCTAAATGTTCATCCAATGACACAAAACACCTATTGGATGCACAAGATTGGTTAAAAACCCTAATTGGACAAGAATTAGCCTAGGGAGGACGAAAATGACCTAAATGTTCATCCAATGAAACAAAAACACCTAATGGATGCACAAGATTGGTTAAAAACCCTAATTGGACAAGAATTAGCCTAGGGAGGACGAAAATGACCTAAATGTTCATCCAATGACACAAAACACCTATTGGATGCACAAGATTGGTTAAAAACCCTAATTGGACTACATTAAGTGTAGGGAGGACGAAAATGACCTAAATGTTCATCCAATGACACAAAACTCCTGTTGGATGCACAAGATTGGTTAAAAACCCTAATTGGACAAGAATTAGCCTAGGGAGGACGAAAATGACCTAAATGTTCATCCAATGACACAAAACACCTATTGGATGCACAAGATTGGTTAAAAACCCTAATTGGACAAGATTAAGTGTAGGGAGGACGAAAATGACCTAAATGTTCATCCAACGACACAAAACACCTATTGGATGCACAAGATTGGTGAAAAACCCTAATTGGACAAGAATTAGCCTAGGGAGGACGAAAATGACCTAAATGTTCATCCAATGACACAAAACACCTATTGGATGCACAAGATTGGTTAAAAACCCTAATTGGACAAGAATTAGCCTAGGGAGGACGAAAATGACCTAAATGTTCATCCAATGAAACAAAACACCTATTGGATGCACAAGATTGGTTAAAAACCCTAATTGGACTACATTAAGTGTTTGGAGGACGAAAATGACCTAAATGTTCATCCAATGACACAAAACACCTATTGGATGCACAAGATTGGTTAAAAACCCTAATTGGACAAGAATTAGCCTAGGGAGGACGAAAATGACCTAAATGTTCATCCAATGACACAAAACACCTATTGGATGCACAAGATTGGTTAAAAACCCTAATTAGACAAGATTAAGTGTAGGGAGGACGAAAATGACCTAAATGTTCATCCAATGACACAAAACACCTATTGGATGCACAAGATCGGTTAAAAACCCTAATTGGACAAGATTAAGTGTAGGGAGGACGAAAATGACCTAAATGTTCATCCAATGACACAAAACACCTATTGGATGCACAACATTGGTTAAAAACCCTAATTGGCCAAGAATTAGCCTAGGGAGGACGAAAATGACCTAAATGTTCATCCAATGACACAAAACACCTATTGGATGCACAACATTGGTTAAAAACCCTAATTGGACAAGATTAAGTTTAGGGAGGACGAAAATTACCTAATTGTTCATCCAATGACACAAAACACCTATTGGATGCACAAGATTAGTTAAAAAACCCTAATTGCACTACATTAAGTGTAAGGAGGACGAAAATGACCTAAATGTTCATCCAATGACACAAAAACACCTAATGGATGCACAAGATTGGTTAAAAACCCTAATTAGACAAGAATTAGCCTAGGGACGACGAAAATGACCTAAATGTTCATCCAATGAAACAAAACACCTATTGGATGCATAAGATTGGTTAAAAACCCTAATTGGACTACATTAAGTGTAGGGAGGACGAAAATGACCTAAATGTTCATCCAATGACACAAAACTCCTATTGGATGCACAAGATTGGTTAAAAACCCTAATTGGACAAGAATTAGCCTAGGGAGGACGAAAATGACCTAAATGTTCATCCAATGACACAAAACACCTATTAAATGCACAAGATTGGTTAAAAACCCTAATTGGACAAGATTAAGTGTAGGGAGGACGAAAATGACCTAAATGTTCATCCAATGACACAAAACATCTATTGGATGCACAACATTGGTTAGAAACCCTAATTGGACAAGATTAAGTTTAGGGAGGACGAAAATGACCTAATTGTTCATCCAATGACACAAAACACCTATTGGATGCACAAGATTTGTTAAAAACCCTAAATGGACAAGATTAAGTGTAGGGAAGACGAAAATGACCTAATTTTCATCCAATGACACAAAAGCACCTAATGGATGCACAAGATTGGATAAAAACCCTAATTGGACAAGAATTAGCCTAGGGAGGACGAAAATGACCTAAATGTTCATCCAATGACACAAAACACCTATTGGATGCACAAGATTGGTTAAAAACCCTAATTGGACAAGAATTAGCCTAGGGAAGACGAAAATGACCTAAATGTTCATCCAATGACACAAAACACCTATTGGATGCACAAGATTGGTTAAAAACCCTAATTGGACAAGAATTAGCCTAGGGAGGACGAAAATGACCTAAATGTTCATCCAATGAAACAAAACACCTATTGGATGCACAAGATTGGTTAAAAACCCTAATTGGACTACATTAAGTGTTTGGAGGACGAAAATGACCTAAATGTTCATCCAATGACACAAAACACCTATTGGATGCACAAGATTGGTTAAAAACCCTAATTGGACAAGAATTAGCCTAGGGAGGACGAAAATGACCTAAATGTTCATCCAATGACACAAAACACCTATTGGATGCACAAGATTGGTTAAAAACCCTAATTAGACAAGATTAAGTGTAGGGAGGACGAAAATGACCTAAATGTTCATCCAATGACACAAAACACCTATTGGATGCACAAGATCGGTTAAAAACCCTAATTGGACAAGATTAAGTGTAGGGAGGACGAAAATGACCTAAATGTTCATCCAATGACACAAAACACCTATTGGATGCACAACATTGGTTAAAAACCCTAATTGGCCAAGAATT
>JBBPBS010000604.1:654161-733879 GCA_037974835.1 Cicer judaicum | reverse complement strand
ACAAAACACCTATTGGATGCACAAGATTGGTTAAAAACCCTAATTGGACAAGATTAAGTGTAGGGAAGACGAAAATGACCTAAATGTTCATCCAATGACACAAAACACCTATTGGATGCACAAGATTTGTTAAAAACCCTATTGGAGAAGATTAAGTGTATGGAGGACGAAAATGACCTAAATGTTCATCCAATGACACAAAACACCTATTGGATGCACAAGATTTGTAAAAAACCCTAATTGGACAAGATTAAGTGTAGGGAGGACGAAAATGACCTAAATGTTCATCCAATGACACAAAACACCTATTGGATGCACAAGATTGGTTAAAAACCCTAATTGGACAAGATTAAGTGTAGGGAAGACGAAAATGACCTAAATGTTCATCCAATGACACAAAACACCTATTGGATGCACAAGATTTGTTAAAAACCCTATTGGAGAAGATTAAGTGTATGGAGGACGAAAATGACCTAAATGTTCATCCAATGACACAAAACACCTATTGGATGCACAAGATTTGTAAAAAACCCTAATTGGACAAGATTAAGTGTAGGGAGGACGAAAATGACCTAAATGTTCATCCAATGACACAAAACACCTATTGGATGCACAACATTGGTTAGAAACCCTAATTGGACAAGATTAAGTTTAGGGAGGACGAAAATGACCTAAATGTTCATCCAATGACACAAAACACCTATTGGATGCACAACATTGGTTAGAAACCCTAATTGGACAAGAATTAGCCTAGGGAGGACGAAAATGACCTAAATGTTCATCCAATGACACAAAAACACCTAATGGATGCACAAGATTGATTAAAAACCCTAATTAGACAAGAATTAGCCTAGGGACGACGAAAATGACCTAAATGTTCATCCAATGAAACAAAACACCTATTAAATGCACAAGATTGGTTAAAAACCCTAATTGGACTACATTAAGTGTAGGGAGGACGAAAATGACCTAAATGTTCATCCAATGACACAAAACTCCTATTGGATGCACAAGATTGGTTAAAAACCCTAATTGGACAAGAATTAGCCTAGGGAGGACGAAAATGACCTAAATGTTCATCCAATGACACAAAACACCTATTGGATGCACAAGATTGGTTAAAAACCCTAATTGGACAAGATTAAGTGTAGGGAGGACGAAAATGACCTAAATGTTCATCCAATGACACAAAACACCTATTGGATGCACAAGATTGGTTAAAAACCCTAATTGGACAAGATTAAGTGTAGGGAGGACGAAAATGACCTAAATGTTCATCCAATGACACAAAACACCTATTGGATGCACAAGATTGGTTAAAAACCCTAATTGGACTACATTAAGTGTTGGGAGGACGAAAATGACCTAAATGTTCATCCAATGACACAAAACACCTATTGGATGCACAAGATTGGTTAAAAACCCTAATTGGACAAGAATTAGCCTAGGGAGGACGAAAATGACCTAAATGTTCATCCAATGACACAAAACACCTATTGGATGCACAAGATTGGTTAAAAACCCTAATTGGATATGAATTAGCCTAGGGAGGACGAAAATGACCTAATTGTTCATCCAATGACACAAACACACCAATTGGATGCACAAGATTAGTTAGAAACCCTAATTGGACAAGAATAAGCCTAGGGAGGCCGAAAATGACCTAATTGTTCATCCAATGACACAAAACACCTACTGGATGCACAAGATTGGTTAAAAACCCTAATTGGAGAAGATTAAGTGTAGGGAGGACGAAAATGACCTAAATGTTCATCCAATGACACAAAAACACCTAATGGATGCACAAGATTGGTTAAAAACCCTAATTGGACAAGAATTAGCCTAGGGAGGACGAAAATGACCTAAATGTTCATCCAACGACACAAAAACACCTAATGGATGCACAAGATTGGTTAAAAACCCTAATTGGACTACATTAAGTGTAGGGATAACAAAAATGACCTAAATGTTCATCTAATGACACAAAAACACCTTATGGATGGACAAGATTGGTTTAAAACACTAATTGGACAAGATTAAGTGTTGGGAGGACGAAAATGACCTAAATCTTCATCGAATGACACAAAACAACTATTGGATGCACAAGATTGGTTTGAAACCATAATTGGACAAGATTAAGTTTACGGAGAACGAAAATGACCTAATTGTTCATCCAATAACACAAAACACCTATTGGATGCACAAGATTGGTCAAAAACCCTAATTCGACAAGATTGGTCTAATTGGACAAGCATAAGCCTAGGGAAGATGAAAATGACCTAAATGTTCATCCAATGACACAAAAGACCTATTGTATGCACAAGATTGGTTAAAAACCCTAATTGGACAAGAATTAGCCTAGGGAGGACGAAAATGACCTAAATGTTCATCCAACGACACAAAAACACCTAATGGATGCACAAGATTGGTTAAAAACCCTAATTGGACTACATTAAGTGTAGGGAGAACAAAAATGACCTAAATGTTCATCTAATGACACAAAAACACCTTATGGATGGACAAGATTGGTTTAAAACACTAATTGGACAAGATTAAGTGTTGGGAGGACGAAAATGACCTAAATGTTCATCCAATGACACAAAACAACTATTGGATGCACAAGATTGATTTGAAACCCTAATTGGACAAGATTAAGTTTTCGGAGAACGAAAATGACCTAAATGTTCATCCAATGACACAAAACACCTATTGGATGCACAAGATTGGTTAAAAACCCTAATTGGACAAGAATTAGCCTAGGGAGGACGAAAATGACCTAAATGTTCATCCAATGACACAAAACACCTATTGGATGCACATATTTGGTTAAAAACCCTAATTGGACAAGAATTAGCCTAGGGAGGACGAAAATGACCTAAATGTTCATCCAATGACACAAAACACCTATTTGATGCACAAGATTGGTTAAAAACCTTAATTGGACATGAATTAGCCTAGGGAGGACGAAAATGACCTAAATGTTCATCCAATGACACAAAAATACCTAATGGATGGACAAGATTGGTTAAAAACACTAATTGGACAAGATTAAGTGTAGGGAGGACGAAAATGACCTAAATGATCATCCAATGACACAAAACACCTATTGGATACACAAGATTGGTTAAAAACCCTAATTGGACAAGAATTAGCCTAGGGAGGACGAAAATGACCTAAATGTTCATCCAATGACACAAAACACCTATTGTATGCACAAGAGTGGTTAGAAACCCTAATTGGACCAGAATAAGCCTAGGGAGGTCGAAAATGACCATATTGTTCATCCAATAACACAAACACAACTATTGGATGCACAAGATTGGTTAGAAACCCTAATTGGACAACCATAAACCTAGGGAAGATGAAAATGACCTAAATGTTCATCCAATGACACAAAACACCTATTGGATGCACAAGATCGGTTAAAAACCCCAATTGGACAAGAGTTAGCCTAGGGAGGACGAAAATGACCTAATTGTTCATCCAATGACACAAAAATACCTAATGGATGCACAAGATTGGTTAAAAACCTTAATTGGACTACATTAAGTGTAGGGAGGACGAAAATGACCTAATTGTTCATCCAATGACACAAAAACACCTAATGGATGCTCAAGATTGGTTAAAAACCCTAATTGGACTACATTAAGTGTTGGGAGGAGAAAATGACCTAAATGTTCATCCAATGACACAAAACAACTATTGGATGCACAAGATTGGTTTGAAACCCTAATTGGACAAGATTAAGTTTACGGAGAACGAAAAAGACCTAAATGTTCATCCAATGACACAAAACACCTATTGGATGCACAAGGTTGGTTAAAAACCCTAATTGGACAAGAATTAGCCTAGGGAGGACAAAAATGACCTAAATGTTCATCCAATGACACAAAACACCTATTGGATGCACATATTTGGTTAAAAACCCTAATTGGACAAGAATTAGCCTAGGGAGTACGAAAATGACCTAAATGTTAATCCAATGACACAAAACACCTATTTGATGCACAAGATTGGTTAAAAACCTTAATTGGACAAGAATTAGCCTAGGGAGGACGAAAATGACCTAATTGTTCATCCGATGACACAAAAATACCTATTGGTTGCACAAGATTGGTTAGAAACCCTAATTGGACAAGATTAAGTGTAGGGAGATCGAAAATGACATAAAAATCATCCAATGACACAAACACACCTATTGGATGCACAAGATTGGTTAAAAACCCTAATTGGACAAGAATTAGCCTAGGGAGGACGAAAATGACCTAAATGTTCATCCAATGACACAAAACACCTACTAAATGCACAAGATTGGTTAAAAACCCCAATTGGACAAGAATTAGCATAGGGAGGACGAAAATGACCTAATTGTTCATCCAATGACACAAAAATACCTAATGGATGGACAAGATTGGTTAAAAACACTAATTGGACAAGATTAAGTGTAGGGAGGACGAAAATGACCTAAATGTTCATCCAATGACACAAAAACACCTAATTGATGCACAAGATTGGTTAAAAACCCTAATTGGAGTACATTAAGTCTAGGGAGGACGAAAATAACCTAATTGTTCATCCAATGACACAAAACACCTATTGGATGCACAAGATTGGTTAAAAACCCTATTTGGACAAGAATTAGCCTAGGGAGGACGAAAATGACCTAAATGTTCATCCAATGACACAAAACACCTATTGGATGCACAAGATCGGTTAGAAACCCCAATTGGACAAGAGTTAGCCTAGGGAGGACGAAAATGACCTAATTGTTCATCCAATGACACAAAAATACCTAATGGATGCACAAGATTGGTTAAAAACCTTAATTGGACTACATTAAGTGTAGGGAAGACGAAAATGACCTAATTGTTCATCCAATGACACAAAAACACCTAATGGATGCTCAAGATTGGTTAAAAACCCTAATTGGACTACATTAAGTGTTGGGAGGACGAAAATGACCTAAATGTTCATCCAATGACACAAAACAACTATTGGATGCACAAGATTGGTTTGAAACCCTAATTGGACAAGATTAAGTTTACGGAGAACGAAAATGACCTAAATGTTCATCCAATGACACAAAACACCTATTGGATGCACAAGGTTGGTTAAAAACCCTAATTGGACAAGAATTAGCCTAGGGAGGACGAAAATGACCTAATTGTTCATCCGATGATACAAAAATACCTATTGGATGCACAAGATTGGTTAGAAACCCTAATTGGACAAGATTAAGTGTAGGGAGAACGAAAATGACATAAAAATCATCCAATGACACAAACACACCTAATGGATGCACATATTTGGTTAAAAACCCTAATTGGACAAGAATTAGCCTAGGGAGTACGAAAATGACCTAAATGTTCATCCAATGACACAAAACACCTATTTGATGCACAAGATTGGTTAAAAACCTTAATTGGACAAGAATTAGCCTAGGGAGGACGAAAATGACCTAATTGTTCATCCGATGATACAAAAATACCTATTGGATGCACAAGATTGGTTAGAAACCCTAATTGGACAAGATTAAGTGTAGGGAGAACGAAAATGACATAAAAATCATCCAATGACACAAACACACCTATTGGATGCACAAGATTGGTTAAAAACCCTAATTGTTCAAGAATTAGCCTAGGGAGGACGAAAATGACCTAAATGTTCATCCAATGACACAAAACACCTATTGGATGCACAAGATTGGTTAAAAACCCTAATTGGACAAGAATTAGCCTAGGGAGGACGAAAATGACCTAATTGTTCATCCAATGACACAAAAATACCTATTGGATGCACAAGATTGGTTACAAACCCTAATTGGACAAGATTAATTGTAGGGAGATCGAAAATGATATAAAAATCATCCAATGACACAAACACAACTATTGGATGCACAAGATTGGTTAAAAACCCTAATTGGACAAGAATTTGCCTAGCGAGGACGAAAATGACCTAAATCTTCATCCAATGACACAAAAACACCTAATGGATGCACAAGATTGGTTAAAAACCCTAAATGGACTACATTAAGTGTAGAGAGGACGAAAATGACCTAAATGTTCATCCAATGACACAAAACACCTATTGGATGCACAAGATTGGTTAAAAACCATAATTGGACAAGAATTAGCCTAGGGAGGACGAAAATGACCTAATTGTTCATCCAATGATACAAAAACACCTATTGGATGCACAAGATTGGTTACAAACCCTAATTGGACAAGATTAAGTGTAGGGAGGTCGAAAATGACATAAAAATCATCCAACGACACAAATACACCTATTGGATGCACAAGATTGGTTAAAAACCCTAATTGGACAAGAATTAGCCTAGGGAGGACGAAAATGACCTAAATGTCCATCCAATGACACAAAAACACCTAATGGATGCATAAGATTGGTTAAAAACCCTAATTGGACTACATTAAGTGTAGGGAGGACGAAAATGACCTAAATGTTCATCCGATGACAGAAAACACCTATTGGATGCACAAGATTGGTTCGAAACTCTAATTGGACAAGAATAAGCCTAGGTAGGACGAAAATGACCTAATTGTTCATCCAATGACACAAACACGCCTATTGGATGCACAAGATTGGTTAGAAACCCTAATTGGACCAGAATAAGTCTAGGGAGGTCGAAAATGACCAAATTGTTCATCCAATAACACAAACACAACTATTGGATGCACAAGATTGGTTAGAAACCCTAATTGGACAAGCATAAGCCTAGGGAAGATGAAAATGACCTAAATGTTCATCCAATGACACAAAACACCTATTGGATGCACAAGATTGGTTAGAAACACTAATTGGACAAGATTAAGTTTAGGGAGGAAGAAAATGACCTAATTGTGCATCCAATGACACAAAACACCTATTGGATGCACAAGATTTGTTAAAAACACTAATTGGACAAGATTAAGTGTAGGGACGACAAAAATGACCTAAATGATCATCCAATGACACAAAACACCTATTGGATACACAAGATTGGTTAAAAACCCTAATTGGACAAGAATTAGTCTAGGGAGGACGAAAATGACCTAATTGTTCATCCAATGATACAAAAACACCTATTGGATAGACAAGATTGGTTAGCAACCCTAATTGGACAAGATTAAGTGTAGGGAGGTCGAAAATGACATAAAAATCATCCAACGACACACACACACCTATTGGATGCACAAGATTGGTTAAAAACCCTAATTGGGCAAGATTAAGTGTAGGGAGGACGAAAATGACCTAAATGTTCATCCAATGACACAAAACACCTATTGGATGCACAAGATTGGTTAAAAACCCTAATTGGACAAGAATTAGCCTAGGGAGGACGAAAATGACCTAAATGTTCATCCAATGACACAAAACACCTATTTGATGCACAAGATTGGTTAAAAACCTTAATCGGACAACAATTAGCCTATGGAGGACGAAAATGACCTAATTGTTCATCCAATGATACAAAAACACCTATTGGATGCACAAGATTGGTTAGAAACCTTAATTGGACAAGATTAAGTGTAGGGAGGTCGAAAATGACATAAAAATCGTCCAACGACATAAACACACCTATTGGATGCACAAGATTGGTTAAAAACCCTAATTGGACAAGAATTATCCTAGGGAGGATGAAAATGACCTAAATGTTCATCCAATGACACAAAAACAACTAATGGATGCATAAGATTGGTTAAAAACCCTAATTGGACTACATTAAGTCTAGGGAGGACGAAAATGACCTAAATGTTCATCCGATGACACAAAAAAACCTATTGGATGCACAAGATTGGTTAAAAAACCTAATTCGACAAGATTAAGTGTAGGGAGGACGAAAATGACCTAAATGTTCATCCAATGACACAAAACAACTATTGGATGCACAAGATTGGTTTGAAACCCTAATTGGGCAAGACTAAGTTTACGGAGAACGAAAATGACCTAAATGTTCATCCAACGACGCAAAACACCTATTGGATGCACAAGATTGGTTAAAAACCCTAATTGTACAAGAATTAGCCTAGGGAGGACGAAAATGACCTAAATGTTCATCCAATGGCACAAAACACCTATTGGATGCACAAGATTGGTTAAAAACCCTAATTGGACAAGAATTAGCCTAGGGAGGACGAAAATAACCTAATTGTTCATCCAATGACACAAAAATACCTATTGGATGCACAAGATTGGTTACAAACCCTAATTGGACAAGATTAATTGTAGGGAGATCGAAAATGACATAAAAATCATCCAATGACACAAACACAACTATTGGATGCACAAGATTGGTTAAAAACCCTAATTGGACAAGAATTTGCCTAGCGAGGACGAAAATGACCTAAATCTTCTTCCAATGACACAAAAACACCTAATGGATGCACAAGATTGGTTAAAAACCCTAAATGGACTACATTAAGTGTAGAGAGGACGAAAATGACCTAAATGTTCATCCAATGACACAAAACACCTATTGGATGCACAAGATTGGTTAAAAACCATAATTGGACAAGAATTAGCCTAGGGAGGACGAAAATGACCTAATTGTTCATCCAATGATACAAAAACACCTATTGGATGCACAAGATTGGTTACAAACCCTAATTGGACAAGATTAAGTGTAGGGAGGTCGAAAATGACATAAAAATCATCCAACGACACAAATACACCTATTGGATGCACAAGATTGGTTAAAAACCCTAATTGGACAAGAATTAGCCTAGGGAGGATGAAAATGACCTAAATGTCCATCCAATGACACAAAAACACCTAATGGATGCATAAGATTGGTTAAAAACCCTAATTGGACTACATTAAGTGTAGGGAGGACGAAAATGACCTAAATGTTCATCCGATGACACAAAACACCTATTGGATGCACAAGATTGGTTAGAAACTCTAATTGGACAAGAATAAGCCTAGGGAGGACGAAAATGACCTAATTGTTCATCCAATGACACAAACACGCCTATTGGATGCACAAGATTGGTTAGAAACCCTAATTGGACCAGAATAAGTCTAGGGAGGTCGAAAATGACCTAATTGTTCATCCAATAACACAAACACAACTATTGGATGCACAAGATTTGTTAGAAACCCTAATTGGACAAGCATAAGCCTAGGGAAGATGAAAATGACCTAAATGTTCATCCAATGACACAAAACACCTATTGGATGCACAAGATTGGTTAGAAACACTAATTGGACAAGATTAAGTTTAGGGAGGAAGAAAATGACCTAATTGTGCATCCAATGACACAAAACACCTATTGGATGCACAAGATTTGTTAAAAACACTAATTGGACAAGATTAAGTGTAGGGAGGACGAAAATGACCTAAATGATCATCCAATGACACAAAACACCTATTGGATACACAAGATTGGTTAAAAACCCTAATTGGACAAGAATTAGCGTAGGGAGGACGAAAATGACCTAATTGTTCATCCAATGATACAAAAACACCTATTGGATGGACAAGATTGGTTAGAAACCCTAATTGGACAAGATTAAGTGTAGGGAGGTCGAAAATGACATAAAAATCATCCAACGACACAAACACACCTATTGGATGCACAAGATTGGTTAAAAACCCTTATTGGACAAGATTAAGTGTAGGGAGGACGAAAATGACCTAAATGTTCATCCAATGACACAAAACACCTATTTGATGCACAAGATTGGTTAAAAACCTTAATCGGACAACAATTAGCCTAGGGAGGACGAAAATGACCTAATTGTTCATCCAATGATACAAAAACACCTATTGGATGCACAAGATTGGTTAGAAACCCTAATTGGACAAGATTAAGTGTAGGGAGGTCGAAAATGACATAAAAATCATCCAACGACACAAACACACCTAATGGATGCACAAGATTGGTTAAAAACCCTAATTGGACAAGAATTATCCTAGGGAGGACGAAAATGACCTAAATGTTCATCCAATGACACAAAAACAACTAATGGATGCATAAGATTGGTTTAAAACCCTAGTTGGACTACATTAAGTCTAGGGAGGACGAAAATGACCTAAATGTTCATCCAATGACACAAAACACCTATTGGATGCACAAGATTGGTTAAAAACCCTAATTGGAAAAGATTAAGTGTAGGGAGGACGAAAATGACCTAAATGTTCATCCAATGACACAAAACACCTATTGGATGCACAAGATTAGTTAAAAACCCTAATTGGACAAGAATTAGCCTAGGGAGGACGAAAATGACCTAAATGTTCATCCAATGACACAAAACACCAAATGGATGCACATGATTGTTTAAAAACCCTCATTGGACTACATTAAGTGTAGGGAGAACAAAAATGACCTAAATGTTCATCTAATGACACAAAAACACCTTATGGATGGACAAGATTGGTTTAAAACACTAATTGGACAAGATGAAGTGTTGGGAGGACGAAAATGACCTAAATGTTCATCCAATGACACAAAACACCTATTGGATGCACAAGATTGGTTAAAAACCCTAATTGGACATGAATTAGCCTAGGGAGGACGAAAATGACCTAATTGTTCATCCAATGACACAAACACACCAATTGGATGCACAAGATTGGTTAGAAACCCTAATTCGACAAGAATAAGCCTAGGGAGGTCGAAAATGACCTAATTGTTCATCCAATGACACAAAACACCTACTGGATGCACAATATTGGTTAAAAACCCTAAATGGACAAGATTAAGTGTAGGGAGGACGAAAATGACCTAAATGTTCATCCAATGACACAAAAACACCTAATGGATGCACAAGATTGGTTAAAAACCCTAATTGGAAAAGAATTAGCCTAGGGAGGACGAAAATGACCTATATGTTCATCCAACGACACAAAAACACCTAATGGATGCACAAGATTGGTTAAAAACCCTAATTGGACTACATTAAGTGTAGGGAGAACAAAAATGACCTAAATTTTCATCTAATGACACAAAAACACCTTATGGATGGACAAGATTGCTTTAAAACACTAATTGGACAAGATGAAGTGTTGGGAGGACGAAAATGACCTAAATGTTCATCCAATGACACAAAACAACTATTTGATGCACAAGATTGGTTTGAAACCCTAATTGGACAAGATTAAGTTTACGGAGAACGAAAATGACCTAATTGTACATCCAATAACACAAAACACCTATTGGATGCACAAGATTGGTTAAAAACTCTAATTGGACAAGATTAAGTGTAGGGAGGACGAAAATGACCCAAATGTTCATCCAATGACACAAAACACCTATTGGATGCACAAGATTGGTTAAAAACCCTAATTGGACAAGAATTAGCCTAGGGAGGACGAAAATGACCCAAATGTTCATCCAATGACACAAAACACCTATTGGATGCACAAGATTGGCTAAAAACCCTAATTGGACAAGAATTAGCCTAGGGAGGACGAAAATAACCTAATTGTTCATCTAATGACACAAAAACACCTTATGGATGGACAAGATTGGTTTAAAACACTAATTGGACAAGATGAAGTGTTGGGAGGACGAAAATGACCTAAATGTTCATCCAATGACACAAAACAACTATTGGATGCACAAGATTGGTTTGAAACCCTAATTGGACAAGATTAAGTTTACGGAGAACGAAAATGACCTAAATGTTCATCCAATGACGCAAAACACCTATTGGATGCACAAGATTGGTTAAAAACCCTAATTGGACAAGAATTAGCCTAGGGAGGACGAAAATGACCCAAATGTTCATCCAATGACACAAAACAACTATTGGATGCACAAGATTGGCTAAAAACCCTAATTGGACAAGAATTAGCCTAGGGAGGACGAAAATAACCTAATTGTTCATCTAATGACACAAAAACACCTTATGGATGGACAAGATTGGTTTAAAACACTAATTGGACAAGATGAACTGTTGGGAGGACGAAAATGACCTAAATGTTCATCCAATGACACAAAACAACTATTGGATGCACAAGATTGGTTTGAAACCCTAATTGGACAAGATTAAGTTTACAGAGAACGAAAATGACCTAAATGTTCATCCAATGACACAAAACACCTATTGGATGCACAAGATTGGTTAAAAACCCTAATTGGACAAGAATTAGCCTAGGGAGGACGAAAATGACCTAAATGTTCATCCAATGACACAAAAACACCTAATGGATGCACAAGATTGGTTAAAAACCCTAATTGGATAAGAATTAGCCTAGGGAGGACGAAAATGACCTAAATGTTCATCCAACGACACAAAAACACCTAATGGATGCACAAGATTGGTTAAAAACCCTAATTGGACTACATTAAGTGTAGGGAGAACAAAAATGACCTAAATTTTCATCTAATGACACAAAAACACCTTATGGATGGACAAGATTGGTTTAAAACACTAATTGGACAAGATGAAGTGTTGGGAGGACGAAAATGACCTAAATGTTCATCCAATGACACAAAACACCTATTGGATGCACAAGATTGGTTAAAAACCCTAATTGGACATGAATTAGCCTAGGGAGGACGAAAATGACCTAATTGTTCATCCAATGACACAAACACACCAATTGGATGCACAAGATTGGTTAGAAACCCTAATTGGACAAGAATAAGCCTAGGGAGGCCGAAAATGACCTAATTGTTCATCCAATGACACAAAACACCTACTGGATGCACAAGATTGGTTAAAAACCCTAATTGGACAAGATTAAGTGTAGGGAGGACGAAAATGACCTAAATGTTCATCCAATGACACAAAAACACCTAATGGATGCACAAGATTGGTTAAAAACCCTAATTGGAAAAGAATTAGCCTAGGGAGGACGAAAATGACCTATATGTTCATCCAATGACACAAAACACCTATTTGATGCACAAGATTGGTTAGAAACCCTAATTGGACAAGATTAAGTGCAGGGAGGTCGAAAATGACATAAAAATCATCCAACGACACAAACACACCTATTGGATGCACAAGATTGGTTAAAAACCCTAATTGGGCAAGATTAAGTGTAGGGAGGACGAAAATGACCTAAATGTTCATCCAATGACACAAAACACCTATTGGATGCACAAGATTGGTTAAAAACCCTAATTGGACAAGAATTAGCCTAGGGAGGACGAAAATGACCTAAATGTTCATCCAATGACACAAAACACCTATTTGATGCACAAGATTGGTTAAAAACCTTAATCGGACAACAATTAGCCTAGGGAGGACGAAAATGACCTAATTGTTCATCCAATGATACAAAAACACCTATTGGATGGACAAGATTGGTTAGAAACCCTAATTGGACAAGATTAAGTGTAGGGAGGTCGAAAATGACATAAAAATCATCCAACGACACAAACACACCTATTGGATGCACAAGATTGGTTAAAAACCCTAATTGGGCAAGATTAAGTGTAGGGAGGACGAAAATGACCTAAATGTTCATCCAATGACACAAAACACCTATTGGATGCACAAGATTGGTTAAAAACCCTAATTGGACAAGAATTAGCCTAGGGAAGACGAAAATGACCTAAATGTTCATCCAATGACACAAAACACCTATTTGATGCACAAGATTGGTTAAAAACCTTAATCGGACAACAATTAGCCTAGGGAGGACGAAAATGACCTAATTGTTCATCCAATGATACAAAAACACCTATTGGATGCACAAGATTGGTTAGAAACCCTAATTGGACAAGATTAAGTGTAGGGAGGTCGAAAATGACATAAAAATCATCCAACGACACAAACACACCTAATGGATGCACAAGATTGGTTAAAAACCCTAATTGGACAAGAATTAAGTGTAGGGAGGTCGAAAATGACATAAAAATCATCCAATGACACAAAAACAACTAATGGATGCATAAGATTGGTTAAAAACCCTAATTGGACTACATTAAGTCTAGGGAGGACGAAAATGACCTAAATGTTCATCCAATGACACATAACACCTATTGGATGCACAAGATTGGTTAAAAACCCTAATTGGAAAAGATTAAGTGTAGGGAAAACGAAAATGACCTAAATGTTCATCCAATGACACAAAACACCTATTGGATGCACAAGATTAGTTAAAAACCCTAATTGGACAAGAATTAGCCTAGGGAGGACGAAAATGACCTAAATGTTCATCCAATGACACAAAACACCAAATGGAGGCACATGATTGTTTAAAAACCCTAATTGGACTACATTAAGTGTAGGGAGAACAAAAATGACCTAAATGTTCATCTAATGACACAAAAACACCTTATGGATGGACAAGATTGGTTTAAAACACTAATTGGACAAGATGAAGTGTTGGGAGGACGAAAATGACCTAAATGTTCATCCAATGACACAAAACACCTATTGGATGCACAAGATTGGTTAAAAACCCTAATTGGACATGAATTAGCCTAGGGAGGACGAAAATGACCTAATTGTTCATCCAATGACACAAACACACCAATTGGATGCACAAGATTGGTTAGAAACCCTAATTCGACAAGAATAAGCCTAGGGAGGTCGAAAATGACCTAATTGTTCATCCAATGACACAAAACACCTACTGGATGCACAAGATTGGTTAAAAACCCTAAATGGACAAGATTAAGTGTAGGGAGGACGAAAATGACCTAAATGTTCATCCAATGACACAAAAACACCTAATGGATGCACAAGATTGGTTAAAAACCCTAATTGGAAAAGAATTAGCCTAGGGAGGACGAAAATGACCTATATGTTCATCCAACGACACAAAAACACCTAATGGATGCACAAGATTGGTTAAAAACCCTAATTGGACTACATTAAGTATAGGGAGAACAAAAATGACCTAAATTTTCATCTAATAACACAAAAACACCTTATGGATGGACAAGATTGGTTTAAAACCCTAATTGGACAAGATGAAGTGTTGGGAGGACGAAAATGACCTAAATGATCATCCAATGACACAAAACAACTATTGGATGCACAAGATTGGTTTGAAATCCTAATTGGACAAGATTAAGTTTACGGAGAACGAAAATGACCTAATTGTACATCCAATAACACAAAACACCTATTGGATGCACAAGATTGGTTAAAAACTCTAATTGGACAAGATTAAGTGTAGGGAGGACGAAAATGACCCAAATGTTCATCCAATGACACAAAACACCTATTGGATGCACAAGATTGGTTAAAAACCCTAATTGGACAAGAATTAGCCTAGGGAGGACGAAAATGACCCAAATGTTCATCCAATGACACAAAACACCTATTGGATGCACAAGATTGGCTAAAAACCCTAATTGGACAAGAATTAGCCTAGGGAGGACGAAAATAACCTAATTGTTCATCTAATGACACAAAAACACCTTATGGATGGACAAGATTGGTTTAAAACACTAATTGGACAAGATGAAGTGTTGGGAGGACGAAAATGACCTAAATGTTCATCCAATGACACAAAACAACTATTGGATGCACAAGATTGGTTTGAAACCCTAATTGGACAAGATTAAGTTTACGGAGAACGAAAATGACCGAAATGTTCATCCAATGACGCAAAACACCTATTGGATGCACAAGATTGGTTAAAAACCCTAATTGTACAAGAATTAGCCTAGGGAGGACAAAAATGACCTAAATGTTCATCCAATGACACAAAACACCTATTGGATGCACAAGATTGGTTAAAAACCCTAATTGGACAAGAATTAGCCTAGGGAGGACGAAAATGACCTAATTGTTCATCCAATGACACAAAAAGAGCTATTGGATGAACAAGATTGGTTACAAACCCTAATTGGACAAGATTAATTGTAGGGAGATCGAAAATGACATAAAAATCATCCAATGACACAAACACAACTATTGGATGCACAAGATTGGTTAAAAACCCTAATTGGACAAGAATTAGCCTAGCGAGGACGAAAATGACCTAAATCTTCATCCAATGACACAAAAACACCTAATGGATGCACAAGATTGGTTAAAAACCCTAAATGGACTACATTAAGTGTAGAGACGACGAAAATGACCTAAATGTTCATCCAATGACACAAAACACCTATTGGATGCACAAGATTGGTTAAAAACCATAATTGGACAAGAATTAGCCTAGGGAGGACGAAAATGACCTAATTGTTCATCCAATGATACAAAAACACCTATTGGATGCACAAGATTGGTTAGAAACCCTAATTGGACAAGATTAAGTGTAGGGAGGTCGAAAATGACATAAAAATCATCCAACGACACAAATACACCTATTGGATGCACAAGATTGGTTAAAAACCCTAATTGGACAAGAATTAGCGTAGGGAGTACGAAAATGACCTAAATGTCCATCCAATGACACAAAAACACCTAATGGATGCATAAGATCGGTTAAAAACCCTAATTTGGACTACATTAAGTGTAGGGAGGACGAAAATGACCTAAATGTTCATCCGATGACACAAAACACCTATTGGATGCACAAGATTGGTTAGAAACTCTAATTGGACATGAATAAGCCTAGGGAGGACGAAAATGACCTAATTGTTCATCCAATGACACAAACACGCCTATTGGATGCACAAGATTGGTTAGAAACCCTAATTGGACCAGAATAAGTCTAGGGAGGTCGAAAATGACCTAATTGTTCATCCAATAGCACAAACACAACTATTGGATGCACAAGATTGGTTAGAAACCCAAATTGGACAAGCATAAGCCTAGGGAAGATGAAAATGACCTAAATGTTCATCCAATGACACAAAACACTTATTGGATGCACAAGATTGGTTAGAAACACTAATTGGACAAGATTAAGTTTAGGGAGGAAGAAAATGACCTAATTGTGCATCCAATGACACAAAACACCTATTGGATGCACAAGATTTGTTAAAAACACTAATTGGACAAGATTAAGTGTAGGGAGGACGAAAATAACCAAAATGATCATCCAATGACACAAAACACCTATTGGATACACAAGATTGGTTAAAAACCCTAATTGGACAAGAATTAGCCTAGGGAGGACAAAAATGACCTAAATGTTCATCCAATGACACAAAACACCTATTGGATGCACAAGATCGGTTAAAAACCCCAATTGGACAAGAGTTAGCCTAGGGAGGACGAAAATGACCTAATTGTTCACACAATGACACAAAAATACCTAATGGATGCACAAGATTGGTTAAAAACAATAATTGGACTACATTAAGTGTAGGGTGGACGAAAATGACCTAAATGTTCATCCAATGACACAAAACACCTATTGGATGCACAAGATTGGTTAAAAACCCTAATTGGACAAGAATTAGCTTAGGGAGGACGAAAATGACCTAAATGTTCATCCAATGGCACAAAAACAGCTAATGGATGCACAAGATTGGTTAAAAACCCTAATTGGACAAGATTAATTGTAGGGAGGACGAAAATGACCTAAATGTTCATCCAACGACACAAAAACACCTAATGGATGCACAAGATTGGTTAAAAACCCTAATTGGACCAAAATAAGTCTAGGGAGGTCGAAAATGACCTAATTGTTCATCCAATAACACAAACACAACTATTGGATGCACAAGATTGGTTAGAAACTCTAATTGGACAAGCATAATTCTAGGGAAGATGAAAATGACCTAAATGTTCATCCAATGACACAAAACACCTATTGGATGCACAAGATTGGTTAAAAACCTTAATTGGACAAGAATTAGCCTAGGGAGGACGAAAATGACCTAATTGTTCATCCAATGACACAAAAATACCTATTGGATGCACAAGATTGGTTAGAAACCCTAATTGGACAAGATTAAGTGTAGGGAGATCGAAAATGACAAAAAAATCATCCAATGACACAAACACAACTATTGGATGCACAAGATTGGTTAAAAACCTTAATTGGACAAGAATTAGCCTAGGGAGGACGAAAATGACCTAAATGTTCATCCAATGACACAAAAACACCTAATGGATGCACAAGATTGGTTAAAAACCCTAAATGGACCACATTAAGTGTAGAGAGGACGAAAATGACCTAAATGTTCATCCAATGATAGAAAACACCTATTGGATGCACAAGATTGGTTAAAAACCCTAATTGGACAAGAATTAGCCTAGGGAGGACGAAAATGACCTAATTGTTCATCCAATGATACAAAAACACCTGTTGGATGCACAAGATTGGTTAGAAACCCTAATTGGACAAGATTAAGTGTCGGGAGGTCGAAAATGACATAAAAATTATCCAACGACTCAAACACACCTATTGGATGCAGAAGATTGGTTAAAAACCCTAATTGGACAAGAATTAGCCTAGGGAGGAAGAAAATGACCTAAATGTTCATCCAATGACACAAAAACACCTAATGGATGCATAAGATTGGTTAAAAACCCTAATCGGACTACATCAAGTGTAGGGAGGACGAAAATGACCTAAATGTTCATCCGATGACACAAACACGCCTATTCGACGCACAAGATAGGTTAGAAACCCTAATTCGACCAGAATAAGTCTAGGGAGGTCGAAAATGACCTAATTGTTCATCCAATAACACAAACACAACTATTGGATGCACAAGATTGGTTAGAAACTCTAATTGGACAAGATTAAGTGTAGGGAGGTTGAAAATGACATAAAAATCATCCAACGACTCAAATACACCTATTGGATGCACAAGATTGGTTAAAAACCCTAATTGGACAAGAATTAGCCTAGGGAGGACGAAAATGACCTAAATGTTCATCCAATGACACAAAAACACCTAACGGATGCATAAGATTGGTTAAAAACCCTAATTGGACTACATTAAGTGTAGGGAAGACGAAAATGACCTAAATGTTCATTCGATGACACAAAACACCTATTGGATGCACAAGATTGGTTAGAAACCCTAATTGGACAAGAATAAGCCTAGGGAGGACGAAAATAACCTAATTGTTCATCCATTGACACAAACACGCCTATTGGATGCACAAGATTGGTTAGAAATCCTAATTGGACCAGAATAAGTCTAGGGAGGTCGAAAATGACCTAATTGTTCATCCAATAACACAAGCACAACTATTGGATGCACAAGATTGGTTAGAAACTCTAATTGGAGAAGCATATGCCTAAGGAAGATGAAAATGACCTAAATGTTCATCCAATGACACAAAACACCTATTGGATGCACATGATTGGTTAGAAACACTAATTGGACTACATTAACTGTTGGGAGGACGAAAATGACCTAAATGTTCATCCAATGACACAAAACAACTATTGGATGCACAAGATTGGTTTGAAACCCTAATTGGACAAGATTAAGTTTACGGAGAACGAAAATGACCTAAATGTTCATCCAATGACGCAAAACACCTATTGGATGCACAAGATTGGTTAAAAACCCTAATTGTACAAGAATTAGCCTAGGGAGGACGAAAATGACCTAAATGTTCATCCAATGACACAAAACACCTATTGGATGCACAAGATTGGTTAAAAACCCTAATTGGACAAGAATTAGCCTAGGGAGGACGAAAATGACCTAAATGTTCATCCAATGACACAAAACACCAAATGGATGCACATGATTGGTTAAAAACCCTAATTGGACTACATTAAGTGTAAGGAGGACGAAAATGACCTAAATGTTCATCCAATGACACAAAACACCTATTGGATGCACAAGATTGGTTAAAAACCCTAATTGGACATGAATTAGCGTAGGGAGGACGAAAATGACCTAATTGTTCATCCAATGACACAAACACACCAATTGGATGCACAAGATTGGTTAGAAACCCTAATTCGACAAGAAAAAGCCTAGGGAGGTCGAAAATGACCTAATTGTTCATCCAATGACACAAAACAACTACTCGATGCACAAGATTGGTTAAAAACCCTTATTGGAGAAGATTAAGTGTAGGGAGGACGAAAATGACCCAAATGTTCATCCAATGACACAAAACACCTATTGGATGCACAAGATTGGTTAAAAACCCTAATTGGACAAGAATTAGCCTAGGGAGGAGGAAAATGACCCAAATGCTCATCCAATGACACAAAACACCTATTGGATGCACAAGATTGGCTAAAAACCTTAATTGGACAAGAATTAGCCTAGGGAGGACGAAAATAACCTAATTGTTCATCCAATGACACAAAAACACCTAATGGATGCACAAGACTGGTTAAAAACCCTAATTGGACTACATTAAGTATTTGGAGGCCGAAAATGACCTAAATGTTCATCCAATGACACAAAACACTTATTGGATGCATAAGATTGGTTAGAAACACTAATTGGACAAGATTAAGTTTAGGGAGGAAGAAAATGACCTAAATGTTCATCCAATGACGCAAAACACCTATTGGATGCACAAGATTGGTTAAAAACCCTAATTGTACAAGAATTAGCCTAGGGAGGTCGAAAATGACTTAAATGTTCATCCAATGACACAAAACACCTATTGGATGCACAAGATTGGTTAAAAACCCTAATTGGACAAGAATTAGCCTAGGGAGGACGAAAATGACCTAATTGTTCATCCAATGACACAAAAATACTTATTGGATGCACAAGATTGGTTACAAACCCTAATTGGACAAGATTAATTATAGGGAGATCGAAAATGACATAAAAATCATCCAATGACACAAACACAACTATTGGATGCACAAGATTGGTTAAAAACCCTAATTGGACAAGAATTTGCCTAGCGAGGACGAAAATGACCTAAATGTTCATCCAATGACACAAAAACACCTAATGGATGCATAAGATTGGTTAAAAACGCTAATTGGACTACATTAAGTGTAGGGAAGAAGAAAATGACCTAAATGTTCATCCAATGACACAAAACACTTATTGGATGCATAAGATTGGTTAGAAACACTAATTGGACAAGATTAAGTTTAGGGAGGAAGAAAATGACCTAAATGTTCATCCAATGACGCAAAACACCTATTGGATGCACAAGATTGGTTAAAAACCCTAATTGTACAAGAATTAGCCTAGGGAGGTCGAAAATGACTTAAATGTTCATCCAATGACACAAAACACCTATTGGATGCACAAGATTGGTTAAAAACCCTAATTGGACAAGAATTAGCCTAGGGAGGACGAAAATGACCTAATTGTTCATCCAATGACACAAAAATACTTATTGGATGCACAAGATTGGTTACAAACCCTAATTGGACAAGATTAATTATAGGGAGATCGAAAATGACATAAAAATCATCCAATGACACAAACACAACTATTGGATGCACAAGATTGGTTAAAAACCCTAATTGGACAAGAATTTGCCTAGCGAGGACGAAAATGACCTAAATGTTCATCCAATGACACAAAAACACCTAATGGATGCATAAGATTGGTTAAAAACGCTAATTGGACTACATTAAGTGTAGGGAAGAAGAAAATGACCTAAATGTTCATTCGATGACACAAAACACCTATTGGATGCACAAGATTGGTTAAAAACCCTTATTGGACAAGATTAAGTGTAGGGAGGACGAAAATGACCCAAATGTTCATCCAATGACACAAAACACCTATTGGATGCACAAGATTGGTTAAAAACCCTAATTGGACAAGAATTAGCCTAGGGAGGAGGAAAATGACCCAAATGCTCATCCAATGACACAAAACACCTATTGGATGCACAAGATTGGCTAAAAACCTTAATTGGACAAGAATTTAAGTATTTGGAGGACGAAAATGACCTAAATGTTCATCCAATGACACAAAACAACTATTGGATGCACAAGATTGGTTTGAAACCTTAATTGGACAAGATTAAGTTTTCGGAGAACGAAAATGACCTAAATGTTCATCCAATGACGCAAAACACCTATTGGATGCACAAGATTGGTTAAAAACCCTAATTGTACAAGAATTAGCCTAGGGAGGTCGAAAATGACTTAAATGTTCATCCAATGACACAAAACACCTATTGGATGCACAAGATTGGTTAAAAACCCTAATTGGACAAGAATTAGCCTAGGGAGGACGAAAATGACCTAATTGTTCATCCAATAATACAAAAACACCTATTGGATGCACAAGATTGGTTAGAAACCCTAATTGGACAAGATTAAGTGTAGGGAGGTCGAAAATGACATAAAAATAATCCAACGACACAAATACACCTATTGGATGCACAAGATTGGTTAAAAACCCTAATTGGACAAGAATTAGCCTAGGGAGGACGAAAATAACCTAATTGTTCATCTAATGACACAAAAACACCTTATGGATGGACAAGATTGGTTTAAAACACTAATTGGACAAGATGAAGTGTTGGGAGGACGAAAATGACCTAAATGTTCATCCAATGACACAAAACAACTATTGGATGCACAAGATTGGTTTGAAACCCTAATTGGACAAGATTAAGTTTACGGAGAACGAAAATGACCTAAATGTTCATCCAATGACGCAAAACACCTATTGGATGCACAAGATTGGTTAAAAACCCTAATTGTACAAGAATTAGCCTAGGGAGGACGAAAATGACCTAAATGTTCATCCAATGACACAAACACAACTATTGGATGCACAAGATTGGTTAGAAACCCTAATTGGACAAGCATAAGCCTAGGGAAGATGAAAATGACCTAAATGTTCATCCAATGACACAAAACACCTATTGGATGCACAAGATTGGTTAGAAACACTAATTGGACAAGATTAAGTTTAGGGAGGAAGAAAATGACCTAATTGTGCATCCAATGACACAAAACACATATTGGATGCACAAGATTTGTTAAAAACACTAATTGGACAAAATTAAGTGTAGGGAGGACAAAAATGACCTAAATGATCATCCAATGACACAAAACACCTATTGGATACACAAGATTGGTTAAAAACCCTAATTGGACAAGAATTAGCCTAGGGAGGACGAAAATGACATAATTGTTCATCCAATGATACAAAAACACCTATTGGATGGACAAGATTGGTTAGAAACCCTAATTGGACAAGATTAAGTGTAGGGAGGTCGAAAATGACATAAAAATCATCCAACGACACAAACACACCTATTGGATGCACAAGATTGGTTAAAAACCCTAATTGGGCAAGATTAAGTGTAGGGAGGACGAAAATGACCTAAATGTTCATCCAATGACACAAAACACCTATTGGATGCACAAGATTGGTTTTAAAAACCCTAATTGGACAATAATTAGCCAAGGGAGGACGAAAATGACCTAAATGTTCATCCAATGATACAAAACACCTATTTGATGCACAAGATTGGTTAAAAACCTTAATCGGACAACAATTAGCCTAGGGAGGACGAAAATGACCTAATTGTTCATCCAATGATACAAAAACACCTATTGGATGCACAAGATTGGTTAGAAACCCTAATTGGACAAGATTAAGTGTAGGGAGGTCGAAAATGACATAAAAATCGTCCAACGACACAAACACACCTATTGGATGCACAAGATTGGTTAAAAACCCTAATTGGACAAGAATTATCCTAGGGACGACGAAAATGACCTAAATGTTCAACCAATGACACAAAAACAACTAATGGATGCATAAGATTGGTTAAAAACCCTAATTGGACTACATTAAGTCTAGGGAGGATGAAAATGACCTAAATGTTCATCCGATGACACAAAAAAACCTATTGGATGCACAAGATTGATTAAAAACCCTAATTGGACAAGATTAAGTGTAGGGAGGACGAAAATGACCTAAATGTTCATCCAATGACACAAAACAACTATTGGATGCACAAGATTGGTTTGAAACCCTAATTGGACAAGATTAAGTTTACGGAGAACGAAAATGACCTAAATGTTCATCCAATGACGCAAAACACCTATTGGATGCACAAGATTGGTTAAAAACCCTAATTGTACAAGAATTAGCCTAGGGAGGACGAAAATGACCTAAATGTTCATCCAATGACACAAAACACCTATTGGATGCACAAGATTGGTTAAAAACCCTAATTGGACCAGAATAAGTCTAGGGAGGTCGAAAATGACCTAATTGTTCATCCAATAACACAAACACAACTATTGGATGCACAAGATTGGTTAGAAACCCTAATTGGACAAGCATAAGCCTAGGGAAGATGAAAATGACCTAAATGTTCATCCAATGACACAAAACACTTATTGGATGCACAAGATTGGTTAGAAACACTAATTGGACAAGATTAAGTTTAGGGAGGAAGAAAATGACCTAATTGTGCATCCAATGACACAAAACACCTATTGGATGCACAAGATTTGTTAAAAACACTAATTGGACAAGATTAAGTGTAGGGAGGACGAAAATGACCTAAATGATCATCCAATGACACAAAACACCTATTGGATACACAAGATTGGTTAAAAACCCTAATTGGACAAGAATTAGCCTAGGGAGGACGAAAATGACCTAAATGTTCATCCAATGACACAAAACACCTACTGGATGCACAAGATTGGTTAAAAACCCCAATTGGACAAGAATTAGCATAGGGAGGAAGAAAATGACCTAAATGTTCATCCAATGACACAAAACACCTATTGGATGCACAAGATTGGTTAAAAACCCTAATTGGACATGAATTAGCCTAGGTAGGACGAAAATGACCTAATTGTTCATCCAATGACACAAACACACCAATTGGATGCACAAGATTGGTTAGAAACCTTAATTGGACAAGAATAAGCCTAGGGAGGCCGAAAATGACCTAATTGTTCATCCAATGACAGAAAACACCTACTAGATGCACAAGATTGGTTAATAACCCTAATTGGACAAGATTAAGTGTAGGGAGGACGAAAATGACCTAAATGATCATCCAATGATACAAAACACCTATTGGATACACAAGAATGGTTAAAAACCCTAATTGGACAAGAATTAGCCTAGGGAGGACGAAAATGACCTAAATGTTCATCCAATGACACAAAACACCTACTGGATGCACAAGATTGGTTAAAAACCCCAGTTGGACAAGAATTAGCAATGGGAGGACGAAAATGACCTAATTGTTCATCCAATGACACAAAAATACCTAATGGATGGACAAGATTGGTTAAAAACACTAATTGGACAAGATTAAGTGTAGGGACGACGAAAATGACCTAAATGTTCATCCAATGACACAAAACACCTATTGGATGCACAAGATTGGTTAAAAACCCTAATTGGACAAGAATTAGCCAAGGGAGGACGAAAATGACCTAATTGTTCATCCAATGACACAAACACACCAATTGGATGCACAAGATTGGTTAGAAACCCTAATTGGACAAGAATAATACTAGGGAGGCCGAAAATGACCTAATTGTTCATCCAATGACACAAAACACCTACTGGATGCACAAGATTGGTTAAAAACCCTAATTGGAACAGATTAAGTGTAGGGAGGACGAAAATGACCTAAATGTTCATCCAATGACACAAAAACACCTAATGGATGCACAAGATTGGTTAAAATCCCTAATTGGATAAGAATTAGCCTAGGGAGGACGATAATGACTTAAATGTTCATCCAACGACACAAAAACACCTAATGGATGCACAAGATTGGTTAAAAACCCTAATTGGACTACATTAAGTGTAGGGAGAACAAAAATGACCAAAATGTTCATCTAATGACACAAAAACACCTTATGGATGGACAAGATTGGTTTAAAACACTAATTGGACAAGATTATGTGTTGGGAGGACGAAAATGACCTAAATGTTCATCCAATGACACAACAACTATTGGATGAAGAAGATTGGTTTGAAAACCTAATTGGACAAGATTAAAGTTACGGAGAACGAAAATGACCTAATTGTTCATCCAATAACACAAAACACCTATTGGATGCACAAGATTGGTCAAAAACCCTAATTGGACAAGATTGGTCTAATTGGACAAGCATAAGCCAAGGGAAGATGAAAATGACCTAAATGTTCATCCAATGACACAAAACACCTATTGGATGCACAAGATTGGTTAGAAACACTAATTGGACAAGATTAAGTTTAGGGAGGACGAAAATGACCTAATTGTGCATCCAATGACACAAAACACCTATTGGATGCACAAGATTGGTTAAAAACCCTAATTGGACAAGATTAAGTGTAGGGAGGACGAAAATGACCTAAATGTTCATCCAATGACACAAAACACCTATTGGATGCACAAGATTGGTTAAAAACCCTAATTGGACAAGAATTAGCCTAGGGAGGACGAAAATGACCTAAATGTTCATCCAACGACACAAAAACACCTAATGGATGCACAAGATTGGTTAAAAACCCTAATTGGACTACATTAAGTGTAGGGAGAACAAAAATGACCTAAATTTTCATCTAATGACACAAAAACACCTTATGGATGGACAAGATTGGTTTAAAACACTAATTGGACAAGATGAAGTGTTGGGAGGACGAAAATGACCTAAATGTTCATCCAATGACACAAAACACCTATTGGATGCACAAGATTGGTTAAAAACCCTAATTGGACATGAATTAGCCTAGGGAGGACGAAAATGACCTAATTGTTCATCCAATGACACAAACACACCAATTGGATGCACAAGATTGGTTAGAAACCCTAATTCGACAAGAATAAGCCTAGGGAGGTCGAAAATGACCTAATTGTTCATCCAATGACACAAAACACCTACTGGATGCACAATATTGGTTAAAAACCCTAAATGGACAAGATTAAGTGTAGGGAGGACGAAAATGACCTAAATGTTCATCCAATGACACAAAAACACCTAATGGATGCACAAGATTGGTTAAAAACCCTAATTGGAAAAGAATTAGCCTAGGGAGGACGAAAATGACCTATATGTTCATCCAACGACACAAAAACACCTAATGGATGCACAAGATTGGTTAAAAACCCTAATTGGACTACATTAAGTGTAGGGAGAACAAAAATGACCTAAATTTTCATCTAATGACACAAAAACACCTTATGGATGGACAAGATTGCTTTAAAACACTAATTGGACAAGATGAAGTGTTGGGAGGACGAAAATGACCTAAATGTTCATCCAATGACACAAAACAACTATTTGATGCACAAGATTGGTTTGAAACCCTAATTGGACAAGATTAAGTTTACGGAGAACGAAAATGACCTAATTGTACATCCAATAACACAAAACACCTATTGGATGCACAAGATTGGTTAAAAACTCTAATTGGACAAGATTAAGTGTAGGGAGGACGAAAATGACCCAAATGTTCATCCAATGACACAAAACACCTATTGGATGCACAAGATTGGTTAAAAACCCTAATTGGACAAGAATTAGCCTAGGGAGGACGAAAATGACCCAAATGTTCATCCAATGACACAAAACACCTATTGGATGCACAAGATTGGCTAAAAACCCTAATTGGACAAGAATTAGCCTAGGGAGGACGAAAATAACCTAATTGTTCATCTAATGACACAAAAACACCTTATGGATGGACAAGATTGGTTTAAAACACTAATTGGACAAGATGAACTGTTGGGAGGACGAAAATGACCTAAATGTTCATCCAATGACACAAAACAACTATTGGATGCACAAGATTGGTTTGAAATCCTAATTGGACAAGATTAAGTTTACGGAGAACGAAAATGACCTAATTGTACATCCAATAACACAAAACACCTATTGGATGCACAAGATTGGTTAAAAACTCTAATTGGACAAGATTAAGTGTAGGGAGGACGAAAATGACCCAAATGTTCATCCAATGACACAAAACACCTATTGGATGCACAAGATTGGTTAAAAACCCTAATTGGACAAGAATAAGCCTAGGGAGGACGAAAATGACCCAAATGTTCATCCAATGACACAAAACACCTATTGGATGCACAAGATTGGCTAAAAACCCTAATTGGACAAGAATTAGCCTAGGGAGGACGAAAATAACCTAATTGTTCATCTAATGACACAAAAACACCTTATGGATGGACAAGATTGGTTTAAAACACTAATTGGACAAGATGAAGTGTTGGGAGGACGAAAATGACCTAAATGTTCATCCAATGACACAAAACAACTATTGGATGCACAAGATTGGTTTGAAACCCTAATTCGACAAGATTAAGTTTACGGAGAACGAAAATGACCTAAATGTTCATCCAATGACGCAAAACACCTATTGGATGCACAAGATTGGTTAAAAACGCTAATTGTACAAGAATTAACCTAGGGAGGACGAAAATGACCTAAATGTTAATCCAATGACACAAAACACCTATTGGATGCACAAGATTGGTTAAAAACCCTAATTGGACAAGAATTAGCCTAGGGAGGACGAAAATGACCTAATTGTTCATCCAATGACACAAAAAGAGCTATTGGATGAACAAGATTGGTTACAAACCCTAATTGGACAAGATTAATTGTAGGGAGATCGAAAATGACATCAAAATCATCCAATGACACAAACACAACTATTGGATGCACAAGATTGGTTAAAAACCCTAATTGGACAAGAATTATCCTAGGGACGACGAAAATGACCTAAATGTTCAACCAATGACACAAAAACAACTAATGGATGCATAAGATTGGTTAAAAACCCTAATTGGACTACATTAAGTCTAGGGAGGATGAAAATGACCTAAATGTTCATCCGATGACACAAAAAAACCTATTGGATGCACAAGATTGATTAAAAACCCTAATTGGACAAGATTAAGTGTAGGGAGGACGAAAATGACCTAAATGTTCATCCAATGACACAAAACAACTATTGGATGCACAAGATTGGTTTGAAACCCTAATTGGACAAGATTAAGTTTACGGAGAACGAAAATGACCTAAATGTTCATCCAATGACGCAAAACACCTATTGGATGCACAAGATTGGTTAAAAACCCTAATTGTACAAGAATTAGCCTAGGGAGGACGAAAATGACCTAAATGTTCATCCAATGACACAAAACACCTATTGGATGCACAAGATTGGTTAAAAACCCTAATTGGACCAGAATAAGTCTAGGGAGGTCGAAAATGACCTAATTGTTCATCCAATAACACAAACACAACTATTGGATGCACAAGATTGGTTAGAAACCCTAATTGGACAAGCATAAGCCTAGGGAAGATGAAAATGACCTAAATGTTCATCCAATGACACAAAACACTTATTGGATGCACAAGATTGGTTAGAAACACTAATTGGACAAGATTAAGTTTAGGGAGGAAGAAAATGACCTAATTGTGCATCCAATGACATAAAACACCTATTGGATGCACAAGATTTGTTAAAAACACTAATTGGACAAGATTAAGTGTAGGGAGGACGAAAATGACCAAAATGATCATCCAATGACACAAAACACCTATTGGATACAGAGGATTGGTTAAAAACCCTAATTGGACAAGAATTAGCCTAGGGAGGACGAAAATGAACTAAATGTTCATCCAATGACACAAAACACTTATTGGATGCACAAGATTGTTTAAAAACCCTAATTGGACTACATTAAGTGTAGGGAGAACAAAAATGACCTAAATGTTCATCTAATGACACAAAAACACCTTATGGATGGACAAGATTGGTTTAAAACACTAATTGGACAAGATGAAGTGTTGGGAGGACGAAAATGACCAAAATGATCATCCAATGACACAAAACACCTATTGGATACACAAGATTGGTTAAAAACCCTAATTGGACAAGAATTAGCCTAGGGAGGACGAAAATGACCTAAATGTCCATCCAATGATACAAAAAAACCTAATGGATGCATAAGATTGGTTAAAAACCCTAATTGGACTACATTAAGTGTAGGGAGGACGAAAATGACCTAAATGTTCATCCGATGACACAAAACACCTATTGGATGCACAAGATTGGTTAGAAACTCTAATTGGACAAGAATAAGCCTAGGGAGGACGAAAATGACCTAATTGTTCATCCAATGACACAAACACGCCTATTGGATGCACAAGATTGGTTAGAAACCATAATTGGACAAGATTAAGTGTAGGGAGGTCGAAAATGACATAAAAATCGTCCAACGACACAAACACACCTATTGGATGCACAAGATTGGTTAAAAACCCTAATTGGACAAGAATTAGCCTAGGGAGGACGAAAATGACCTAAATGTTCATCCAATGACACAAAACACCTATTTGATGCACAAGATTGGTTAAAAACCTTAATCGGACAACAATTAGCCTAGGGAGGACGAAAATGACCTAATTGTTCATCCAATGATACAAAAACACCTATTGGATGCACAAGATTGGTTAGAAACCCTAATTGGACAAGATTAAGTGTAGGGAGGTCGAAAATGACATAAAAATCATCCAACGACACAAACACAACTAATGGATGCACAAGATTGGTTAAAAACCCTAATTGGACAAGAATTATCTTAGGGAGGACGAAAATGACCAAAATGACGAAAATGACCAAAATGATCATCCAATGACACAAAACACCTATTGGATACAGAGGATTGGTTAAAAACCCTAATTGGACAAGAATTAGCCTAGGGAGGACGAAAATGAACTAAATGTTCATCCAATGACACAAAACACTTATTGGATGCACAAGATTGTTTAAAAACCCTAATTGGACTACATTAAGTGTAGGGAGAACAAAAATGACCTAAATGTTCATCTAATGACACAAAAACACCTTATGGATGGACAAGATTGGTTTAAAACACTAATTGGACAAGATGAAGTGTTGGGAGGACGAAAATGACCAAAATGATCATCCAATGACACAAAACACCTATTGGATACACAAGATTGGTTAAAAACCCTAATTGGACAAGAATTAGCCTAGGGAGGACGAAAATGACCTAAATGTCCATCCAATGATACAAAAAAACCTAATGGATGCATAAGATTGGTTAAAAACCCTAATTGGACTACATTAAGTGTAGGGAGGACGAAAATGACCTAAATGTTCATCCGATGACACAAAACACCTATTGGATGCACAAGATTGGTTAGAAACTCTAATTGGACAAGAATAAGCCTAGGGAGGACGAAAATGACCTAATTGTTCATCCAATGACACAAACACGCCTATTGGATGCACAAGATTGGTTAGAAACCCTAATTGGACAAGATTAAGTGTAGGGAGGTCGAAAATGACATAAAAATCGTCCAACGACACAAACACACCTATTGGATGCACAAGATTGGTTAAAAACCCTAATTGGACAAGAATTAGCCTAGGGAGGACGAAAATGACCTAAATGTTCATCCAATGACACAAAACACCTATTTGATGCACAAGATTGGTTAAAAACCTTAATCGGACAACAATTAGCCTAGGGAGGACGAAAATGACCTAATTGTTCATCCAATGATACAAAAACACCTATTGGATGCACAAGATTGGTTAGAAACCCTAATTGGACAAGATTAAGTGTAGGGAGGTCGAAAATGACATAAAAATCATCCAACGACACAAACACAACTAATGGATGCACAAGATTGGTTAAAAACCCTAATTGGACAAGAATTATCCTAGGGAGGACGAAAATGACCTAAATGTTCATCCAATGACACAAAAACAACTAATGGATGCATAAGATTGGTTAAAAACCCTAATTGGACTACATTAAGTCTAGGGAGGACGAAAATGACCTAAATGTTCATCCAATGACACAAAACACCTATTGGATGCACAAGATTGGTTAAAAACCCTAATTGGAAAAGATTAAGTGTAGGGAGGACGAAAATGACCTAAATGTTCATCCAATGACACAAAACACCTATTGGATGCACAAGATTAGTTAAAAACCCTAATTGGACAAGAATTAGCCTAGGGAGGACGAAAATGACCTAAATGTTCATCCAATGACACAAAACACCAAATGGATGCACACGATTGTTTAAAAACCCTAATTGGACTACATTAAGTGTAGGGAGAACAAAAATGACCTAAATGTTCATCTAATGACACAAAAACACCTTATGGATGGACAAGATTGGTTTAAAACACTAATTGGACAAGATGAAGTGTTGGGAGGACGAAAATGACCTAAATGTTCATCCAATGACACAAAACACCTATTGGATGCACAAGATTGGTTAAAAACCCTAATTGGACATGAATTTGCCTAGGGAGGACGAAAATGACCTAATTGTTCATCCAATGACACAAACACACCAATTGGATGCACAAGATTGGTTAGAAACCCTAATTCGACAAGAATAAGCCTAGGGAGGTCGAAAATGACCTAATTGTTCATCCAATGACACAAAACACCTACTGGATGCACAAGATTGGGTAAAAACCCTAAATGGACAAGATTAAGTGTAGGGAGGACGAAAATGACCTAAATGTTCATCCAATGACACAAAAACACCAAATGGATGCACAAGATTGGTTAAAAACCCTAATTGGAAAAGAATTAGCCTAGGGAGGACGAAAATGACCTATATGTTCATCCAACGACACAAAAACACCTAATGGATGCACAAGATTGGTTAAAAACCCTAATTGGACTACATTAAGTGTAGGGAGAACAAAAATGACCTAAGTTTTCATCTAATGACACAAAAACACCTTATGGATGGACAAGATTGGTTTAAAACACTAATTGGACAAGATGAAGTGTTGGGAGGACGAAAATGACCTAAATGTTCATCCAATGACACAAAACAACTATTGGATGCATAAGATTGGTTTGAAATCCTAATTGGACAAGATTAAGTTTACGGAGAACGAAAATGACCTAATTGTACATCCAATAACACAAAACACCTATTGGATGCACAAGATTGGTTAAAAACTCTAATTGGACAAGATTAAGTGTAGGGAAGACGAAAATGACCCAAATGTTCATCCAATGACACAAAACACCTATTGGATGCACAAGATTGGTTAAAAACCCTAATTGGACAAGAATTAGCCTAGGGAGGACGAAAATGACCCAAATGTTCATCCAATGACACAAAACACCTATTGGATGCACAAGATTGGCTAAAAACCCTAATTGGACAAGAATTAGCCTAGGGAGGACGAAAATAACCTAATTGTTCATCTAATGACACAAAAACACCTTATGGATGGACAAGATTGGTTTAAAACACTAATTGGACAAGATGAAGTGTTGGGAGGACGAAAATGACCTAAATGTTCATCCAATGACACAAAACAACTATTGGATGCACAAGATTGGTTTGAAACCCTAATTGGACAAGATTAAGTTTACGGAGAACGAAAATGACCTAAATGTTCATCCAATGACGCAAAACACCTATTGGATGCACAAGATTGGTTAAAAACCCTAATTGTACAAGAATTAGCCTAGGGAGGACGAAAATGACCTAAATGTTCATCCAATGACACAAAACACCAAATGGATGCACATGATTGTTTAAAAACCCTAATTGGACTACATTAAGTGTAGGGAGAACAAAAATGACCTAAATGTTCATCTAATGACACAAAAACACCTTATGGATGGACAAGATTGGTTTAAAACACTAATTGGACAAGATGAAGTGTTGGGAGGACGAAAATGACCTAAATGTTCATCCAATGACACAAAACACCTATTGGATGCACAAGATTGGTTAAAAACCCTAATTGGACATGAATTTGCCTAGGGAGGACGAAAATGACCTAATTGTTCATCCAATGACACAAACACACCAATTGGATGCACAAGATTGGTTAGAAACCCTAATTCGACAAGAATAAGCCTAGGGAGGTCGAAAATGACCTAATTGTTCATCCAATGACACAAAACACCTACTGGATGCACAAGATTGGTTAAAAACCCTAAATGGACAAGATTAAGTGTAGGGAGGACGAAAATGACCTAAATGTTCATCCAATGACACAAAAACACCAAATGGATGCACAAGATTGGTTAAAAACCCTAATTGGAAAAGAATTAGCCTAGGGAGGACGAAAATGACCTATATGTTCATCCAACGACACAAAAACACCTAATGGATGCACAAGATTGGTTAAAAACCCTAATTGGACTACATTAAGTGTAGGGAGAACAAAAATGACCTAAGTTTTCATCTAATGACACAAAAACACCTTATGGATGGACAAGATTGGTTTAAAACACTAATTGGACAAGATGAAGTGTTGGGAGGACGAAAATGACCTAAATGTTCATCCAATGACACAAAACAACTATTGGATGCATAAGATTGGTTTGAAATCCTAATTGGACAAGATTAAGTTTACGGAGAACGAAAATGACCTAATTGTACATCCAATAACACAAAACACCTATTGGATGCACAAGATTGGTTAAAAACTCTAATTGGACAAGATTAAGTGTAGGGAGGACGAAAATGACCCAAATGTTCATCCAATGACACAAAACACCTATTGGATGCACAAGATTGGTTAAAAACCCTAATTGGACAAGAATTAGCCTAGGGAGGACGAAAATGACCTAAATGTTCATCCAATGACACAAAACACCTATTTGATGCACAAGATTGGTTAAAAACCTTAATCGGACAACAATTAGCCTAGGGAGGACGAAAATGACCTAATTGTTCATCCAATGATACAAAAACACCTATTGGATGCACAAGATTGGTTAGAAACCCTAATTGGACAAGATTAAGTGTAGGGAGGTCGAAAATGACATAAAAATCATCCAACGACACAAACACAACTAATGGATGCACAAGATTGGTTAAAAACCCTAATTGGACAAGAATTATCTTAGGGAGGACGAAAATGACCAAAATGACGAAAATGACCAAAATGATCATCCAATGACACAAAACACCTATTGGATACAGAGGATTGGTTAAAAACCCTAATTGGACAAGAATTAGCCTAGGGAGGACGAAAATGAACTAAATGTTCATCCAATGACACAAAACACTTATTGGATGCACAAGATTGTTTAAAAACCCTAATTGGACTACATTAAGTGTAGGGAGAACAAAAATGACCTAAATGTTCATCTAATGACACAAAAACACCTTATGGATGGACAAGATTGGTTTAAAACACTAATTGGACAAGATGAAGTGTTGGGAAGACGAAAATGACCAAAATGTTCATCCAATGACACAAAACACCAAATGGATGCACACGATTGTTTAAAAACCCTAATTGGACTACATTAAGTGTAGGGAGAACAAAAATGACCTAAATGTTCATCTAATGACACAAAAACACCTTATGGATGGACAAGATTGGTTTAAAACACTAATTGGACAAGATGAAGTGTTGGGAGGACGAAAATGACCTAAATGTTCATCCAATGACACAAAACACCTATTGGATGCACAAGATTGGTTAAAAACCCTAATTGGACATGAATTTGCCTAGGGAGGACGAAAATGACCTAATTGTTCATCCAATGACACAAACACACCAATTGGATGCACAAGATTGGTTAGAAACCCTAATTCGACAAGAATAAGCCTAGGGAGGTCGAAAATGACCTAATTGTTCATCCAATGACACAAAACACCTACTGGATGCACAAGATTGGTTAAAAACCCTAAATGGACAAGATTAAGTGTAGGGAGGACGAAAATGACCTAAATGTTCATCCAATGACACAAAAACACCTAATGGATGCACAAGATTGGTTAAAAACCCTAATTGGAAAAGAATTAGCCTAGGGAGGACGAAAATGACCTATATGTTCATCCAACGACACAAAAACACCTAATGGATGCACAAGATTGGTTAAAAACCCTAATTGGACTACATTAAGTGTAGGGAGAACAAAAATGACCTAAATTTTCATCTAATGACACAAAAACACCTTATGGATGGACAAGATTGGTTTAAAACACTAATTGGACAAGATGAACTGTTGGGAGGACGAAAATGACCTAAATGTTCATCCAATGACACAAAACAACTATTGGATGCACAAGATTGGTTTGAAATCCTAATTGGACAAGATTAAGTTTACGGAGAACGAAAATGACCTAATTGTACATCCAATAACACAAAACACCTATTGGATGCACAAGATTGGTTAAAAACTCTAATTGGACAAGATTAAGTGTAGGGAGGACGAAAATGACCCAAATGTTCATCCAATGACACAAAACACCTATTGGATGCACAAGATTGGTTAAAAACCCTAATTGGACAAGAATAAGCCTAGGGAGGACGAAAATGACCCAAATGTTCATCCAATGACACAAAACACCTATTGGATGCACAAGATTGGCTAAAAACCCTAATTGGACAAGAATTAGCCTAGGGAGGACGAAAATAACCTAATTGTTCATCTAATGACACAAAAACACCTTATGGATGGACAAGATTGGTTTAAAACACTAATTGGACAAGATGAAGTGTTGGGAGGACGAAAATGACCTAAATGTTCATCCAATGACACAAAACAACTATTGGATGCACAAGATTGGTTTGAAACCCTAATTCGACAAGATTAAGTTTACGGAGAACGAAAATGACCTAAATGTTCATCCAATGACGCAAAACACCTATTGGATGCACAAGATTGGTTAAAAACGCTAATTGTACAAGAATTAACCTAGGGAGGACGAAAATGACCTAAATGTTAATCCAATGACACAAAACACCTATTGGATGCACAAGATTGGTTAAAAACCCTAATTGGACAAGAATTAGCCTAGGGAGGACGAAAATGACCTAATTGTTCATCCAATGACACAAAAAGAGCTATTGGATGAACAAGATTGGTTACAAACCCTAATTGGACAAGATTAATTGTAGGGAGATCGAAAATGACATCAAAATCATCCAATGACACAAACACAACTATTGGATGCACAAGATTGGTTAAAAACCCTAATTGGACAAGAATTAGACTAGCGAGGACGAAAATGACCTAAATCTTCATCCAATGACACAAAAACACCTAATGGATGCACAAGATTGGTTAAAAACCCTAAATGGACTACATTAAGTGTAGAGACGACGAAAATGACCTAAATGTTCATCCAATGACACAAAACACCTAATGGATGCACAAGATTGGTTAAAAACCATAATTGGACAAGAATTAGCATAGGGAGGACGAAAATGACCTAATTGTTCATCCAATGATACAAAAACACCTATTGGATGCACAAGATTGGTTAGAAACCCTAATTGGACAAGATTAAGTGTAGGGAGGTCGAAAATGACATAAAAATCATCCAACGACACAAATACACCTATTGGATGCACAAGATTGGTTAAAAACCCTAATTGGACAAGAATTAGCCTAGGGAGGACGAAAATGACCTAAATGTCCATCCAATGACACAAAAACACCTAATGGATGCATAAGATCGGTTAAAAACCCTAATTTGGACTACATTAAGTGTAGGGAGGACGAAAATGACCTAAATGTTCATCCGATGACACAAAACACCTATTGGATGCACAAGATTGGTTAGAAACTCTAATTGGACATGAATAAGCCTAGGGAGGACGATAATGACCTAATTGTTCATCCAATGACACAAACACGCCTATTGGATGCACAAGATTGGTTAGAAACCCTAATTGGACCAGAATAAGTCTAGGGAGGTCGAAAATGACCTAATTGTTCATCCAATAACACAAACACAACTATTGGATGCACAAGATTGGTTAGAAACCCTAATTGGACATGCATAAGCCTAGGGAAGATGAAAATGACCTAAATGTTCATCCAATGACACAAAACACTTATTGGATGCACAAGATTGGTTAGAAACACTAATTGGACAAGATTAAGTTTAGGGAGGAAGAAAATGACCTAATTGTGCATCCAATGACACAAAACACCTATTGGATGCACAAGATTTGTTAAAAACACTAATTGGACAAGATTAAGTGTAGGGAGGACGAAAATGACCAAAATGATCATCCAATGAGACAAAACACCTATTGGATACACAAGATTGGTTAAAAACCCTAATTGGACAAGAATTAGCCTAGGGAGGACGAAAATGACCTAAATGTTCATCCAATGACACAAAACACCTATTGGATGCACAAGATCGGTTAAAAACCCCAATTGGACAAGAGTTAGCCTAGGGAGGACGAAAATGACCTAATTGTTCATACAATGACACAAAAATACCTAATGGATGCACAAGATTGGTTAAAAACAATAATTGGACTACATTAAGTGTAGGGTGGACGAAAATGACCTAAATGTTCATCCAATGACACAAAACACCTATTGGATGCACAAGATTCGTTAAAAACCCTAATTGGACAAGAATTAGCCTAGGGAGGACGAAAATGACCTAAATGTTCATCCAATGGCACAAAAACACCTAATGGATGCACAAGATTGGTTAAAAACCCTAATTGGACAAGATTAATTGTATGGAGGACGAAAATGACCTAAATGTTCATCCAACGACACAAAAACACCTAATGGATGCACAAGATTGGTTAAAAACCCTAGTTGGACCAGAATAAGTCTAGGGAGGTCGAAAATGACCTAATTGTTCATCCAATAACACAAACACAACTATTGGATGCACAAGATTGGTTAGAAACTCTAATTGGACAAGCATAAGCCTAGGGAAGATGAAAATGACCTAAATGTTCATCCAATGACACAAAACACCTATTGGATGCACAAGATTGGTTAAAAACCTTAATTGGACAAGAATTAGCCTAGGGAGGACGAAAATGACCTAATTGTTCATCCAATGACACAAAAATACCTATTGGATGCACAAGATTGGTTAGAAACCCTAATTGGACAAGATTAAGTGTAGGGAGATCGAAAATGACATAAAAATCATCCAATGACACAAACACAACTATTGGATACACAAGATTTGTTAAAAACCTTAATTGGACAAGAATTAGCCTAGGGAGGACGAAAATGACCTAAATGTTCATCCAATGACACAAAAACACCTAATGGATGCACAAGATTGGTTAAAAACCCTAAATGGACCACATTAAGTGTAGAGAGGACGAAAATGACCTAAATGTTCATCCGATGACACAAAACACCTATTGGATGCACAAGATTGGTTAGAAACTCTAATTGGACATGAATAAGCCTAGGGAGGACGATAATGACCTAATTGTTCATCCAATGACACAAACACGCCTATTGGATGCACAAGATTGGTTAGAAACCCTAATTGGACCAGAATAAGTCTAGGGAGGTCGAAAATGACCTAATTGTTCATCCAATAACACAAACACAACTATTGGATGCACAAGATTGGTTAGAAACCCTAATTGGACAAGCATAAGCCTAGGGAAGATGAAAATGACCTAAATGTTCATCCAATGACACAAAACACTTATTGGATGCACAAGATTGGTTAGAAACCCTAATTGGACAAGATTAAGTTTAGGGAGGAAGAAAATGACCTAATTGTGCATCCAATGACACAAAACACCTATTGGATGCACAAGATTTGTTAAAAACACTAATTGGACAAGATTAAGTGTAGGGAGGACGAAAATGACCAAAATGATCATCCAATGACACAAAACACCTATTGGATACACAAGATTGGTTAAAAACCCTAATTGGACAAGAATTAGCCTAGGGAGGACGAAAATGACCTAAATGTTCATCCAATGACACAAAACACCTATTGGATGCACAAGATCGGTTACAAACCCCAATTGGACAAGAGTTAGCCTAGGGAGGACGAAAATGACCTAATTGTTCATACAATGACACAAAAATACCTAATGGATGCACAATATTGGTTAAAAACAATAATTGGACTACATTAAGTGTAGGGTGCACGAAAATGACCTAAATGTTCATCCAATGACACAAAACACCTATTGGATGCACAAGATTGGTTAAAAACCCTAATTGGACAAGAATTAGCCTAGGGAGGACGAAAATGACCTAAATGTTCATCCAATGGCACAAAAACACCTAATGGATGCACAAGATTGGTTAAAAACCCTAATTGGACAAGATTAATTGTATGGAGGACGAAAATGACCTAAATGTTCATCCAACGACACAAAAACACCTAATGGATGCACAAGATTGGTTAAAAACCCTAGTTGGACCAGAATAAGTCTAGGGAGGTCGAAAATGACCTAATTGTTCATCCAATAACACAAACACAACTATTGGATGCACAAGATTGGTTAGAAACTCTAATTGGACAAGCATAAGCCTAGGGAAGATGAAAATGACCTAAATGTTCATCCAATGACACAAAACACCTATTGGATGCACAAGATTGGTTAAAAACCTTAATTGGACAAGAATTAGCCTAGGGAGGACGAAAATGACCTAATTGTTCATCCAATGACACAAAAATACCTATTGGATGCACAAGATTGGTTAGAAACCCTAATTGGACAAGATTAAGTGTAGGGAGATCGAAAATGACATAAAAATCATCCAATGACACAAACACAACTATTGGATACACAAGATTGGTTAAAAACCTTAATTGAACAAGAATTAGCCTAGGGAGGACGAAAATGACCTAAATGTTCATCCAATGACACAAAAACACCTAATGGATGCACAAGATTGGTTAAAAACCCTAAATGGACCACATTAAGTGTAGAGAGGACGAAAATGACCTAAATGTTCATCCAATGATAGAAAACACCTATTGGATGCACAAGATTGGTTAAAAACCCTAATTGGACAAGAATTAGCCTAGGGAGGACGAAAATGACCTAAATGTTCATCCAATGACACAAAAACACCTAATGGATGCATAAGATTGGTTAAAAACCCTAATTGGACTACATCAAGTGTAGGGAGGACGAAAATGACCTAAATGTTCATCCGATGACACAAACACGCCTATTCGATGCACAAGATAGGTTAGAAACCCTAATTCGACCAGAATAAGTCTAGGGAGGTCGAAAATGACCTAATTGTTCATCCAATAACACAAACACAACTATTGGATGCACAAGATTGGTTAGAAACTCTAATTGGACAAGATTAAGTGTAGGGAGGTTGAAAATGACATAAAAATCATCCAACGACTCAAATACACCTATTGGATGCACAAGATTGGTTAAAAACCCTAATTGGACAAGAATTAGCCTAGGGAGGACGAAAATGACCTAAATGTTCATCCAATGACACAAAAACACCTAATGGATGCATAAGATTGGTTAAAAACCCTAATTGGACTACATCAAGTGTAGGGAGGACGAAAATGACCTAAATGTTCATCCGATGACACAAACACGCCTATTCGATGCACAAGATAGGTTAGAAACCCTAATTCGACCAGAATAAGTCTAGGGAGGTCGAAAATGACCTAATTGTTCATCCAATAACACAAACACAACTATTGGATGCACAAGATTGGTTAGAAACTCTAATTGGACAAGATTAAGTGTAGGGAGGTTGAAAATGACATAAAAATCATCCAACGACTCAAATACACCTATTGGATGCACAAGATTGGTTAAAAACCCTAATTGGACAAGAATTAGCCTAGGGAGGACGAAAATGACCTAAATGTTCATCCAATGACACAAAAACACCTAATGGATGCATAAGATTGGTTAAAAACCCTAATTGGACTACATTAAGTGTAGGGAAGACGAAAATGACCTAAATGTTCATTCGATGACACAAAACACCTATTGGATGCACAAGATTGGTTAAAAACCCTTATTGGACAAGATTAAGTGTAGGGAGGACGAAAATGACCCAAATGTTCATCCAATGACACAAAACACCTATTGGATGCACAAGATTGGTTAAAAACCCTAATTGGACATGAATTAGCCTTGGGAGGACGAAAATGACCTAATTGTTCATCCAATGACACAAACACACCAATTGGATGCACAAGATTGGTTAGAAACCCTAATTCGACAAGAATAAGCCTAGGGAGGTCGAAAATGACCTAATTGTTCATCCAATGACACAAAACACCTACTGGATGCACAAGATTGGTTAAAAACCCTAAATGGACAAGATTAAGTGTAGGGAGGACGAAAATGACCTAAATGTTCATCCAATGACACAAAAACACCTAATGGATGCACAAGATGGGTTAAAAACCCTAATTGGAAAAGAATTAGCCTAGGGAGCACGAAAATGACTTATATGTTCATCCAACGACACAAAAACACCTAATGGATGCACAAGATTGGTTAAAAACCCTAATTGGACTACATTAAGTGTAGGGAGAACAAAAATGACCTAAATTTTCATCTAATGACACAAAAACACCTTATGGATGGACAAGATTGGTTTAAAACACTAATTGGACAAGATGAACTGTTGGGAGGACGAAAATGACCTAAATGTTCATCCAATGACACAAAACAACTATTGGATGCACAAGATTGGTTTGAAATCCTAATTGGACAAGATTAAGTTTACGTAGAACGAAAATGACCTAATTGTACATCCAATAACACAAAACACCTATTGGATGCACAAGATTGGTTAAAAACTCTAATTGGACAAGATTAAGCGTAGGGAGGACGAAAATGACCCAAATGTTCATCCAATGACACAAAACACCTATTGGATGCACAAGATTGGCTAAAAACCTTAATTGGACAAGAATTAGCCTAGGGAGGACGAAAATAACCTAATTGTTCATCCAATGACACAAAAACACCTAATGGATGCACAAGACTGGTTAAAAACCCTAATTGGACTACATTAAGTATTTGGAGAACGAAAATGACCTAAATGTTCATCCAATGACACAAAACAACTATTGGATGCACAAGATTGGTTTGACACCCTAATTGGACAAGATTAAGTTTTCGGAGAACGAAAATGACCTAAATGTTCATCCAATGACGCAAAACACCTATTGGATGCACAAGATTGGTTAAAAACCCTAATTGTACAAGAATTAGCCTAGGGAGGACGAAAATGACCTAAATGTTCATCCAATGACACAAAACACCTATTGGATGCACAAGATTGGTTAAAAAACCTAATTGGACAAGAATTAGCCTAGGGAGGACGAAAATGACCTAATTGTTCATCCAATGACACAAAAATACCTATTGGATGCACAAGATTGGTTACAAACCCTAGACAAGATTAATTGTAGGGAGATCGAAAATGACATAAAAATCATCCAATGACACAAACACAACTATTGGATGCACAAGATTGGTTAAAAACCCTAATTGGACAAGAATTTGCCTAGCGAGGACGAAAATGACCTAAATCTTCATCCAATGACACAAAAACACCTAATGGATGCACAAGATTGGTTAAAAACCTTAAATGGACTACATTGACTGTAGAGAGGACGAAAATGACCTAAATGTTCATCCAATGACACAAAACACCTATTGGATGCACAAGATTGGTTAAAAACCATAATTGGACAAGAATTAGCCTAGGGAGGACGAAAATGACCTAATTGTTCATCCAATGATACAAAAACACCTATTGGATGCACAAGATTGGTTAGAAACCCTAATTGGACAAGATTAAGTGTAGGGAGGTCGAAAATGACATAAAAATCGTCCAACGACACACACACACCTATTGGATGCACAAGATTGGTTAAAAACCCTAATTGGACAAGAATTATCCTAGGGAGGACGAAAATGACCTAAATGTTCATCCAATGACACAAAAACAACTAATGGATGCATAAGATTGGTTAAAAACCCTAATTGGACTACATTAAGTCTAGGGAGGACGAAAATGACCTAAATGTTCATCCGATGACACAAAAAAACCTATTGGATGCACAAGATTGGTTAAAAACCCTAATTGGACAAGATTAAGTGTAGGGAGGACGAAAATGACCTAAATGTTCATCCAATGACACAAAACAACTATTGAATGCACAAGATTGGTTTGAAACCCTAATTGGACAAGATTAAGTTTACGGAGAACGAAAATGACCTAAATGTTCATCCAATGACGCAAAACACCTATTGGATACACAAGATTGGTTAAAAACCCTAATTGTACAAGAATTAGCCTAGGGAGGACGAAAATGACCTAAATGTTCATCCAATGACACAAAACACCTATTGGATGCACAAGATTGGTTAAAAACCCTAATTGGACAAGAATTAGCCTAGGGAGGACGAAAATGACCTAATTGTTCATCCAATGACACAAAAAGAGCTATTGGATGAACAAGATTGGTTACAAACCCTAATTGGACAAGATTAATTGTAGGGAGATCGAAAATGACATAAAAATCATCCAATGACACAAACACAACTATTGGATGCACAAGATTGGTTAAAAACCCTAATTGGACAAGAATTAGCCTAGGGAGGACGAAAATGACCTAATTGTTCATCCAATGACACAAAAAGAGCTATTGGATGAACAAGATTGGTTACAAACCCTAATTGGACAAGATTAATTGTAGGGAGATCGAAAATGACATCAAAATCATCCAATGACACAAACACAACTATTGGATGCACAAGATTGGTTAAAAACCCTAATTGGACAAGAATTAGCCTAGCGAGGACGAAAATGACCTAAATCTTCATCCAATGACACAAAAACACCTAATGGATGCACAAGATTGGTTAAAAACCCTAAATGGACTACATTAAGTGTAGAGACGACGAAAATGACCTAAATGTTCATCCAATGACACAAAACACCTAATGGATGCACAAGATTGGTTAAAAACCATAATTGGACAAGAATTAGCATAGGGAGGACGAAAATGACCTAATTGTTCATCCAATGATACAAAAACACCTATTGGATGCACAAGATTGGTTAGAAACCCTAATTGGACAAGATTAAGTGTAGGGAGGTCGAAAATGACATAAAAATCATCCAACGACACAAATACACCTATTGGATGCACAAGATTGGTTAAAAACCCTAATTGGACAAGAATTAGCCTAGGGAGGACGAAAATGACCTAAATGTCCATCCAATGACACAAACACGCCTATTGGATGCACAAGATTGGTTAGAAACCCTAATTGGACCAGAATAAGTCTAGGGAGGTCGAAAATGACCTAATTGTTCATCCAATAACACAAACACAACTATTGGATGCACAAGATTGGTTAGAAACCCTAATTGGACAAGCATAAGCCTAGGGAAGATGAAAATGACCTAAATGTTCATCCAATGACACAAAACACTTATTGGATGCACAAGATTGGTTAGAAACACTAATTGGACAAGATTAAGTTTAGGGAGGAAGAAAATGACCTAATTGTGCATCCAATGACACAAAACACCTATTGGATGCACAAGATTTATTAAAAACACTAATTGGACAAGATTAAGTGTAGGGAGGACGAAAATGACCAAAATGATCATCCAATGACACAAAACACCTATTGGATACACAAGATTGGTTAAAAACCCTAATTGGACAAGAATTAGCCTAGGGAGGACGAAAATGACCTAAATGTTCATCCAATGACACAAAACACCTATTGGATGCACAAGATCGGTTAAAAACCCCAATTGGACAAGCATAAGTCTAGGGAAGATGAAAATGACCTAAATGTTCATCCAATGACACAAAACACCTATTGGATGCACAAGATTGGTTAAAAACCTTAATTGGACAAGAATTAGCCTAGGGAGGACGAAAATGACCTAATTGTTCATCCAATGACACAAAAACACCTACTGGATGCACAAGATTGGTTAGAAACCTTAATTGGACAAGATTAAGTGTAGGGAGGTCGAAAATGACATAAAAATCATCCAATGACACAAACACACCTATTGGATGCACAAGATTGGTTAAAAACCCTAATTGGACAAGAATTAGCCTAGGGAGGACGAAAATGACCTAAATGTTCATCCAATGACACAAAAACACCAACTGGATGCACAAGATTGGTTAGAAACCTTAATTGGACAAGATTAAGTGTAGGGAGGTCGAAAATGACATAAAAATCATCCAATGACACAAACACACCTATTGGATGCACAAGATTGGTTAAAAACCCTAATTGGACAAGAATTAGCCTAGGGAGGACGAAAATGACCTAAATGTTCATCCAATGACACAAAACACCAAATGGATGCACAAGATTGGTTAAAAACCCTAATTGGACTACATTTATTGTAAGGAGGACGAAAATGACCTAAATGTTCATCCAATGACACAAAAACACCTAATGGATGCACAAGATTGGTTAAAAACCCTAAATGCACTACATTAAGTGTAGAGAGGACGAAAACGACCTAAATGTTCATCCAATGACACAAAACACCTATTGGATGCACAAGATTGGTTAAAAACCCTAATTGGACAAGAATTAGCCTAGGGAGGACGAAAATGACCTAATTGTTCATCCAATGACACAAAAAGAGCTATTGGATGAACAAGATTGGTTACAAACCCTAATTGGACAAGATTAATTGTAGGGAGATCGAAAATGACATAAAAATCATCCAATGACACAAACACAACTATTGGATGCACAAGATTGGTTAAAAACCCTAATTGGACAAGAATTAGCCTAGCGAGGACGAAAATGACCTAAATCTTCATCCAATGACACAAAAACACCTAATGGATGCACAAGATTGGTTAAAAACCCTAAATGGACTACATTAAGTGTAGAGACGACGAAAATGACCTAAATGTTCATCCAATGACACAAAACACCTAATGGATGCACAAGATTGGTTAAAAACCATAATTGGACAAGAATTAGCATAGGGAGGACGAAAATGACCTAATTGTTCATCCAATGATACAAAAACACCTATTGGATGCACAAGATTGGTTAGAAACCCTAATTGGACAAGATTAAGTGTAGGGAGGTCGAAAATGACATAAAAATCATCCAACGACACAAATACACCTATTGGATGCACAAGATTGGTTAAAAACCCTAATTGGACAAGAATTAGCCTAGGGAGGACGAAAATGACCTAAATGTCCATCCAATGACACAAAAACACCTAATGGATGCATAAGATTGGTTAAAAACCCTAATTTGGACTACATTAAGTGTAGGGAGGACGAAAATGACCTAAATGTTCATCCAATGACACAAAACACCTATTGGATGCACAAGATTGGTTAAAAACCATAATTGGACAAGAATTAGCCTAGGGAGGACGAAAATGACCTAATTGTTCATCCAATGATACAAAAACACCTATTGGATGCACAAGATTGGTTAGAAACCCTAATTGGACAAGATTAAGTGTAGGGAGGTCGAAAATGACATAAAAATCATCCAACGACACAAACACACCTATTGGATGCACAAGATTGGTTAAAAACCCTAATTGGGCAAGATTAAGTGTAGGGAGGACGAAAATGACCTAAATGTTCATCCAATGACACAAAACACCTATTGGATGCACAAGATTGGTTAAAAACCCTAATTGGACAAGAATTAGCCTAGGGAGGACGAAAATGACCTAATTGTTCATCCAATGACACAAAAACACGTGTTGGATGCACAAGATTGGTTAATAACCCTAAATTGGACAAGAATTAGCCTAGGGAGGACGAAAATGACCTAATTGTTCATCCAATGACACAAAACACCAATTGGATGCACAAGATTGGTTAAAAACACTAATTGGACAAGAATTAGCCTAGGGAGGACGAAAATGACCTAATTGTTCATCCAATGACACAAAACACCTATTGGATGCACAAGATTGGTTAGAAACCCTAATTGGACAAGATTAAGTTTAGGGAGGACGAAAGTGACCTAAATGTTCATCCAATGACACAAAACACCTATTGGATGCACAAGATTGGTTAAAAGCCCTAATTGGACAAGAATTAGCCTAGGGAGGACGAAAATGACCTAATTGTTCATCCAATGACACAAAAACACCTATTGGATGCACAAGATTGGTTAATAACCCTAATTGGACAAGAATAAGCCTAGGGAGCACGAAAATGACCTAATTGTTCATCCAATGACACAAAAACACCTATTGGATGCAAAAGATTGGTTAAAAACCCTAATTGGACAAGAATTAGCCTAGGGAGGACGAAAATGACCTAAATGTTCATCCAATGACACAAAACACCTATTGGATGCACAAGATTGGTTAAAAACCCTAATTGGACAAGAATTAGCCTAGGGAGGACGAAAATGACCTAATTGTTCATCCAATGACACAAACACAACTATTGGATGCACAAGATTAGTTAGAAACCATAATTGGATAAGCATAAGCCTAGGGAGGTCGAAAATGACCTAATTGTTCATCCAATGACACAAACACAACTATTGGATGCTCAAGATTGGTTAGAAACCCTAATTGGACAAGGATAAGCCTAGGGAGGATGAAAATGACCTAATAGTTCATCCAATGACACAAAACACCTATTGGATGCACAAGATTGGTTAAAAACCCTAATTGGACAAGAATTAGCCTAGGGAGGACGAAAATGACCTAAATGTTCATCCAATGACACAAAACACCTATTGGATGCACAAGATTGGTTAAAAACCTTAATTGGACAAGAATTAGCCTAGGGAGGACGAAAATGACCTAATTGTTCATCCAATGACACAAAAATACCTATTGGATGCACAAGATTGGTTAGAAACCCTAATTGGACAAGATTAAGTGTAGGGAGATCGAAAATGACATAAAAATCATCCAATGACACAAACACAACTATTGGATGCACAAGATTGGTTAAAAACCTTAATTGGACAAGAATTAGCCTAGGGAGGACGAAAATGACCTAAATGTTCATCCAATGACACAAAAACACCTAATGGATGCACAAGATTGGTTAAAAACCCTAAATGGACCACATTAAGTGTAGAGAGGACGAAAATGACCTAAATGTTCATCCAATGATAGAAAACACCTATTGGATGCACAAGATTGGTTAAAAACCCTAATTGGACAAGAATTAGCCTAGGGAGGACGAAAATGACCTAATTGTTCATCCAATGATACAAAAACACCTATTGGATGCACAAGATTGGTTAGAAACCCTAATTGGACAAGATTAAGTGTCGGGAGGTCGAAAATGACATAAAAATCATCCAACGACTCAAACACACCTATTGGATGCAGAAGATTGGTTAAAAACCCTAATTGGACAAGAATTAGCCTAGGGAGGACGAAAATGACCTAAATGTTCATCCAATGACACAAAAACACCTAATGGATGCATAAGATTGGTTAAAAACCCTAATTGGACTACATCAAGTGTAGGGAGGACGAAAATGACCTAAATGTTCATCCGATGACACAAACACGCCTATTCGATGCACAAGATAGGTTAGAAACCCTAATTCGACCAGAATAAGTCTAGGGAGGTCGAAAATGACCTAATTGTTCATCCAATAACACAAACACAACTATTGGATGCACAAGATTGGTTAGAAACTCTAATTGGACAAGATTAAGTGTAGGGAGGTTGAAAATGACATAAAAATCATCCAACGACTCAAATACACCTATTGGATGCACAAGATTGGTTAAAAACCCTAATTGGACAAGAATTAGCCTAGGGAGGACGAAAATGACCTAAATGTTCATCCAATGACACAAAAACACCTAATGGATGCATAAGATTGGTTAAAAACCCTAATTGGACTACATCAAGTGTAGGGAGGACGAAAATGACCTAAATGTTCATCCGATGACACAAACACGCCTATTCGATGCACAAGATAGGTTAGAAACCCTAATTCGACCAGAATAAGTCTAGGGAGGTCGAAAATGACCTAATTGTTCATCCAATAACACAAACACAACTATTGGATGCACAAGATTGGTTAGAAACTCTAATTGGACAAGATTAAGTGTAGGGAGGTTGAAAATGACATAAAAATCATCCAACGACTCAAATACACCTATTGGATGCACAAGATTGGTTAAAAACCCTAATTGGACAAGAATTAGCCTAGGGAGGACGAAAATGACCTAAATGTTCATCCAATGACACAAAAACACCTAAAGGATGCATAAGATTGGTTAAAAACCCTAATTGGACTACATTAAGTGTAGGGAGGACGAAAATGACCTAAATGTTCATCCAATGACACAAAGCACCTATTGGATGCACAAGATTAGTTAAAAACCCTAATTGGACAAGAATTAGCCTAGGGAGGACGAAAATGACCTAAATGTTCATCCAATGACACAAAACACCAAATGGATGCACATGATTGTTTAAAAACCCTAATTGGACTACATTAAGTGTAGGGAGAACAAAAATGACCTAAATGTTCATCTAATGACACAAAAACACCTTATGGATGGACAAGATTGGTTTAAAACACTAATTGGACAAGATGAAGTGTTGGGAGGACGAAAATGACCTAAATGTTCATCCAATGACACAAAACACCTATTGGATGCACAAGATTGGTTAAAAACCCTAATTGGACATGAATTAGCCTAGGGAGGACGAAAATGACCTAATTGTTCATCCAATGACACAAACACACCAATTGGATGCACAAGATTGGTTAGAAACCCTAATTCGACAAGAATAAGCCTAGGGAGGTCGAAAATGACCTAATTGTTCATCCAATGACACAAAACACCTACTGGATGCACAAGATTGGTTAAAAACCCTAAATGGACAAGATTAAGTGTAGGGTGGACGAAAATGACCTAAATGTTCATCCAATGACACGAAACACCTATTGGATGCACAAGATTGGTTAAAAACCTTAATTGGACAAGAATTAGCCTAGGGAGGACGAAAATGACCTAATTGTTCATCCAATGATACAAAAACACCTATTGGATGCACAAGATTGGTTAGAAACCCTAATTGGACAAGATTAAGTGTAGGGAGGTCGAAAATGACATAAAAATCATCCAACGACACAAATACACCTATTGGATGCACAAGATTGGTTAAAAACCCTAATTGGACAAGAATTAGCCTAGGGAGGACGAAAATGACCTAAATGTCCATCCAATGACACAAAAACACCTAATGGATGCATAAGATTGGTTAAAAACCCTAATTTGGACTACATTAAGTGTAGGGAGGACGAAAATGACCTAAATGTTCATCCGATGACACAAAACACCTATTGGATGCACAAGATTGGTTAGAAACTCTAATTGGACATGAATAAGCCTAGGGAGGACGAAAATGACCTAATTGTTCATCCAATGACACAAACACGCCTATTGGATGCACAAGATTCGTTAGAAACCCTAATTGGACCAGAATAAGTCTAGGGAGGTCGGAAATGACCTAATTGTTCATCCAATAACAGAAACACAACTATTGGATGCACAAGATTGGTTAGAAACCCTAATTGGACAAGCATAAGCCTAGGGAAGATGAAAATGACCTAAATGTTCATCCAATGACACAAAACACTTATTGGATGCACAAGATTGGTTAGAAACACTAATTGGACAAGATTAAGTTTAAGGAGGAAGAAAATGACCTAATTGTGCATCCAATGACACAAAACACCTATTGGATGCACAAGATTTGTTAAAAACACTAATTGGACAAGATTAAGTGTAGGGAGGACGAAAATGACCAAAATGATCATCCAATGACACAAAACACCTGTTGGTTACACAAGATTGGTTAAAAACCCTAATTGGACAAGAATTAGCCTAGGGAGGACGAAAATGACCTAAATGTTCATCCAATGACACAAAACACCTATTGGATGCACAAGATCGGTTAAAAACCCCAATTGGACAAGAGTTAGCCTAGGGAGGACGAAAATGACCTAATTGTTCATACAATGACACAAAAATACCTAATGGATGCACAAGATTGGTTAAAAACCCTGATTGGACAAGATTAAGTGTAGGGTGGACGAAAATGACCTAAATGTTCATCCAATGACACAAAACACCTATTGGATGCACAAGATTGGTTAAAAACCCTAATTGGACAAGAATTAGCCTAGGGAGGACGAAAATGACCTAAATGTTCATCCAATGGCACAAAAACACCTAATGGATGCACAAGATTGGTTAAAAACCCTAATTCGACAAGATTAATTGTAGGGAGGACGAAAATGACCTAAATGTTCATCCAACGACACAAAAACACCTAATGGATGCTCAAGATTGGTTAAAAACCCTAATTGGACTACATTAAGTGTAGGGAGAACAAAAATGACCTAAATGTTCATCTAATGACTCTAAAACAACTTATGGATGGACAAGATTGGTTTAAAACACTAATTGGACAAGATTAAGAGTTGGGAGGACAAAAATGACCTAAATGTTCATCCAATGACACAAAACACCTATTGGATGCACAAGATTGGTTAAAAACCGTAATTGGACATGAATTAGCCTAGGGAGGACGAAAATGACCTAATTGTTCATCCAATGACACAAACACACCAATTGGATGCACAAGATTGGTTAGAAACCCTAATTCGACAAGAATAAGCCTAGGGAGGTCGAAAATGACCTAATTGTTCATCCAATGACACAAAACACCTACTGGATGCACAAGATTGGTTAAAAACCCTAAATGGACAAGATTAAGTGTAGGGAGGACGAAAATGACCTAAATGTTCATCCAATGACACAAAAACACCTAATGGATGCACAAGATTGGTTAAAAACCCTAATTGGACTACATTAAGTGTAGGGAGAACAAAAATGACCTAAATTTTCATCTAATGACACAAAAACACCTTATGGATGGACAAGATTGGTTTAAAACACTAATTGGACAAGATGAACTGTTGGGAGGACGAAAATGACCTAAATGTTCATCCAATGACACAAAACAACTATTGGATGCACAAGATTGGTTTGAAATCCTAATTGGACAAGATTAAGTTTACGGAGAACGAAAATGACCTAATTGTACATCCAATAACACAAAACACCTATTGGATGCACAAGATTGGTTAAAAACTCTAATTGGACAAGATTAAGCGTAGGGAGGACGAAAATGACCCAAATGTTCATCCAATGACACAAAACACCTATTGGATGCACAAGATTGGTTAAAAACCCTAATTGGACAAGAATTAGCCTAGGGAGGACGAAAATGACCCAAATGTTCATCCAATGACACAAAACAACTATTGGATGCACAAGATTGGCTAAAAACCCTAATTGGACAAGAATTAGCCTAGGGAGGACGAAAATAACCTAATTGTTCATCTAATGACACAAAAACACCTTATGGATGGACAAGATTGGTTTAAAACACTAATTGGACAAGATGAACTGTTGGGAGGACGAAAATGACCTAAATGTTCATCCAATGACACAAAACAACTATTGGATGCACAAGATTGGTTTGAAACCCTAATTGGACAAGATTAAGTTTACAGAGAACGAAAATGACCTAAATGTTCATCCAATGACACAAAACACCTATTGGATGCACAAGATTGGTTAAAAACCCTAATTGGACAAGAATTAGCCTAGGGAGGACGAAAATGACCTAAATGTTCATCCAATGACTCAAAAACACCTATTGGATGCACAAGATTGGTTAAAAACCCTAATTGGACCAGAATTAGCCTAGGGAGGACGAAAATGACCTAATTGTTCATCCAATGACACAAAAATACCTAATGGATGGACAAGATTGGTTAAAAACACTAATTGGACAAGATTAAGTGTAGGGAGGACGAAAATGACCTAAATGTTCATCCAATGACACAAAACACCTATTGGATGCACAAGATTGGTTAAAAACCCTAATTGGACATGAATTAGCCTAGGGAGGACGAAAATGACCTAATTGTTCATCCAATGACACAAACACACCAATTGGATGCACAAGATTGGTTAGAAACCCTAATTCGACAAGAATAAGCCTAGGGAGGACGAAAATGACCTAATTGTTCATCCAATGACACAAACACACCTATTGGATGCACAAGATTGGTTAGAAACCCTAATTGGACAAGAATAAGCCTAGGGAGGACGAAAATGACCTAATTGTTCATCCAATGACACAAAAACACCTATTGGATGCACAAGATTGGTTAGAAACCCTAATTGGACAAGATTAAGTTTAGGGAGGAAGAAAATGACGTAAATGTTCATGCAATGACACAAAACACCTATTGTATGCAGAAGATTGGTTAAAAACCCTAATTGGACAAAAATTAGCCTAGGGAGGACGAAAATGACCTAAATGTTCATCGAATGACACAAAAACACCTATTGGATGCACAAGATTGGTTAGAAACCCTAATTGGACAAGATTAAGTTTAGGGAGGACGAAAATGACCTAAATGTTCATCCAATGACACAAAAACACCTATTGGATGCACAAGATTGGTTAAAAACCCTAATTGGACAAGATTAAGTTTAGGGAGGACGAAAATGACCTAAATGTTCATCCAATGACACAAAACACCTATTGGATGCACAAGATTGGTTAAAAACGCTAATTGGACAAGATTAAGTTTAGGGACGACGAAAATGACCTAAATATTCATCCAATGACACAACACACCTATTGAATGAACAAGATTGGTTGAAAACCCTAATTGGACAAGATTAAATGTTGGGAGGACGAAAATGACCTAAATGTTCATCCAATGTCACTAAAACACCTATCGGATGCACAAGATTGGTTAGAAACCCTAATTGAAAAAGATTAAGTTTAGGGAGGACGAAAATGACCTAAATGTTCATCCAATGACACAAAACACCTATGGGATGCACAAGATTGGTTAAAAACCGTAATTGGATAAGATTAAGTTTAGGGAGAGCGAAAATGACATAAATATTCATCCAATGACACAACACACCTATTGAATATACAAGATTGGTTAAAAACCCTAATTGGACAAGATTAAGTGTAGGGAGGACGAAAATGACCTAAATGTTCATCCAATGACACAAAAACACCTATCGGATGCACAAGATTGGTTAGAAACCCTAATTGAACAAGATTAAGTGTTGGGAGGACGAAAATGACTTAAATGTTCATCCAATGACACAAAACACCTATTGGATGCACAAGATTGGTTAAAAACCCTAATTGGACAAGATTAAGTGTAGGGAGGACGAAAATGACCTAAATGTTCATCCAATGACACAAAAACACCTAATGGATGCACAAGATTGGTTAAAAACCCTAATTGGATAAGAATTAGCCTAGGGAGGACGAAAATGACCTAAATGTTCATCCAACGACACAAAAACACCTAATGGATGCACAAGATTGGTTAAAAACCCTAATTGGACTACATTAAGTGTAGGGAGAACAAAAATGACCTAAATTTTCATCTAATGACACAAAAACACCTTATGGATGGACAAGATTGGTTTAAAACACTAATTGGACAAGATGAAGTGTTGGGAGGACGAAAATGACCTAAATGTTCATCCAATGACACAAAACACCTATTGGATGCACAAGATTGGTTAAAAACCCTAATTGGACATGAATTAGCCTAGGGAGGACGAAAATGACCTAATTGTTCATCCAATGACACAAACACACCAATTGGATGCACAAGATTGGTTAGAAACCCTAATTCGACAAGAATAAGCCTAGGGAGGTCGAAAATGACCTAATTGTTCATCCAATGACACAAAACACCTACTGGATGCACAATATTGGTTAAAAACCCTAAATGGACAAGATTAAGTGTAGGGAGGACGAAAATGACCTAAATGTTCATCCAATGACACAAAAACACCTAATGGATGCACAAGATTGGTTAAAAACCCTAATTGGAAAAGAATTAGCCTAGGGAGGACGAAAATGACCTATATGTTCATCCAACGACACAAAAACACCTAATGGATGCACAAGATTGGTTAAAAACCCTAATTGGACTACATTAAGTGTAGGGAGAACAAAAATGACCTAAATTTTCATCTAATGACACAAAAACACCTTATGGATGGACAAGATTGGTTTAAAACACTAATTGGACAAGATGAACTGTTGGGAGGACGAAAATGACCTAAATGTTCATCCAATGTCACAAAACAACTATTGGATGCACAAGATTGGTTTGAAATCCTAATTGGACAAGATTAAGTTTACGGAGAACGAAAATGACCTAATTGTACATCCAATAACACAAAACACCTATTGGATGCACAAGATTGGTTAAAAACTCTAATTGGACAAGATTAAGCGTAGGGAGGACGAAAATGACCCAAATGTTCATCCAATGACACAAAACACCTATTGGATGCACAAGATTGGTTAAAAACCCTAATTGGACAAGAATTAGCATAGGGAGGACGAAAATGACCCAAATGTTCATCCAATGACACAAAACAACTATTGGATGCACAAGATTGGCTAAAAACCCTAATTGGACAAGAATTAGCCTAGGGAGGACGAAAATAACCTAATTGTTCATCTAATGACACAAAAACACCTTATGGATGGACAAGATTGGTTTAAAACACTAATTGGACAAGATGAACTGTTGGGAGGACGAAAATGACCTAAATGTTCATCCAATGACACAAAACAACTATTGGATGCACAAGATTGGTTTGAAACCCTAATTGGACAAGATTAAGTTTACAGAGAACGAAAATGACCTAAATGTTCATCCAATGACGCAAAACACCTATTGGATGCACAAGATTGGTTAAAAACCCTAATTGTACAAGAATTAGCCTAGGGAGGACGAAAATGACCTAAATGTTCATCCAATGACACAAAACACCTATTGGATACACAAGATTTGTTAAAAACACTAATTGGACAAGATTAAGTGTAGGGAGGACGAAAATGACCAAAATGATCATCCAATGACACAAAACACCTGTTGGTTACACAAGATCGGTTAAAAACCCTAATTGGACAAGAATTAGCCTAGGGAGGACGAAAATGACCTAAATGTTCATCCAATGACACAAAACACCAAATGGATGCACATGATTGTTTAAAAACCCTAATTGGACTACATTAAGTGTAGGGAGAACAAAAATGACCTAAATGTTCATCTAATGACACAAAAACACCTTATGGATGGACAAGATTGGTTTAAAACACTAATTGGACAAGATGAAGTGTTGGGAGGACGAAAATGACCTAAATGTTCATCCAATGACACAAAACACCTATTGGATGCACAAGATTGGTTAAAAACCCTAATTGGACATGAATTAGCCTAGGGAGGACGAAAATGACCTAATTGTTCATCCAATGACACAAACACACCAATTGGATGCACAAGATTGGTTAGAAACCCTAATTCGACAAGAATAAGCCTAGGGAGGTCGAAAATGACCTAATTGTTCATCCAATGACACAAAACACCTACTGGATGCACAATATTGGTTAAAAACCCTAAATGGACAAGATTAAGTGTAGGGAGGACGAAAATGACCTAAATGTTCATCCAATGACACAAAAACACCTAATGGATGCACAAGATTGGTTAAAAACCCTAATTGGAAAAGAATTAGCCTAGGGAGGACGAAAATGACCTATATGTTCATCCAACGACACAAAAACACCTAATGGATGCACAAGATTGGTTAAAAACCCTAATTGGACTACATTAAGTGTAGGGAGAACAAAAATGACCTAAATTTTCATCTAATGACACAAAAACACCTTATGGATGGACAAGATTGCTTTAAAACACTAATTGGACAAGATGAAGTGTTGGGAGGACGAAAATGACCTAAATGTTCATCCAATGACACAAAACAACTATTTGATGCACAAGATTGGTTTGAAACCCTAATTGGACAAGATTAAGTTTACGGAGAACGAAAATGACCTAATTGTACATCCAATAACACAAAACACCTATTGGATGCACAAGATTGGTTAAAAACTCTAATTGGACAAGATTAAGTGTAGGGAGGACGAAAATGACCCAAATGTTCATCCAATGACACAAAACACCTATTGGATGCACAAGATTGGTTAAAAACCCTAATTGGACAAGAATTAGCCTAGGGAGGACGAAAATGACCCAAATGTTCATCCAATGACACAAAACACCTATTGGATGCACAAGATTGGCTAAAAACCCTAATTGGACAAGAATTAGCCTAGGGAGGACGAAAATAACCTAATTGTTCATCTAATGACACAAAAACACCTTATGGATGGACAAGATTGGTTTAAAACACTAATTGGACAAGATGAACTGTTGGGAGGACGAAAATGACCTAAATGTTCATCCAATGACACAAAACAACTATTGGATGCACAAGATTGGTTTGAAATCCTAATTGGACAAGATTAAGTTTACGGAGAACGAAAATGACCTAATTGTACATCCAATAACACAAAACACCTATTGGATGCACAAGATTGGTTAAAAACTCTAATTGGACAAGATTAAGTGTAGGGAGGACGAAAATGACCCAAATGTTCATCCAATGACACAAAACACCTATTGGATGCACAAGATTGGTTAAAAACCCTAATTGGACAAGAATTAGCCTAGGGAGGACGAAAATGACCCAAATGTTCATCCAATGACACAAAACACCTATTGGATGCACAAGATTGGCTAAAAACCCTAATTGGACAAGAATTAGCCTAGGGAGGACGAAAATAACCTAATTGTTCATCTAATGACACAAAAACACTTTATGGATGGACAAGATTGGTTTAAAACACTAATTGGACAAGATGAAGTGTTGGGAGGACGAAAATGACCTAAATGTTCATCCAATGACACAAAACAACTATTGGATGCACAAGATTGGTTTGAAACCCTAATTGGACAAGATTAAGTTTACGGAGAACGAAAATGACCTAAATGTTCATCCAATGACGCAAAACACCTATTGGATGCACAAGATTGGTTAAAAACCCTAATTGTACAAGAATTAGCCTAGGGAGGACGAAAATGACCTAAATGTTCATCCAACGACACAAATACACCTATTGGATGCACATGATTGGTTAAAAACCCTAATTGGACAAGAATTAGCCTAGGGAGGACGAAAATGACCTAAATGTCCATCCAATGACACAAAAACACCTAATGGATGCATAAGATCGGTTAAAAACCCTAATTTGGACTACATTAAGTGTAGGGAGGACGAAAATGACCTAAATGTTCATCCAATGACACAAAACAACTATTGGATGCACAAGATTGGTTTGAAACCCTAATTGGACAAGATTAAGTTTACGGAGAACGAAAATGACCTAAATGTTCATCCAATGACACAAAACACCTATTGGATGCACAAGATTGGTTAAAAACCCTAATTGGACAAGAATTAGCCTAGGGAGGACGAAAATGACCTAAATGTTCATCCAATGACACAAAAACACCTAATGGATGCACAAGATTGGTTAAGAACCCTAATTGGACAAGATTAAGTGTAGGGAGGACGAAAATGACCTAAATGTTCATCCAATGATACAAAAACACCTGATTGATGCACAAGATTGGTTAAAAACCCTAATTGGACTACATTAAGTCTAGGGAGGACGAAAATGACCTAAATGTTCATCCAATGACACAAAACACCTATTGGATGCACAAGATTGGTTAAAAACCCTAATTGGAAAAGAATTAGCCTAGGGAGGACGAAAATGACCTAATTGTTCATCCAATGACACAAAACACCTATTGGATGCAAAAGATTGGTTAGAAACCCTAATTGGATAAGATTAAGTGTAGGGAGGTGGAAAATGACCAAAAGTTCATCCAACGACACAAACACACCTATTGGATGCACAAGATGTGTTAAAAACCCTAACTGGACAAGATTAAGTGTAGGGAGGACGAAAATGACCTAAATGTTCATCCAATGACACAAAACACCTATTGGATGCACAAGATTGGTTAAAAACCCTAATTGGAAAAGAATTAGCCTAGGGAGGACGAAAATGACCTAATTGTTCATCCAATGACACAAAACACCTATTGGATGCAAAAGATTGGTTAGAAACCCTAATTGGACAAGATTAATTGTAGGGAGGACGAAAATGACCTAAATGTTCATCCAATGACACAAAACACCTATTGGATGCACAAGATTGGTTAAAAACCCTAATTGGAAAAGAATTAGCCTAGGGAGGACGAACATGACCTAATTGTTCATCCAATGACACAAATATACCTATTGGAGGCACAAGATTGGTTAGAAACCCCAATTTGACAAGATTAAGTTTAGGGAGGACGAGAATGACCTAAATGTTCATCTAATGACACAAAACACCTATTGGATGCACAAGATTGGTTAAAAACCCTAATTGGACAAGAATTAGCCTAGGGAGGACGAAAATGACTTAAATGTTCATCCAAAGACACAAAAACACCTATTGGATGCACAAGATTGGTTAAAAACCCTAATTGGACAAGATTAAGTGTAGGGAGGACGAAAATGACCTAAATGTTCATCCAATGACACAAAACACCTATTGGATGCACAAGATTGGTTAAAAACCATAATTGGACAAGAATTAGCCTAGGGAGGACGAAAATGACCTAATTGTTCATCCAATGATACAAAAACACCTATTGGATGCACAAGATTGGTTAGAAACCCTAATTGGACAAGATTAAGTGTAGGGAGGTCGAAAATGACATAAAAATCATCCAACGACACAAACACACCTAATGGATGCACAAGATTGGTTAAAAACCCTAATTGGACAAGAATTAAGTGTAGGGAGGTCGAAAATGACATAAAAATCATCCAATGACACAAAAACAACTAATGGATGCATAAGATTGGTTAAAAACCCTAATTGGACTACATTAAGTCTAGGGAGGACGAAAATGACCTAAATGTTCATCCAATGACACATAACACCTATTGGATGCACAAGATTGGTTAAAAACCCTAATTGGAAAAGATTAAGTGTAGGGAAAACGAAAATGACCTAAATGTTCATCCAATGACACAAAACACCTATTGGATGCACAAGATTAGTTAAAAACCCTAATTGGACAAGAATTAGCCTAGGGAGGACGAAAATGACCTAAATGTTCATCCAATGACACAAAACACCAAATGGAGGCACATGATTGTTTAAAAACCCTAATTGGACTACATTAAGTGTAGGGAGAACAAAAATGACCTAAATGTTCATCTAATGACACAAAAACACCTTATGGATGGACAAGATTGGTTTAAAACACTAATTGGACAAGATGAAGTGTTGGGAGGACGAAAATGACCTAAATGTTCATCCAATGACACAAAACACCTATTGGATGCACAAGATTGGTTAAAAACCCTAATTGGACATGAATTAGCCTAGGGAGGACGAAAATGACCTAATTGTTCATCCAATGACACAAACACACCAATTGGATGCACAAGATTGGTTAGAAACCCTAATTCGACAAGAATAAGCCTAGGGAGGTCGAAAATGACCTAATTGTTCATCCAATGACACAAAACACCTACTGGATGCACAAGATTGGTTAAAAACCCTAAATGGACAAGATTAAGTGTAGGGAGGACGAAAATGACCTAAATGTTCATCCAATGACACAAAAACACCTAATGGATGCACAAGATTGGTTAAAAACCCTAATTGGAAAAGAATTAGCCTAGGGAGGACGAAAATGACCTATATGTTCATCCAACGACACAAAAACACCTAATGGATGCACAAGATTGGTTAAAAACCCTAATTGGACTACATTAAGTGTAGGGAGAACAAAAATGACCTAAATTTTCATCTAATGACACAAAAACACCTTATGGATGGACAAGATTGGTTTAAAACACTAATTGGACAAGATGAACTGTTGGGAGGACGAAAATGACCTAAATGTTCATCCAATGACACAAAACAACTATTGGATGCACAAGATTGGTTTGAAATCCTAATTGGACAAGATTAAGTTTACGGAGAACGAAAATGACCTAATTGTACATCCAATAACACAAAACACCTATTGGATGCACAAGATTGGTTAAAAACTCTAGTTGGACAAGATTAAGCGTAGGGAGGACGAAAATGACCCAAATGTTCATCCAATGACACAAAACACCTATTGGATGCACAAGATTGGTTAAAAACCCTAATTGGACAAGAATTAGCCTAGGGAGGACGAAAATGACCCAAATGTTCATCCAATGACACAAAACAACTATTGGATGCACAAGATTGGCTAAAAACCCTAATTGGACAAGAATTAGCCTAGGGAGGACGAAAATAACCTAATTGTTCATCTAATGACACAAAAACACCTTATGGATGGACAAGATTGGTTTAAAACACTAATTGGACAAGATGAACTGTTGGGAGGACGAAAATGACCTAAATGTTCATCCAATGACACAAAACAACTATTGGATGCACAAGATTGGTTTGAAACCCTAATTGGACAAGATTAAGTTTACAGAGAACGAAAATGACCTAAATGTTCATCCAATGACGCAAAACACCTATTGGATGCACAAGATTGGTTAAAAACCCTAATTGTACAAGAATTAGCCTAGGGAGGACGAAAATGACCTAAATGTTCATCCAATGACACAAAACACCTATTGGATGCACAAGATTTGTTAAAAACACTAATTGGACAAGATTAAGTGTAGGGAGGACGAAAATGACCAAAATGATCATCCAATGACACAAAACACCTGTTGGTTACACAAGATCGGTTAAAAACCCTAATTGGACAAGAATTAGCCTAGGGAGGACGAAAATGACCTAATTGTTCATCCAATGACACAAAAAGAGCTATTGGATGAACAAGATTGGTTACAAACCCTAATTGGACAAGATTAATTGTAGGGAGATCGAAAATGACATAAAAATCATCCAATGACACAAACACAACTATTGGATGCACAAGATTGGTTAAAAACCCTAATTGGACAAGAATTAGCCTAGCGAGGACGAAAATGACCTAAATCTTCATCCAATGACACAAAAACACCTAATGGATGCACAAGATTGGTTAAAAACCCTAAATGGACTACATTAAGTGTAGAGACGACGAAAATGACCTAAATGTTCATCCAATGACACAAAACACCTAATGGATGCACAAGATTGGTTAAAAACCATAATTGGACAAGAATTAGCATAGGGAGGACGAAAATGACCTAATTGTTCATCCAATGATACAAAAACACCTATTGGATGCACAAGATTGGTTAGAAACCCTAATTGGACAAGATTAAGTGTAGGGAGGTCGAAAATGACATAAAAATCATCCAACGACACAAATACACCTATTGGATGCACAAGATTGGTTAAAAACCCTAATTGGACAAGAATTAGCCTAGGGAGGACGAAAATGACCTAAATGTCCATCCAATGACACAAAAACACCTAATGGATGCATAAGATTGGTTAAAAACCCTAATTTGGACTACATTAAGTGTAGGGAGGACGAAAATGACCTAAATGTTCATCCGATGACACAAAACACCTATTGGATGCACAAGATTGGTTAGAAACTCTAATTGGACATGAATAAGCCTAGGGAGGACGAAAATGGCCTAATTGTTCATCCAATGACACAAACACGCCTATTGGATGCACAAGATTCGTTAGAAACCCTAATTGGACCAGAATAAGTCTAGGGAGGTCGGAAATGACCTAATTGTTCATCCAATAACACAAACACAACTATTGGATGCACAAGATTGGTTAGAAACCCTAATTGGAAAAGAATTAGCCTAGGGAGGACGAAAATGACCTATATGTTCATCCAACGACACAAAAACACCTAATGGATGCACAAGATTGGTTAAAAACCCTAATTGGACTACATTAAGTGTAGGGAGAACAAAAATGACCTAAATTTTCATCTAATGACACAAAAACACCTTATGGATGGACAAGATTGGTTTAAAACACTAATTGGACAAGATGAAGTGTTGGGAGGACGAAAATGACCTAAATGTTCATCCAATGACACAAAACAACTATTCGATGCACAAGATTGGTTTGAAATCCTAATTGGACAAGATTAAGTTTACGGAGAACGAAAATGACCTAATTGTACATCCAATAACACAAAACACCTATTGGATGCACAAGATTGGTTAAAAACTCTAATTGGACAAGATTAAGTGTAGGCAGGACGAAAATGACCCAAATGTTCATCCAATGACACAAAACACCTATTGGATGCACAAGATTGGTTAAAAACCCTAATTGGACAAGAATTAGCCTAGGGAGGACGAAAATGACCCAAATGTTCATCCAATGACACAAAACACCTATTGGATGCACAAGATTGGCTAAAAACCCTAATTGGACAAGAATTAGCCTAGGGAGGACGAAAATAACCTAATTGTTCATCTAATGACACAAAAACACCTTATGGATGGACAAGATTGGTTTAAAACACTAATTAAACAAGATGAAGTGTTGGGAGGACGAAAATGACCTAAATGTTCATCCAATGACACAAAACAACTATTGGATGCACAAGATTGGTTTGAAACCCTAATTGGACAAGATTAAGTCTACGGAGAATGAAAATGACCTAAATGTTCATCCAATGACGCAAAACACCTATTGGATACACAAGATTGGTTAAAAACCCTAATTGTACAAGAATTAGCCTAGGGAGGACGAAAATGACCTAAATGTTCATCCAATGACACAAAACACCTATTGGATGCACAAGATTGGTTAAAAACCCTAATTGGACAAGAATTAGCCTAGGGAGGACGAAAATGACCTAATTGTTCATCCAATGACACAAAAAGAGCTATTGGATGAACAAGATTGGTTACAAACCCTAATTGGACAAGATTAATTGTAGGGAGATCGAAAATGACATAAAAATCATCCAATGACACAAACACAACTATTGGATGCACAAGATTGGTTAAAAACCCTAATTGGACAAGAATTAGCCTAGCGAGGACGAAAATGACCTAAATCTTCATCCAATGACACAAAAACACCTAATGGATGCACAAGATTGGTTAAAAACCCTAAATGGACTACATTAAGTGTAGAGACGACGAAAATGACCTAAATGTTCATCCAATGACACAAAACACCTAATGGATGCACAAGATTGGTTAAAAACCATAATTGGACAAGAATTAGCATAGGGAGGACGAAAATGACCTAATTGTTCATCCAATGATACAAAAACACCTATTGGATGCACAAGATTGGTTAGAAACCCTAATTGGACAAGATTAAGTGTAGGGAGGTCGAAAATGACATAAAAATCATCCAACGACACAAATACACCTATTGGATGCACAAGATTGGTTAAAAACCCTAATTGGACAAGAATTAGCCTAGGGAGGACGAAAATGACCTAAATGTCCATCCAATGACACAAAAACACCTAATGGATGCATAAGATTGGTTAAAAACCCTAATTTGGACTACATTAAGTGTAGGGAGGACGAAAATGACCTAAATGTTCATCCAATGACACAAAACACCTATTGGATGCACAAGATTGGTTAAAAACCATAATTGGACAAGAATTAGCCTAGGGAGGACGAAAATGACCTAATTGTTCATCCAATGATACAAAAACACCTATTGGATGCACAAGATTGGTTAGAAACCCTAATTGGACAAGATTAAGTGTAGGGAGGTCGAAAATGACATAAAAATCATCCAACGACACAAATACACCTATTGGATGCACAAGATTGGTTAAAAACCCTAATTGGACAAGAATTAGCCTAGCGAGGACGAAAATGACCTAAATCTTCATCCAATGACACAAAAACACCTAATGGATGCACAAGATTGGTTAAAAACCCTAAATGGACTACATTAAGTGTAGAGACGACGAAAATGACCTAAATGTTCATCCAATGACACAAAACACCTAATGGATGCACAAGATTGGTTAAAAACCATAATTGGACAAGAATTAGCATAGGGAGGACGAAAATGACCTAATTGTTCATCCAATGATACAAAAACACCTATTGGATGCACAAGATTGGTTAGAAACCCTAATTGGACAAGATTAAGTGTAGGGAGGTCGAAAATGACATAAAAATCATCCAACGACACAAATACACCTATTGGATGCACAAGATTGGTTAAAAACCCTAATTGGACAAGAATTAGCCTAGGGAGGACGAAAATGACCTAAATGTCCATCCAATGACACAAAAACACCTAATGGATGCATAAGATTGGTTAAAAACCCTAATTTGGACTACATTAAGTGTAGGGAGGACGAAAATGACCTAAATGTTCATCCAATGACACAAAACACCTATTGGATGCACAAGATTGGTTAAAAACCATAATTGGACAAGAATTAGCCTAGGGAGGACGAAAATGACCTAATTGTTCATCCAATGATACAAAAACACCTATTGGATGCACAAGATTGGTTAGAAACCCTAATTGGACAAGATTAAGTGTAGGGAGGACGAAAATGACCTAAATGTTCATCCAATGACACAAAAACACCTATTGGATGCACAAGATTGGTTAAAAACCCTAATATGACAAGATTAAGTGTATGGAGGACGAAAATGACCTAAATATTCATCCAATGACACAAAACACCAATTGGATGCACAAGATTGGTTAAAAACCGTAATTGGACAAGATTAAGTGTAGGGAGGACGAAAATGACTTTAACATTCATCCAATGACACAAAAACACCTATTGGATGCACAAGATTGGTTAAAAACCCTAATTGGACAAGATTAAGTGTAGGGAGGACGAAAATGACCTAAATATTCATCCAATGACACAAAACACCTATTGGATGCACAAGATTGGTTCAAAACCCTAATTGGACAAGAATTAGCCTAGGGAGGACGAAAATGACCTAATTGTTCATCCAATGACACAAAAACACCTATTGGATGCACAAGATTGGTTAGAAACCCTAATTGGACAAGATTAAGTGTAGGGAGGACGAAAATGACCTAAATGTTCATCCAATGACACAAAACACCTATTGGATGCACAAGATTGGTTAAAAACCCTAATTGGACAAGAAATAGCCTAGGGAGGACGAAAATGACCTAATTGTTCATCCAATGACACAAAAACAACTATTTGATGCACAAGATTGGTTAGAAACCCTAATAGCACAAAATTAAGTTTAGGGAGGACGAAAATGACCTAAATGTTCATCCAATGACACAAAACACCTATTGGATGCACAAGATTGGTTAGAAACCCTAATTGGACAAGAAATAGCCTAGGGAGGACGAAAATGACCTAGTTGTTCATCCAATGACACAAAAACAACTATTTGATGCACAAGATTGGTTAGAAACCCTAATTGGACAAGATTAAGTGTAGTGAGGACGAAAATGACCTAAATGTTCATCCAATGACACAAAACACCTATTGGATGCACAAGATTGGTTAAAAACCCTAATTGGACAAGAATTAGCCTAGGGAGGACGAAAATGACCTAATTGTTCATCCAATGACACAAAAACACCTATCGGATGCACAAGATTGGTTAGAAACCCTAATTGAACAAGATTAAGTGTAGGGAGGACGAAAATGACCTAACTGTTCATCCAATGACACAAAACACCTATTGGATGCACAAGATTGGTTAAAAACCCTAATTGGACAAGAATTAGCCTAGGGAGGACGAAAATGACCTAATTGTTCATCCAATGACACAAAAACACCTATTGGATGCACAAGATTGGTTAGAAACCCTAATTGGAAGAGATTAAGTTTAGGGAGGACGAAAATGACATCGATGTTCATCCAATGAGACAAAAACAACAATTGGATGCACAAGATTGGTTAGAACCCTAATTGGACAAGATTAAGTGTAGGGAGGACGAAAATGACCTAAATGTTCATCCAATGACACAAAACACCTATTGGATGCACAAGATTGGTTAAAAACCCTAATTGGACAAGAATTAGCCTAGGGAGGACGAAAATGACCTAATTGTTCATCCAATGACACAAAAAAAGCTACTGGATGCACATAATTGGTTAGAAACCCTAATTGGACAAGATAAAGTTTAGGGAGGACGAAAATGACCTAAATGTTCATCCAATGACACAAAACACCTATTGGAACCACAAGATTGGTTAAAAACCCTAATTGGACAAGATTAAGTGTAAGGAGGACGAAAATGACATAAATATTCATCCAATGACACAAAAACACCTATTGGATGCACAAGATTGGTTAAAAACCCTAATTGGACAAGAATTAACCTAGGGAGGACGAAAATGACCTAAATGTTCATCCAATGACACAAAAAAACCTATTGGATGCACATGATTGGTTAGAAACCCTAATTGGACAAGATTAAGTTTAGGGAGGACGAAAATGACCTAAATGTTCATCCAATGACACAAAACACCTATTGGATGCACAAGATTGGTTAAAAACCCTAATTAGACAAGAATTAGCCTAGGGAGGAAGAAAATGACCTAATTGTTCATCCAATGACACAAAAGACCAATTGGATGCACAAGATTGGTTAGAAACCCTAATTGGACAAGAATTAGCCTAGGGTGGACGAAAATGACCTAATTGTTCATCCAATGACACAAAAACACCTATTGGATGCACAAGATTGGTTAGAAACCCTAATTGGACAAGATTATGTTTAGGGAGGACGAAAATGACCTAAATGTTCATCCAATGACACAAAACACCTATTGGATGCACAAGATTGGTTAAAAACCCTAATTGGACAAGAATTAGCCTCGGGAGGACGAAAATGACCTAATTGTTCATCCAATGACTCAAAACACCAATTGGATGCACAAGATTGGTTAGAAACCCTAATTGGACAAGAATAAGCCTAGGGAGGACGAAAATGACCTAAATGTTCATCCAATGACACAAAACACCTATTGGATGCATAAGATTGGTTAGAAACCCTAATTGGACAAGATTAAGTTTAGGGAGGACGAAAATGACCTAAATGTTCATCCAATGACACAAAACACCTATTGGATGCACAAGATTGGTTAAAAACACTAATTGGACATGAATTAGCCTCGGGAGGACGAAAATGACCTAAATGTTCATCCAATGACACAAAACACCTATTGGATGCACAAGATTGGTTAAAAACCCTAATTGGACAAGAATTAGCCTAGGGAGGACGAAAATGACCTAATTGTTCATCCAATGACACAAAAGACCAATTGGATGCACAAGATTGGTTAGAAACCCTAATTGGACAAGAATTAGCCTAGGGAGGACGAAAATGACCTAATTGTTGGTCCAATGACACAAAAACACCTATTGGATCCATAAGATTGGTTAGAAAACCTTATTTGACAAGCATAAGCCTAGGGAGGACGAAAATGACCCAAATGTTCATCCAATGACACAAAAACACCTATTGGATGCACAAGATTGGTTAGAAACCCTAATTGGACAAGATTAAGTTTAGGAAGGACGAAAATGACCTAAATGTTCATCCAATGACACAAAACACCTATTGGATGCACAAGATTGGTTAAAAACCCTAATTGGACAAGAATTAGCCTAGGGAGGAAGAAAATGACCTAATTGTTCATCCAATGACACAAAAACACCTATCGGATGCACAAGATTGGGTAGAAACCCTAATTGAACAAGATTAAGTTTAGGGAGGACGAAAATGACCTAAATGTTCATCCAATGACACAAAACACCTATTGGATGCACAAGATTGGTTAAAAACCCTAATTGGACAAGAATTAGCCTAGGGAGGACGAAAATGACCTAATTGTTCATCCAATGACACAAAACACCTATTGGATGCACAAAATTGGTTAAAAACCCTAATTGGATAAGAATTAGAACTAAGGAGGACGAAAATGACCTAAATGTTCATCCAATGACACAAAACACCTATTGGATGCACAAGATTGGTTAAAAACCCTAATTGGACAAGAATTAGCCTAGGGAGGACGAAAATGACCTAATTGTTCATCCAATGACACAAAAAGAGCTATTGGATGAACAAGATTGGTTACAAACCCTAATTGGACAAGATTAATTGTAGGGAGATCGAAAATGACATAAAAATCATCCAATGACACAAACACAACTATTGGATGCACAAGATTGGTTAAAAACCCTAATTGGACAAGAATTAGCCTAGCGAGGACGAAAATGACCTAAATCTTCATCCAATGACACAAAAACACCTAATGGATGCACAAGATTGGTTAAAAACCCTAAATGGACTACATTAAGTTTAGAGACGATGAAAATGACCTAAATGTTCATCCAATGACACAAAACACCTATTGGATGCACAAGATTGGTTAAAAACCATAATTGGACAAGAATTAGCCTAGGGAGGACGAAAATGACCTAATTGTTCATCCAATGATACAAAAACACCTATTGGATGCACAAGATTGGTTAGAAACCCTAATTGGACAAGATTAAGTGTAGGGAGGTCGAAAATGACATAAAAATCATCCAACGACACAAATACACCTATTGGATGCACAAGATTGGTTAAAAACCCTAATTGGACAAGAATTAGCCTAGGGAGGACGAAAATGACCTAAATGTCCATCCAATGACACAAAAACACCTAATGGATGCATAAGATTGGTTAAAAACCCTAATTTGGACTACATTAAGTGTAGGGAGGACGAAAATGACCTAAATGTTCATCCGATGACACAAAACACCTATTGGATGCACAAGATTGGTTAGAAACTCTAATTGGACATGAATAAGTCTAGGGAGGTCGGAAATGACCTAATTGTTCATCCAATAACACAAACACAACTATTGGATGCACAAGATTGGTTAGAAACCCTAATTGGACAAGCATAAGCCTAGGGAAGATGAAAATGACCTAAATGTTCATCCAATGACACAAAACACTTATTGGATGCACAAGATTGGTTAGAAACACTAATTGGACAAGATTAAGTTTAAGGAGGAAGAAAATGACCTAATTGTGCATCCAATGACACAAAACACCTATTGGATGCACAAGATTTGTTAAAAACACTAATTGGACAAGATTAAGTGTAGGGAGGACGAAAATGACCAAAATGATCATCCAATGACACAAAACACCTGTTGGTTACACAAGATCGGTTAAAAACCCTAATTGGACAAGAATTAGCCTAGGGAGGACGAAAATGACCTAAATGTTCATCCAATGACACAAAACACCTATTGGATGCACAAGATCGGTTAAAAACCCCAATTGGACAAGAGTTAGCCTAGGGAGGACGAAAATGACCTAATTGTTCATATAATGACACAAAAATACCTAATGGATGCACAAGATTGGTTAAAAACCCTGATTGGACAAGATTAAGTGTAGGGTGGACGAAAATGACCTAAATGTTCATCCAATGACACAAAACACCTATTGGATGCACAAGATTGGTTAAAAACCCTAATTGGACAAGAATTAGCCTAGGGAGGACGAAAATGACCTAAATGTTCATCCAATGGCACTAAAACACCTAATGGATGCACAAGATTGGTTAAAAACCCTAATTCGACAAGATTAATTGTAGGGAGGACGAAAATGACCTAAATGTTCATCCAACGACACAAAAACACCTAATGGATGCTCAAGATTGGTTAAAAACCTTAATTGGACTACATTAAGTGTAGGGAGAACAAAAATGACCTAAATGTTCATCTAATGACTCAAAAACAACTTATGGATGGACAAGATTGGTTTAAAACACTAATTGGACAAGATTAAGAGTTGGGAGGACAAAAATGACCTAAATGTTCATCCAATGACACAAAACACCTATTGGATGCACAAGATTGGTTAAAAACCCTAATTGGACATGAATTAGCCTAGGGAGGACGAAAATGACCTAATTGTTCATCCAATGACACAAACACACCAATTGGATGCACAAGATTGGTTAGAAACCCTAATTCGACAAGAATAAGCCTAGGGAGGTCGAAAATGACCTAATTGTTCATCCAATGACACAAAACACCTACTGGATGCACAAGATTGGTTAAAAACCCTAAATGGACAAGATTAAGTGTAGGGAGGACGAAAATGACCTAAATGTTCATCCAATGACACAAAAACACCTAATGGATGCACAAGATTGGTTAAAAACCATAATTGGACTACATTAAGTGTAGGGAGAACAAAAATGACCTAAATTTTCATCTAATGACACAAAAACACCTTATGGATGGACAAGATTGGTTTAAAACACTAATTGGACAAGATGAACTGTTGGGAGGACGAAAATGACCTAAATGTTCATCCAATGACACAAAACAACTATTGGATGCACAAGATTGGTTTGAAACCCTAATTGGACAAGATTAAGTTTACGGAGAACGAAAATGACCTAATTGTTCATTCAATAACACAAAACACGTATTAGATGCACAAGATTGGTTAAAAACCCTGATTGGACAAGATTAAGTGTAGGGAGGACGAAAATGACCCAAATGTTCATCCAATGACACAAAATACCTATAAGATGCACAAGATTGTTTAAAAACCCTAATTGGACAAGAATTAGCCTAGGGAGGACGAAAATGACCTAAATGTTCATCCAATGACTCAAAAACACCTATTGGATGAACAAGATTGGTTAAAAACCCTAATTGGACAAGAATTAGCCTAGGGAGGACGAAAATGACCCAATTGTTCATCCAATGACACAAAAAAACCTAATGGATGCACAAGATTGGTTAAAAACCCTAATTGTACTACATTAAGTGTTGGGAGGACGAAAATGACCAAAATGTTCATCCAATGACACAAAACACCTATTGGATGCACAAGATTGGTTAAAAACCATAATCGGACAACAATTAGCCTAGGGAGGACGAAAATGACCTAATTGTTCATCCAATGATACAAAAACACCTATTGGATGCACAAGATTGGTTAGAAACCCTAATTGGACAAGATTAAGTGTAGGGAGGTCGAAAATGACATAAAAATCATCCAACGACACAAACACACCTAATGGATGCACAAGATTGGTTAAAAAGCCCTAATTGGACAAGAATTATCCTAGGGAGGACGAAAATGACCTAAATGTTCATCCAATGACACAAAAACAACTAATGGATGCATAAGATTGGTTAAAAACCCTAATTGGACTACATTAAGTCTAGGGAGGACGAAAATGACCTAAATGTTCATCCGATGACATAAAACACCTATTGGATGCACAAGATTGGTTAAAAACCCTAATTGGAAAAGATTAAGTGTAGGGAGGACGAAAATGACCTAAATGTTCATCCAATGACACAAAGCACCTATCGGATGCACAAGATTAGTTAAAAACCCTAATTGGACAAGAATTAGCCTAGGGAGGACGAAAATGACCTAAATGTTCATCCAATGACACAAAACACCAAATGGATGCACATGATTGTTTAAAAACCCTAATTGGACTACATTAAGTGTAGGGAGAACAAAAATGACCTAAATGTTCATCTAATGACACAAAAACACCTTATGGATGGACAAGATTGGTTTAAAACACTAATTGGACAAGATGAACTGTTGGGAGGACGAAAATGACCTAAATGTTCATCCAATGACACAAAACAACTATTGGATGCACAAGATTGGTTTGAAACCCTAATTGGACAAGATTAAGTTTACGGAGAACGAAAATGACCTAATTGTTCATTCAATAACACAAAACACGTATTAGATGCACAAGATTGGTTAAAAACCCTGATTGGACAAGATTAAGTGTAGGGAGGACGAAAATGACCCAAATGTTCATCCAATGACACAAAATACCTATAAGATGCACAAGATTGTTTAAAAACCCTAATTGGACAAGAATTAGCCTAGGGAGGACGAAAATGACCTAAATGTTCATCCAATGACTCAAAAACACCTATTGGATGAACAAGATTGGTTAAAAACCCTAATTGGACAAGAATTAGCCTAGGGAGGACGAAAATGACCCAATTGTTCATCCAATGACACAAAAAAACCTAATGGATGCACAAGATTGGTTAAAAACCCTAATTGTACTACATTAAGTGTTGGGAGGACGAAAATGACCAAAATGTTCATCCAATGACACAAAACACCTATTTGATGCACAAGATTGGTTAAAAACCTTAATCGGACAACAATTAGCCTAGGGAGGACGAAAATGACCTAATTGTTCATCCAATGATACAAAAACACCTATTGGATGCACAAGATTGGTTAGAAACCCTAATTGGACAAGATTAAGTGTAGGGAGGTCGAAAATGACATAAAAATCATCCAACGACACAAACACACCTAATGGATGCACAAGATTGGTTAAAAAGCCCTAATTGGACAAGAATTATCCTAGGGAGGACGAAAATGACCTAAATGTTCATCCAATGACACAAAAACAACTAATGGATGCATAAGATTGGTTAAAAACCCTAATTGGACTACATTAAGTCTAGGGAGGACGAAAATGACCTAAATGTTCATCCGATGACACAAAACACCTATTGGATGCACAAGATTGGTTAAAAACCCTAATTGGAAAAGATTAAGTGTAGGGAGGACGAAAATGACCTAAATGTTCATCCAATGACACAAAGCACCTATCGGATGCACAAGATTAGTTAAAAACCCTAATTGGACAAGAATTAGCCTAGGGAGGACGAAAATAACCTAAATGTTCATCCAATGACACAAAACACCAAATGGATGCACATGATTGTTTAAAAACCCTAATTGGACTACATTAAGTGTAGGGAGAACAAAAATGACCTAAATGTTCATCTAATGACACAAAAACACCTTATGGATGGACAAGATTGGTTTAAAACACTAATTGGACAAGATGAACTGTTGGGAGGACGAAAATGACCTAAATGTTCATCCAATGACACAAAACAACTATTGGATGCACAAGATTGGTTTGAAATCCTAATTGGACAAGATTAAGTTTACGGAGAACGAAAATGACCTAATTGTACATCCAATAACACAAAACACCTATTGGATGCACAAGATTGGTTAAAAACTCTAATTGGAGAAGATTAAGCGTAGGGAGGATGAAAATGACCCAAATGTTCATCCAATGACACAAAACACCTATTGGATGCACAAGATTGGTTAAAAACCCTAATTGGACAAGAATTAGCCTAGGGAGGACGAAAATGACCCAAATGTTCATCCAATGACACAAAACAACTATTGGATGCACAAGATTGGCTAAAAACCCTAATTGGACAAGAATTAGCCTAGGGAGGACGAAAATAACCTAATTGTTCATCTAATGACACAAAAACACCTTATGGATGGACAAGATTGGTTTAAAACACTAATTGGACAAGATGAAGTGTTGGGAGGACGAAAATGACCTAAATGTTCATCCAATGACACAAAACAACTATTGGATGCACAAGATTGGTTTGAAACCCTAATTGGACAAGATTAAGTTTACGGAGAACGAAAACGACCTAAATGTTCATCCAATGACGCAAAACACCTATTGGATGCACAAGATTGGTTAAAAACCCTAATTGTACAAGAATTAGCCTAGGGAGGACGAAAATGACCTAAATGTTCATCCAATGACACAAAACACCTAATGGATGCACAAGATTGGTTAAAAACCCTAATTGCACAAGAATTAGCCTAGGGAGGACGAAAATGACCTAATTGTTCATCCAATGACACAAAAAGAGCTATTGGATGAACAAGATTGGTTACAAACCCTAATTGGACAAGATTAATTGTAGGGAGATCGAAAATGACATAAAAATCATCCAATGACACAAACACAACTATTGGATGCACAAGATTGGTTAAAAACCCTAATTGGACAAGAATTAGCCTAGCGAGGACGAAAATGACCTAAATCTTCATCCAATGACACAAAAACACCTAATGGATGCACAAGATTGGTTAAAAACCCTAAATGGACTACATTAAGTGTAGAGACGACGAAAATGACCTAAATGTTCATCCAATGACACAAAACACCTATTGGATGCACAAGATTGGTTAAAAACCATAATTGGACAAGAATTAGCTTAGGGAGGACGAAAATGACCTAATTGTTCATCCAATGATACAAAAACACCTATTGGACGCACAAGATTGGTTAGAAACCCTAATTGGACAAGATTAAGTGTAGGGAGGTCGAAAATGACATAAAAATCATCCAACGACACAAATACACCTATTGGATGCACAAGATTGGTTAAAAACCCTAATTGGACAAGAATTAGCCTAGGGAGGACGAAAATGACCTAAATGTCCATCCAATGACACAAAAACACCTAATGGATGCATAAGATTGGTTAAAAACCCAAATTTGGACTACATTAAGTGTAGGGAGGACGAAAATGACCTAAATGTTCATCCGATGACACAAAACACCTATTGGATGCACAAGATTCGTTAGAAACCCTAATTGGACCAGAATAAGTCTAGGGAGGTCGGAAATGACCTAATTGTTCATCCAATAACACAAACACAACTATTGGATGCACAAGATTGGTTAGAAACCCTAATTGGACAAGCATAAGCCTAGGGAAGATGAAAATGACCTAAATGTTCATCCAATGACACAAAACACTTATTGGATGCACAAGATTGGTTATAAACACTAATTGGACAAGATTAAGTTTAGGGAGGAAGAAAATGACCTAATTGTGCATCCAATGACACAAAACACCTATTGGATGCACAAGATTTGTTAAAAACACTAATTGGACAAGATTAAGTGTAGGTAGGACGAAAATGACCAAAATGATCATCCAATGACACAAAACACCTATTGGATACACAAGATTGGTTAAAAACCCTAATTGGACAAGAATTAGCCTAGGGAGGACGAAAATGACCTAAATGTTCATCCAATGACACAAAACACCTATTGGATGCACAAGATCGGTTAAATACCCCAATTGGACAAGAGTTAGCCTAGGGAGGACGAAAATGACCTAATTGTTCATACAATGACACAAAAATACCTAATGGATGCACAAGATTGGTTAAAAACAATAATTGGACTACATTAAGTGTAGGGTGGACGAAAATGACCTAAATGTTCATCCAATGACACAAAAAACCTATTGGATGCACAAGATTGGTTAAAAACCCTAATTGGACAAGAATTAGCCTAGGGAGGACGAAAATGACCTAAATGTTCATCCAATGGCACAAAAACACCTAATGGATGCACAAGATTGGTTAAAAACCCTAATTGGACAAGATTAATTGTAGGGAGGACGAAAATGACCAAAATGTTCATCCAATGACACAAAACACCTATTTGATGCACAAGATTGGTTGAAAACCTTAATCGGACAACAATTAGCCTAGGGAGGACGAAAATGACCTAATTGTTCATCCAATGATACAAAAACACCTATTGGATGCACAAGATTGGTTAGTAACCCTAATTGGACAAGATTAAGTGTAGGGAGGTCGAAAATAACATAAAAATCATCCAACGACACAAACACACCTAATGGATGCACAAGATTGGTTAAAAACCCTAATTGGACAAGAATTATCCTAGTGAGGACGAAAATGACCTAAATGTTCATCCAATGACACAAAAACAACTAATGGATGCATAAGATTGGTTAAAAACCCTAATTGGACTACATTATGTCTAGGGAGGACGAAAATGACCTAAATGTTCATCCGATGACACAAAACACCTATTGGATGCACAAGATTGGTTAAAAACCCTAATTGGAAAAGATTAAGTGTAGGGAGGACGAAAATGACCTAAATGTTCATCCAATGACACAAAACACCTATTGGATGCACAAGATTAGTTAAAAACCCTAATTGGACAAGAATTAGCCTAGGGAGGACGAAAATGACCTAAATGTTCATCCAATGACAGAAAACACCAAATGGATGCACATGATTGTTTAAAAACCCTAATTGGACTACATTAAGTGTAGGGTGAACAAAAATGACCTAAATGTTCATCTAATGACACAAAAACACCTTATGGATGGACAAGATTGGTTTAAAACACTAATTGGACAAGATGAAGTGTTGGGAGGACGAAAATGACCTAAATGTTCATCCAATGACACAAAACACCTATTGGATGCACAAGATTGGTTAAAAACCCTAATTGGACATGAATTAGCCTAGGGAGGACGAAAATGACCTAATTGTTCATCCAATGACACAAACACACCAATTGGATGCACAAGATTGGTTAGAAACCCTAATTCGACAAGAATAAGCCTAGGGAGGTCGAAAATGACCTAATTGTTCATCCAATGACACAAAACACCTACTGGATGCACAAGATTGGTTAAAAACCCTAAATGGACAAGATTAAGTGTAGGGAGGACGAAAATGACCTAAATGTTCATCCAATGACACAAAAACACGTAATGGATGCACAAGATTGGTTAAAAACCCTAATTGGAAATGAATTAGCCTAGGGAGGACGAAAATGACCTATATGTTCATCCAACGACACAAAAACACCTAACGGATGCACAAGATTGGTTAAAAACCCTAATTGGACTACATTAAGTGTAGGGAGAACAAAAATGACCTAAATTTTCATCTAATGACACAAAAACACCTTATGGATGGACAAGATTGGTTTAAAACACTAATTGGACAAGATGAAGTGTTGGGAGGACGAAAATGACCTAAATGTTCATCCAATGACACAAAACAACTATTGGATGCACAAGATTGGTTTGAAATCCTAATTGGACAAGATTAAGTTTACGGAGAACGAAAATGACCTAATTGTACATCCAATAACACAAAACACCTATTGGATGCACAAGATTGGTTAAAAACTCTAATTGGACAAGATTAAGTGTAGGGAGGACGAAAATGACCCAAATGTTCATCCAATGACACAAAACACCTATTGGATGCACAAGATTGGTTAAAAACCCTAATTGGACATGAATTAGCCTAGGGAGGACGAAAATGACCCAAATGTTCATCCAATGACACAAAACACCTATTGGATGCACAAGATTGGCTAAAAACCCTAATTGGACAAGAATTAGCCTAGGGAGGACGAAAATAACCTAATTGTTCATCTAATGACACAAAAACACCTTATGGATGGACAAGATTGGTTTAAAACACTAATTGGACAAGATGAAGTGTTGGGAGGACGAAAATGACCTAAATGTTCATCCAATGACACAAAACAACTATTGGATGCACAAGATTGGTTTGAAACCCTAATTGGACAAGATTAAGTTTACGGAGAACGAAAATGACCTAAATGTTCATCCAATGACGCAAAACACCTATTGGATGCACAAGATTGGTTAAAAACCCTAATTGGACAAGAATTAGCCTAGGGAGGACGAAAATGACCTAATTGTTCATCCAATGACACAAAAAGAGCTATTGGATGAACAAGATTGGTTACAAACCCTAATTGGACAAGATTAATTGTAGGGAGATCGAAAATGACATAAAAATCATCCAATGACACAAACACAACTATTGGATGCACAAGATTGGTTAAAAACCCTAATTGGACAAGAATTAGCCTAGGGAGGACGAAAATGACCTAAATGTCCATCCAATGACACAAAAACACCTAATGGATGCATAAGATTGGTTAAAAACCCTAATTTGGACTACATTAAGTGTAGGGAGGACGAAAATGACCTAAATGTTCATCCGATGACACAAAACACCTATTGGATGCACAAGATTGGTTAGAAACTCTAATTGGACATGAATAAGCTTAGGGAGGACGAAAATGACCTAATTGTTCATCCAATGACACAAACACGCCTATTGGATGCACAAGATTCGTTAGAAACCGTAATTGGACCAGAATAAGTCTAGGGAGGTCGGAAATGACCTAATTGTTCATCCAATAACACAAACACAACTATTGGATGCACAAGATTGGTTAGAAACCCTAATTGGACAAGCATAAGCCTAGGGAAGATAAAAATGACCTAAATGTTCATCCAATGACACAAATCACTTATTGGATGCACAAGATTGGTTAGAAACACTAATTGGAGAAGATTAAGTTTAGGGAGGAAGAAAATGACCTAATTGTGCATCCAATGACACAAAACACCTATTGGATGCACAAGATTTGTTAAAAACACTAATTGGACAAGATTAAGTGTAGGGAGGACGAAAATGACCAAAATGATCATCCAATGACACAAAACACCTGTTGGTTACACAAGATTGGTTAAAAACCCTAATTGGACAAGAATTAGCCTAGGGAGGACGAAAATGACCTAAATGTTCATCCAATGACACAAAA